>LNAC01000672.1:320388-627664 GCA_002007465.1 Ailurus styani | reverse complement strand
CCCGCCTCGCCCCCTCCCCCTCCGCGGCCGCAGTTTGCTGGACGGGAAATGTGTGCGAGGGGAGCCCGAGCCACGCTGCTCCGAGGGGCCCGGCGGGCGGTGGGGGGGGGTCTCCCCGGAGTTGTCGGGCGCCTGGGGGGGCTCCGGCCGTGGGGAAGTAGCGCTGACACCAGTGACTTGCTCAGACTGAACCCAAAGTGTTCTTGGCGAGGGCAACGGGTGTGAAGCCCCTGTTACCGCTTGGCGGGGTCTGTAGGCGGTGCGGGGGTGTTTTTCCTGTCCATTTAATAAAGCATTTTGGAGAGGGTTTTGCCTCCGGTTTGGGGAGTGGGGGGCCGAAAGGAAGAGTGCAACTGTCTCGACTCTGTCGCTAGCCAAAGCGATGCAAAATAACGCACCGAAAATGCTAAACGTTGACCACATGCTTTAATTAGGTTAGCATTGTGGCCAGAGCCAGGAAATTTAAATTTAACGCTGATACACCGTCATTCATTTGCGCCGCAGCGTTGCAAGTAAGAAAGGGCACAATCAGAGCTGTAAGTTATGAACGATGGGTTTGCTAGCTTCAACTTTGAGTTTTGGAGTTCTCTGTTTGGATCTTTAGGCATATTTTGTATGCCTCGGTGTAACTTCTTGACGTATTTCAAAGTAGACTTCCTGGGAGTACAGATGCTTGGAAGGTTTTCTGTTCTTTTGGATAAATGATTTTCTGTTTATATATACTTACAAATACGTCTTCGGAAGAGACTTAAAACTTCCGGATACTCCCTGGATTCACCTTTATGATGCGTTTAGGGACCTGGGTGTTTAGGGGCTTAAGTAAACGTCTGTAACAAGTAAAGCCCCATGGCCCTTGTCAACCCCTAGTAAGTACCAGGTGAACCTTCTGAGGTGTCATTATTGCAGTTGGCATAGAATGGCACTCTGTTCCCGACAGTGATAGCCTTCTAGCAACTTTTTGTTGCTCTTTAAAAGCAAGTGTTTGCAGAAGTTCTGGGGAGGAGGCTGCCTTCTGTCGAAATAATGGTAAGATTGTTGCCTCCCCTTGCATTGTATGTGGTCAGTGTACCTTAGCTGGCGCTGAAAACGTTCCATTCTTTTCAGCCATTTTACACATTAGCTGTGCCCTAGTGTATTCAAGATACTATCTTGGGTCATTTGGATATGTAAAGGGGAAAAAAATCTTGTCCGCAAGAAGTTTCCCTTCTAGGAGGGAAAATCATGTGCACGAGGACGGTCCATAAGCAGAGGCTAAGATAGATGCAGGTCTTCCAGGCTGACAGACAGTTGGGAAAATACAGATGAGGGATTTGGGTTTCTGCATTAGATTATTCTTTGCTAGTTTAGATTTGAGTATTCACTCTATCAATTTTTGTTGGTTATAAACACATAATCACTTAAGTCATTCCATTAGTGTTTGGGTGAGGGTAGCACCTTATACATAAGTTGTATCTTATGTGTCTAAAAGTGTTCCTGAAGAGAGTACATTTAGGCCAGTGCTTTAGGCACTAAATTTAGTTCTTTCTTTATTCTTATCTTCAGGTTTTCTAGTTACTACTCTCCCGGCAGAATTCATGTATAAGTCACGTTTTGTTCAAAATTTACGTTCATTCAGCATGTTCATTGAATGTCTGCTCTAGGGTGATTTCATAGGGAGATAGGGAGGCATATGGCATGAGGATGGTTCATGTCTTCGACATTTATTGGGGAAGAAATAAGTACATTGCAAAGAAATGATACTCTCGCACGACCTGATTCTGGGTTTTGTGTTCTGAAAAATTATAGAAGTGTAGTTGAAATGATAGTAAATAATGCAGTAGTATCCTTTAGGATAAGTTCTCTAACTTCTTTATCTTTATGTGTAGGCAACACTGACTCTATGACTATATTACGATTGATAGTTCATATTTCAAAGTTCTGCATAGTGGTGAGAGCCTAGGTTTGGAGTCAGAAAACCTAGTTGTTGAATTCCAACCCTGTTACCTTGGGTAAATTACCTTGAAAGCTCAGTTTCCTCATCTGCAAAATGGGGATCAATGATTACCGCACAGAACTGTGAAGTTCAGATGAAAAAAAAATGTAAATCATACTCCACAATTCCCATAATGAACACTCAGTAAGTGATGGTTATTGTTGCATTTTAACTGATCTAACATGTCTCCTGGAGGCCTGGTTTTGTTTCTAAAGATAGAGGATTATATTGTTTTAATTGAGGCAATATTGTGAAGCAGAAATGATATGCGATTATAAATAAACACTACAGTCTAACAGGGTATTTGACAAGACTGGGAAGGACACTAAGGTACTTTAGTAATAAGGTCATGGACATTAGTTTTGTTTTGTTCTGCCTAAATCAAAACAGAAGTTTCATGTTTGGCCTCAAACTCTACAATTCTATAGGGATATATTGACCATGGAGGAAGTTCAAAGTCATGCTTCTTGATGTAACCTGGTATGGTAAGAGCACAGGTTTGCAGTAGCTGTGTGAACTTGGGTGAATTATCTGATTGCTAAGCCTCTGTTTTGTCACCTAAAAGAAATGAGATCTCTAGTACTTAGCATGGTGCCTGGTATATGGTAATAGGTTCTTAGTAGATGTCTTAAGTGGTTATTGTAACTATGTGAGTTAAAAAAAGGGAACAAGATGGGGTGGACCATCTCAACTGTACAAAATCAGAAGAGCATCTTTTGAAGACAGAATGGATTTATTACCTGTATCTCCAGCAGCTAGGATTAGGAAAGACAGATCTTTTACTTACTTCTGCTGAGTACTTCATAACTTTCACAAAAAGATAAACATCCTGTAGATCAGGGGTCCAGACTTTATGTAAAGGACCAGGCAGTTGATATTTTAGACCCTGGAGTCCATGCAGTCTTTGTTGCAGCTACTCAGCTCTACTGTTGAATGGCAAAAGCAACGGTAGACAGTGCCTAAATGAATGAGTGCCATTTTCCAATAAGACTGCTTATGGACTGTAAAATTTGAATTTTTTGTAATTTTTACATGTCATAAAATCATCTTGTTCTCCCTCCCCGCCAATCACTTAAAAATAAAAATCATTCTTAGCCCCTGGGTTCCACAAAATCCAGGGCTGGATTTTGTTTTCTCACCTCTGCTTCAGATGACCAACTACTCAGGAACTGAGGTTGAGGCATATGGAAGTGGAGTGTGGAGTAATGAAAAGTCCTTCCAGCTCCAGTCCCAGCTCTAGACTGGGTTCCACTCTTAACTTCTGTGTAATGAAGGGAATAGCTGTGTGTCTTTAGAAACTCTCTCCCCTTAACTTCCTCATCAGTAATATGTGAAGCTTATTTGACCTTATGATGTGAAAGGAGTTTATAGTTGAGAAAGTGCTATACCCAAGTGTTAAGTGATTATATTATTCTAGGAAACATCTTTATATTCTTCTATTCTTTTTTTTTAATATTTTATTTATTTATTTGAGAGGGAGAGAGCACACACACGAGCAGGGAGGAGAAGCAGAGGGAGAGGCAGACTCTCCACTGAGCAGAGAGCCTGATGCCGCATTTGAACCCAGGACCCTGAAATCATGACCTGAGCTGAAGGCAGATCTTTAACTGACTGAGCAACCTAGGCATCGCATCTTTTTTCATTATTAATTAGAGAAAGAAAAAACTCTACCCAGCTTTCAAACCCTGAAAACCAAACCTGTTTTCCTTTGATATTTGGAATTCCAAAGCATCAAGTAAATTGAGTATATCACCAAAGAAAACTGTGAGATCAGGAAGACTTTATCTACTGGTCAAGTTACCACCATAAGACTTCATTCATGTGGGACTGAATAAAGAATGCACACTGTATTAAAATGAAGATGCATTCTTCTGTGTATGTCTTAATAATTCCTTTTTTTTCTCAGTGGATATGGGGTTTTCCCCTTGAGAACTATTATAAATAGCTAATTTAAATTTTAGTAAGATCTCTAATCCTGGCTTTCTTTTTTTTTAAGATTTTATTTATTTATTTGACAGCGAGAGATCAGATCACAAGTAGGCAGAGAGGCAGGCAGAGAGAGAGGAGGAAGCAGACTCCCCACTGAGCAGGGAGCCCGATGCGGGCCTCGATCCCAGGACCCTGAGATCATGACCTGAGCCGAAGGCAGAGGCTCTAACCCACTGAGCCACCCAGGTGCCCCAATCCTGGCTTTCTAAGAAATTATTTATCTAACACACGCATATTCCAGTCTATCAAAAATGGAAGTACGTTTTTAAGAATGAAATTGTACCTGGCTTATAAAAAAATGTCTTAAAATTGGTTAGTTTGGAAGGATAATCAGGATTTGGGGGAAAGGTAAGTCTTTAGAATTTTTCCTATTGCTTTGGGATAATATTGCTCTGTCTCCTATGCACCACACAAATCTTATATACATTGACCAAAAGCACAGTTATAAATAAAATCTGCTTGTGTAATTCAAATGAAAGTCACAAAGATCAAGAGACCTTCAAGATAAATCCACATCTGTTGTATGTGTGCCGGCTCTTAGAACATTGACAAAGAAAGAGAAATTGAGAGTTGTTTGACTTCTGGAGTTGATTGTGGGGCAGTGAAGTCAAATGTATATTTTGAAAATTAACATCTTGAATGTGAATTGCTGAGAATATTATTTATTTGCCTAAACAACAGCGTGGAAACATCCCATGTGCTTTACCTCTGACTTTTCTTTCAATTCCTGTGTACTAGAATAAGTCTTCTTTTCTGTTCTTGCTGTAGTATCTAAAAATCATTAAATTTTTCTTCATGCTCTCTAATGATTTTTAATCATCAAAGATATTTTCATGATGTATAGGAAATACTTTATTTGCAGGGTTCTGATCTACAGTTTTGAATATCTGTGATGCACAAAGCCAACATGAGTCAAATTTTTGTGAAGTAGTTTTTGTATTTTGTGTGTTTCTGGGTGCAACAGCATCATCTGGGGGCCTTTTAAAATACAGATTCTTGGGCCCAAACCATGAGAGTGTAGTTTTCAGTGTTTGGATGGAGACCAGAGTCTATGTGTCCAGAAAGCTTCTTTATGGAATGCAGGTGGATATAGGAGCCTTTGGATTGCAATGGTCTGTGTTTCTGACACTGAGGCTACATGTTGAGGTGGGGAGGGGCTGGGATCTGCCTTTACAGAAGAACAACTCCAGGTGGACCAGACTAGTCCTTTTTGCAGGCTCTTTGTTGCTGGTTGTTAACTGAGTCATTCCAGGAAGGGAGTATTAAAACCACTAGGTAGCTAGCTAAGGGTGCTTTAATGTCTATTTTGTGTCTTCATTGTATGATATACTTGTCCATCAGGTTGTAAGATTGATGCTTGCAATCTTTAAAACTAGGAATTTTTTCCTGGTCGTTATTTTCCAAAGTTCAAATATTGCAGTAGTTTCAGAATTGTTGAATTACACTTTAATGAAAGAGTGCATTATAGGAATGACTCTCCATTCTTGACCCCTTCCCTCCAGAACCCCCCCCCCCCGAAGTTATGCCTTTTGTTGTTCCTTTTACATTTAGTTCCTCCTCTGCATATGTGGTTTCAACTCTTGGATAGGAGAACTTCTAACTTTACTCTTTCCCACACAAACTTAATTCTCTTTAGCCTTTTAAGCTGTGCAAGGCCTTGGTGGTTCTGTGTTCTGTGGGGAGTTTGGGAAAAGTCTTTCCCATTTTATGAAAATTTATACAAGTCTGTATAAGCTTTTCTGAGGGAGAGGATCAGTAGCTTTCATCTGTTACTCAAAGGGATCTGTGACCTAAAACAAGTACTAAAATTGTTCTTGAGATCTTTGAGCTAAGACTTGATTTTCACTGCCCTTCATTGACTACTCTGACGTCATTTTTGCCAAACTCAGCCCGACTTCAGCCAGAGTCCACGGTAAAATCATATTAAAACTTCACTGATTGGATTTGGAAGTTGTACACTATTTCTTTAAGTGGCTATTCTCAAAATTATACGTCCATGAAGTCTAAAGTTAATCCAAAGGGGAGTGGGAGATACAGGCTTCAAGTTATGGAATGAATGAGTCACGGGTCTGAAAGAGCCTAGAGAATATAGTCAGTGGTATTGTAATAGGATTATATGGTGACGGATAATAGCTACACTTGGGGTGAGCATAGTATAATGTATACACTTGCCAAGTCACTATGTTGTACGCCTGAAACTAACTTCACATTGTGTGTCAACTATATTTCAGTTAAAAAGAAAGTTAAGCAATATTTTAGCTTCATTTCCGACAGTTAAAGACTTTAGAATTCTTAGCTCTGATCCAGCCACCTACCCAAACTTATTTATGTGCTATTATTTTCCAGTGTTTATTATTGTCCATGGGAAAAACCTTACACAATAGGACATTATTATTGTATACAGACAATATTTGTTTAGATTTCCCTATGTCTTTTTTTTTTTTTTTTTTTTTTTTTTTTTTTTATTTATTCATTTGACACAGAGAGAGAGATTACAAGTAGGCAGAGAGGCAGGCAGAGAGAGGAGAGAGGAGGAAGCAGGCTCCCTGCTGAGCAGAGAGCCTGATATGGGCCTCGATCCCAGGACCCTGGGATCATGACCTGAGCCGAAGGCAGCGGCTTTAACCCACTGAGCCACCCAGGCGCCCAGATTTCCCTATGTCTTTACCAGTTTCTTTGATCATCAGAACTTCCTTCTGGGATTCCTTTCCTGGGTATATCTTTTAGAGATTTCTTTAGTGAAGGGTTGTTGGTGGAAATGTCTTTTTTTTTTTTTTTAATTGTATGGACACGTCTCTATGTTGCCTTCATTTTAGGAAAATAGAATTGATTCCAAATGAAACCAGTTAATTGGTTAATTTCTTTAAGCATTTTGAAGATGCGTAAGCACAGTGGTAACACTGTGTTCTGGCTTTCCCACTATGGTGGAAGAGGTTGTTGTCAGTCTAGGTGCAGTTCCTTTACAGGAGATCTGTCTTCTGCATCTGGTTGCTTTTGAGATCCTCTCTTTGACTTTGGTGTTCTCTAGTTTTATTAGGGTGTATCTCTGTGAGACTTCCTTTTAATGACGTTTGTAAATCTTGTGCTTCTGTCAATTTTGCCTTACTAGTTCTCAAAGTTTGTCCATTTTATCATAAAATAAGGCTGTTCTTCTATACATTTCTGGAATTTCACTAAGTAGTTATTTATAAGGTCTTCTCATTTTCTCCTCCCTATCAAAGGGTAACAACCCTCTCATTTCCATCTTTTTGTTTTAGTTTTGTTTGCATTCTGGGTTTTTCCTTAGATCTGACTTCTAGTTCACTGATGAACTGTGCCTAATCCGCTATGTAACCCACCCATTGAGTTTTTAATTTCAATTCTATTTTTTACTTCTACATTATCTGGGGTTCCCCCCACCCCAAATTTGTAGCTTGTTTTCTTAGTCTTTGATATTTGTCTGCTTTTATGATTGAATCATTCTTTATGGTTGTGTTGGAGAGAGTTATGGGGCACTTAATATTTTCCTTGCTGCTTGCTGCAAGCTCGGTAAAGCATTAAGAAATACACTTTATTGAAGATTTAGTTATTTGTAGTGAGAATGCCCTTTCGGAATCTTGTTTGCTTTTTTCGTCAGAATTGGAAGAAACCTTACTGATTCAGAATTTGTGGTGTCATGAATGGGGATAGAGGGCTAGAGCCAACACTTGCGAGTTACCTGACGGTATTGAAAATGCAAATAAAGTATAAACTAGATTTCAACAGGACTGATTATGAAAATGGTATAATAGTTATAAAATTAACACTTCTAAGGCAAAATGTTCAACATCTTTGTTGTCAGCCTTGATATATAAGCATATTTTCTCTAGCTTTTCTTTACCTGAGTTTGGCCTGTTCATGTGGTCTGGGCTACTAAAGCCATAGTTGTTGGCTTACTTTGTCAACACATGCACAGTCCATCCCTTTTTACCTTTGTGCTGCCATTTTTCCAATAGGTGGATCACCCAGCTTGCTAGCTTCAGTGTCAGTCCTCATTCAGGACCTCATTAGAGTTCACAACCAGCAGGAATCATCCCCTTCAAACTCTGTGAATAATTTGCCTTTTTCTTTTGCACTATTGATTGCTAATTTGCACTTGAAGTATTACTTTCTCTAGGTATTAAATAATATCATGTGTATTTTTTTCTGGGAATGGTTGGGTATTTTTCGGTTTGTTGCAGTGCTTAATCTGAGGACCTGAATATGGTGAGCAGTCAACAATTGCCAATTTTTAGCGAAAATACAAATGTTACAGTGACTGGAGTTATATTGTTGGAAATTATACCATATATGTGTGAATTGTGCATTTAGGTATGTTGTTTGAAAAAAACTCTACATGGTGTTTTGGAGGAAAATTATTTCTAAATTTGATGAGAACAATTTGGGAGAAAATTGTATTCCTAGAAAGAGCATTTGAAATGTTCATCATAGTATTTGTGTTTAGCTGTTGATGAAAAGTGTTGGGGGGGATGTCTAAAAATACTCTCCAGTCGGAGAAGTTAACCACAATATATTTAGGAAATGCCTTTGGTTTTTGTCTTATTTTCATTTATAGTGGATTCACCAATGTCAAGTTTTTAAGAGGTTGTTATTTTCCTAGTGTTTATTGATAAAGCCCAGTGATGTTGAGTGCAGATAATGAATATCTGTGGTTAAAATGTACCCGTTTTTCATCAGTAGTATGTTTAGGATTTTAAGACATCACAATTGCATAGAGAAGCATTTCCTATTTTAACATGTAACTAATTTGGATGCCTTAGCTCTTTAGAATATTCGAGAACCAGGACCAAATAAAAGTCTTCTTGGCTTGTAGAACAGGATCATACCCCTTACACATTGAACAGCTCTGGGTCTCTCTTGGAGACTATTTTCCTTTATTTTAGGTGTGATATGCTTGCACTTCACCAACTTCCTTATCATGTTAGGAACAGATACGTGGTAAGGGAAAGAGAGCTGTCAAAGGCATGTGGGTTGACATTAATA
Organism: Ailurus styani; assembly: GCA_002007465.1. NCBI lineage: Eukaryota > Metazoa > Chordata > Mammalia > Carnivora > Ailuridae > Ailurus > Ailurus styani. Next base: position 618,702 of record LNAC01000672.1, on the reverse strand, counting down.
AAATTGCTCGTGAGATGAGCTGGTGACGGCACCTCTGGGTCATGGAAGGCAGGGGCTCCTGAGCCCCACAGAGCATGTGAAAGGCATGCTTATGAAAAGAAAGGCATATGTTGAAAAGAGGTGTCAAAAATGATTTTTTAAAAAGGTTTTGGCACATAAGTGACAAAATTCAGTTTACTTTTATGGTATGTTTTCCAAAGATTTCGTGCAAGTATCCCTACCAGCAGATGCAAGAGATCCAGTAACCTCCTGAAGAGCTGGAGATGAAAGTTGGGGACTGAGTGGCCTGCTGCAGGCCTGGCCTGGTTTTGAATTCTCATGTTACCTAAATCTTTGTGAAGTTAACAGCATATGCCATAGAAAGCTTTTTTGGTTTGATATTAAATGTCTTAAACGTATTTACCAGTACATACTTCTCCATAAAACTCTGGGTCAGGTAGATGTTTCAGGAAGACGAGTTAGTGTCTTCAGACAAATCTCGATCTCCCGCTGGGTGTGGGCATCCAGTGAGGAGCGGGGGCTTGCTGTCTATCTTCTGTGATGATGCTAGGTCGAAGAATTGTTAGCTGCTTTGGTGACATGTAAATGAGAATACTTGAGTGGTCAAATTTTTTTTAATCTCATTTCAGTAATTCCTGCCATTGAAATTTAAAGATACTTATTTTCCATCTCAAGTCATCTTATTGCTGGGTGTTGGGAAGATGCACTCGATGCTTTTACCTCAAGTCTGTCTTGATTCTCTGCTTAAAATGATGATTGTGCTGTTCCTTGGAATCAGTCATGAGAGCATTTGTAGGATCCCAGTTAGATGGGGGCCTGTCTGGCTGTAGAACTCCTCCCTACCCATGGGCTAGGCTGGTACCCCCCTTAGTAAACTCCCTGGCTTTTATCTCTTCTTTCTTCCTGAATGTTCTTGTCCCTGTATCCAGCTCTGGTGCCTTCAACGTGATTTTCATCCCTCTGCCATGTTCCCTTTGAGTTGAGCCTTCATTTGTTTTGACTCTTGACCCCAGCCTCCGTACTTGCTTATTGCCTTGGTAAAGCTCTGGCCTGGGAAGTAGTAGTCTGGCTGCTCACTTTTTCTTACTTAGCTTTTCATGTGTGCAGTCCAGATGGAAATCCTCTGCCCGTCCTACCTCGGACACCTGAGGTAGAGGTTAGCCACTTCTCCAACTCTTGGCCAGCAAACAGGGCCCTTGTGTTAGTCCTCTAACTTCCCTCTTGTATGCAGATGATCTTTTGAGCTTATTAAAGCAAGAGGTCAGTGATTATTTTATTAACATTTCTAAGGATGGAGAGAGAGCTGTATGTGGCAGAAGGTGTAAACTAGAATATGATTTGTAGTACTCTTCCCTCAGAGTGTACATATGACGAAAATTTTCTCCAGAATTATTTTATATGCCATCATTCAACACCACTCGCTTCAGCTCATAAATGAGCTTTTTGAGAATGTCTTGATTAAATTGATAGATACATATCTAAAAATGTATTTCTAGGGGAAGTGATCCTAAGTAGCTGTAGGTTGGGACTGCTCAAAAGTGATGAAGTGGCAATGATTATGTAGATTGAGTTTAAAAGATTGTGGAATGAGGGGCGCCTGGTTGGCTCAGTCGGAGGAGCGTGCAACCCTTGATCTCTCGGGGTTATAAGTTCGAGCCCCATGTTGGGTGTAGAGATTACTTAAGTAAATATGTATTTAAAATAAATGAAAGACTGAAATGAGATTTTGTCAAGGTGTGTGGGTCCACCTTGGCAGGAGGGAGTTAATATGTTGAGACCAGACACATTTAGTTTTCCTGGGAACCTGATCAAAACCAACAGAAAAGAGACTGTGGTCATGAGTGGGCAGGTTTACAGCAATGCTGCACCCCTACCTTTGTCAAAAGATGGCCTGGGAGAGAAAAAGACCCAAATCATGAAGTGGAGAGTTAGGTGGAGAAAGGATTGTTCTAAAATCCAAGTCTCTTGCATGCATAATCCCACTGGAAGGAAGGCTAAAACCTCAGAATCCTTGTCTTGACTGATTTCTGTTGCAGTAGCAGGACATGCCTTAGACGTTGGTAAGCTTTTAAAAAGCCTTACCTATAGTGCAACAGGTCTCCCCTTGAGGAAGTGTGTTCCCTTAGAGCTTGAGAAGGAAACATCGATTGGAGCAAGTAAGGACATTCATGTGACCATGGCTTTGAGAACTTCAGTTTTTCCTTGGGGGCAATAGGCAGAAGCTTGGAATGCCCCATTGTGTTCCTGAACCCCTCACTCTCCTGGGTGATTGGAAACTAAAAGTAAGGTGGAAATTTCCATCCTTCATGTGTTTTTTCACCACTTCTACCACTCAGAAATGTGACTCCCTTCCTGCACCCACCTGTGAGGGCCACAGCTGACTGTCGGCTCTGCTCCTTGAGAGGAGGGATGTCCTTATGTCCTTCACTGAACCAGGCAGAACTGCTTCCCGTAATTCCCCAGGTGATGTGAGGTCAGCCAGAGCCCTGACCCTGTCACAGGCTTCTTTGGTTTTCAGTTGTGCTTCTCTCCTTGGTAGTATCCCTGGTAGCGGCAGTGATCCCCGGGGACAGAGCTGGCTGTGCTCACCATCCGCCCTTGCACCGCGCACCTTACTGCTGGGCCAGCTCCAGTCTGGTTCCATCCCCCCAGCAGGCATCTCTCTGAATCCCCGTGGGCAGGAACTCTAGCGGTTCAAACTGCCTATAGAGAAAGAATGGCTTGAGACCCAGGTGCAGTGATGTCTCAGCTTTTGTGGGGGGTTGTATATCAGAGGTTCCTGTCACGCAGCATGGTTGTAGGATCTATTAGTGATCCAAGATTTGTTTCCAAATTAGTGTTTCTTTTTTTCGTTTTCTTCAGCTCTGTTGCATGTTTGGCCTTTACTAACTCTGAGTCAAGGGCAGTGAGACTGAGAGTTGCTGTGTTTGCCACCTGCCCACTCTCTGTGTCCTTCTTCTCACCCAAACCCCTGCTGCACTCCATATAATATGGAGTTGGACTATTTAGAAAAGCTTAGTTTCCTGTTCTTAGTGAAAAAGCCAAGTGAATATAGAATCTTTTTTTTTTTTTTAAGATTTTATTTATCGAGAGAGAGTGAGAGAGTGTGAGAGGGGAGACACTCGGAGAAGCAGACTCCCCACTGAGCAGGGAGCCCAACGCCGGACTCTATCCCAGGACTCCTGGATCATGACCTGAGCCAAAGACAGTCACTTAACAAGCTGAGCTGCCCAGGTGCCCCGCCTTCTGTCTTTCTGAAACAATAAACTTTCAAACTAAACTCAGCTACTCTTTACTTGCCCCCCCCCCACTTTTCCTTATAGTTTGTTTGAAAATGGATTTCTCGCTCCTGCTATACATCATTATCAATTTAGGACATGCATCCAGTCAGGTTTTTGCTTATCTATCATATATAAAACATCAAAAAGATACAAAAGAGCAACAAATATATAGAAAGATGTCTTCACTCTCCTTATCTATTTTGGATCTATGTTAGCAAAAAAACTAGTAAACATCCTTAATTGATTTGTGTTTGTTAAAAGTGTCATTTGAAAGATTTCTTGAAGAGAGTTTATAAATGATACTCACGAAACCTATTAAATAGGAAGATTCCTTAAATTAAAAAATCTTTTACTTAATACACTTTAATGAGCATTTAATAACGTGACTCAGGACTGTATTTAAGTATGCATAGGTGACCTTTTGCATTAGCGTGCTATATGAAAATTTCTCTGAGTTCAGGAGACATTGTCTCTATGGTTTAGGGTTTATTTTAAGTTGTTGGAGATGTTACTATCCTATGAGACATACACCTGCACTTTAACCAAGAGTAACCACTCATTTTCTTTGCTATGAGGACTAAAGTTAAGCATTTCTTAAACTATTTGTAGTATAAATTAACAGATGATGATGGTAGTTGCATTATAAAAGGTAGACAGAATCCTAGTCAATTTTTTTTCTTTCTTTATTATTATTTGCCCCAGGCCTAGTCAATATTTTAATCTGCCTTTTCTTCCATGGTCACCATACTTGAGGTCATTAAGCAGAACATAGAGCAGATGTGACTAAAGCAATGGCATTTTCTGATGTAGTTTGCGGAAGCTGAACAGGAAAGCTCAACTAATTACGTGTAATTTTAAAGGCAGCCAGTAGGTTTTCCGTACCCAGCAGCTTGAAGATCTTCTGTGTGGGCCTAAAAAATGAGTGGCTCATTATAGGGTAGAAAATGAATAAGCTTTGCATGAGATTAAACAAATCTGTGAGGAGAATGAACTTAATGCTCCATCATGGATAGTGATTTTGAGTGTCATCAAATATTTCAAGTTAAACAGGTATTTATAATGAAGCATAAAACATTGATGAAAACAGAAAAGATCAGAGATTCCATTTGTCCAATATTTTTGTCCACGAAAAATGAGCAGGTGTTCACTGTGGAAGAGAATTTGAAAGTTTCTTCAAAGATGATGAATGTAAACAATGATGATTTGACATTTCCTATGGTACTTATTAAAGAAAGAGAACAGAGTAAAGGGTTTGAAGAGTACATTAAAGAAGACATGTCCAACATAAACTTTAAAAGACTCATGCCCAGTGGCAAGCATTAACATTCCCAAGAAACAAGAAAGGAACAACGTCAAAGCAGAATGTGATTTTTGTCCCCAATAGCACTGTTCGTTGTATAACTGATTCCATAGGGATCCACATAGACTTAGTATGTGGAAATTAGAAAGTCTGAGAACCATGAGATGCTGAGGGAACAAACCTGAGGCCTGAGTGATAGGTTTCTTTATTAGGATGCTTCATACTCTTTGTGAGCAGCCACTTTTGATTTACAACATGTCGGTGTAACTCACTAGACTTACAGTCCTGAATTATGTTAGTTCATTCCAAGATTCATTTCTCCCTTAGGGAGTAAAGAATTGGCGCCACGGAGGATGTTCAAAAGACTGTGTCCGAGGGCAGTCCTAAACAGAAGGTTCTGGGAATGTTTTGTGTTAACTGCCTCTTTGAAATAAGAGTTTGGCCTCTTAAAGTCAGTCCTTGAACCAGCTGACATCCGCTTGGCAAGACACATCCTTTGAATTTCATCATGTCAGAATTTACGTGGTCTCTTCACCTTAACTCGTGGTTTGTGTGTGAAGGCCCTAGGTTTACCGAGAAAAGAAGAGGGAAGTCTAAGAGGGAAAGAAAAGTTATTCTTTGCTCTACCCCCTGGATCAACTACTATGAACCCTAGAGGACCACCGTTCTGGACATCTCAAAGTTAGAAGAATGGGTGTATACAGAGAACAGTTATTTCAAAGAAGTAGAATTATATATATGCTGTTCAATAGGAGACAGTAACATGAAGGAATTGTAGAATTTTATATAAACACCTTTTTCCCATTTGTCCATTTTTTTCTTTTGCCTTTTTACTGATTTGTTGGAGTTCTTTGTTTTTTGTTTTGTTTTTTGTTTTTTAAAGATTTTATTTATTTATTTCACAGAGGGAGAGAGATCACAAGGAGGCAGAGAGGCAGGCAGAGAGAGAGGGGGAAGCAGGCTCCCCGCTGAGCAGGGAGCCCGATGTGGGCCTCGATCCCAGGACGCTGAGATCATGACCTGAGCCGAAAGCAGAGGCTTTAACCCACTGAGCCACCCAGGCGCCCTGTTGGAGTTCTTTGTAATAGATGCTGTCTTTGTTACGTATCTTGTGGACATCTTCTTTGACGTGTTTTCATTCTTTAAAAAATTTTAACCCTGGGGGTGCCTGGGTGACTCAGTCATTCAGTGTCTGCCTTTGGCTCAGGTCATGATCCTGGGGTCCTGGGATTGAGTCCTGCATCGGGCTCCCTGCTCTGCAGGAAGCCTGCTTCTCCCTCTCACACTCCCCCTGCTTGTGTTCCCTATTTCTCGGTCTGTCAAATAAATAAAATCTTTAAAGAATTTTTTAAGTCTAATATAGTTACACATTAAGTGTTAAACTTTGATGTAGACAAATTTATTTTCCCCATTTTGTTTCTTATTGAAGACGTCCCTCGGACATCACTTTCTCCCTCGGATCATTGTCTTCCATCTTCATTTAAGAGTTTGCTACTTAGAGGACGAGCATCCACCTGCTTTTATATATGATACGAAATTGGGATCTTATTTCTTTTCAAAATGGATAATCTGTTTTCACCATTTATTGAATAGTCCATCCTTCCCCCACCAGTTTGCCACCTCCGACATAAAGTTTTCATTTGCATGTGGGTCAGTTTCTTCTGTTCAGTTGGTATTTGGCTTTTCTTGATCACACCACACTGCTTTAATTAGTATGGTTTATAATACATCTTGGAAACTTGCCCTACCAGATAACTTTATCTTGTTCTGGTTTCCTGAAAATGTCTTAGCTCTTCTTGGTGGCGTGCTCTTCCCCTTAAACACTGGGATCCTCACGTTAAATTACACAAGAAACCACGTTGGGGACCTAACATAAAGTCCCTGCCCCAAGGACCTTATGTTCTAGTGGTGGCAGGAGACTGATTAGGATCCTGCTGGTGGCTTGGGGTGTGTGTTATTTTTATGTAAATTGTTAGAGAAAAGCCTCATTGATAAGGTGACACTTGGGACTTGAAAGCAAAGGACTTCCCCCCTGAGGTCGGCATGTGCTTAGTTCAGTTTGAGCAGGAGCCGGGAGGCCCGTGTGTCTGAAGACGGAGGGGGAGACTAGTAGGTGAGGTCAGGGTGGTAGTGGGAACCGTGGAGGCTCTTTGCAGGCCTGCTAAGTACCTGGAGTTTCTACTAAGGTGGGGCGCTATCGGAGGAAGGATGTAGTCAAGTGAACGCTTTTAAAAGTTTATGCTTGATGCCATGTAGAGAATAAACTACAGGGGGACCAGGGAGGAAGCAGGGGGGTTGATTAGGATGCTGGCAGAATTATTTCAGGGAAAAGATGATGGAAGTTTGAAGCTTGGGTGCTGGGATAATGGGGAAGAAGGGGGTCAGTTAGCAGTGATTGCATTGGGGGTGTATTTTGAAGGTAGAGCTGACCAGAATTTACCCCTGGGTTGGACATTGAATATGAGGGAATGAGAAGAAAGATGGAAAGAACCTGAGCTTTTAGGCCTGAGTAACTAGAAGAATGGGATTTGCTATTTTTTCAGGCAGGTGTCACTGCAGCTTTGTTTTTATTGGGGGTGAGGGCTGGTGGTGGTTAAATGGGAGTTGGAGTTTAGACATGTGAAGTTTGAGATGCCTTATAGACGAGCAGGTGGAGGAGGGGTTGAGCGGCAGGGGGCTCTACAGGCTTGGAAGTGAGGGCATATGCTTCGGCGGGGGGTGCTTTGAGGAGGTATCAGTATATACACGTGGCTTTGAATCTTCAGGGAGTAGAGCATAGGTAGAGAAGCAATGTGAAGATTCAGTCTCGAGGGCACTCACGTGTAGAGCTTGGGGGAGATAAAGGTCCGGTAGAAGAAGACCGAGAAGTGAGGTGGCCAGGAAAGTAGGAGAAACCGGAGCGAGGTGCCTTGGAAGCCAGGTGCAGAGCATTTCTGGCAGGAGGGAACGACCCCATCCGTGTGTTCTGTGCTGCAGCTCGGGGCTGAGATTTGGCAGCATCTGTTTTGGTGGCATCCCAGGGATGAGAGCCTCGCCTGGCTCATGAGAGAAAGGGAAAGGAGGAATTGATGATCGTAGACAACTCTCATGACCAGTTTTGTGAAAAGGGAACCAGGGGGGTGAGGTAGGCCCAGAGTTTGTTTGCTTTTAAGATAGGAGAACTTAAAGAGTGTGTTGTGTGATGATGGGAAAGAGCTCATAGGAAGAGGGTAGTGAAGGAATCGGAAGCAGGAGGGAGGGCACTAACTGGAACCCTTTCCAGAGTTCCGGCAGGAGGGAATCAGATCAGAGAGCATGGGGCGGGGACGTGCCTTCTGTCATTCCATCGCTCTCGCCGCCTCCTTTTGGTTCTTTCTTAATGCTACGAACTTCTAAAAAGTTTTGCGTGGACTTTCTTGGATTTATTCCTAGGAACCATACTTTTTAATTGCTGTGTTTATGGAATCTCTTCAACATTATATTTTTAAATTAGCTAATACTCGAGTACAGAAAAGCTATTTATGTCTGTGTTTTAGATCTGGCAACCTTGTTGAACTATCTCGTTATTTGAAAATTTGTAGATTCTCTTAGATTCATGTGTAATCATATTTTGCACGAATGGGGTAGTTATATTTTTTCTTTTCATGCTCATACCTGTTCGTTCTTTTTCTTTTATTACATTAGCCTGCACCATCCAGTACAATGTTGAATAAAAAGTTACAACAACAAGCATTCTTACTTTATTATTAATTCTGAAAGTCCTCTAAAGTTTTATTAAGTAAAAGCTGTAAGTCATTGCTAGATACCCTTTTTAAAAATTTGATTAAAGTTCTTTTATTTCTAGTTTGTGAGGAGTTCTTAATCATAAGTGGTTAATGAATTGTGTTGAATGTGCTTTCTGCATGTATTAGAGATTGCCATTCTATCTCCTTTACTTTTACTGTTTTGATATGGTATATTAGCATATTTTGTGATGTTGTGCCACCTTTGCCTTTCTGAGATAAACCCTTTTTAGTCACAGTGTACATGTGTACATATTATATGCATTATTAAATTCCTTTCAGAATCAGTGTTGGAATAGTCACTTGAAGGAGAGGTAACCAACTTCATTTTTTTTTTCCTATTCTGAAACAGTTGCAGAATCTTTGGACTTTGTTTATTGAAAATTTTGGTTTACTTGCCTATAAAGTCGTCTGGGCCTCTGTTGACTTTTAAGATAGGAGAGGAATCATTTGATGATCCATTAAAAAATCAGCTCTCATTGATTAGTAATGCTTTCTATTAAGTCAATTGTGGTCTAAAGTTTTTTATATTAGAATATTTTTAGGACCTTTAAAAATCTTACTGTATCTGTGACTTTATACCTTCAGAACCATTTTTTAATTTTATTGGGTTTTTTTTTATGTCTTTGTCATCTACTTTATTTCTTTCTCTTTATTTCCTTCTGCCTCTAGGTTATCAGATTCTCTTTCTAGGTTATTGAGTTGAACACTTAGCTCACTTGTTCTTTAATGAAAGCTATAAGATGACCTATAGTACAGCTTTGGCCACACCATACAAGTTTCATTTATTATTTTTTCAATCTGAAGTCTCTTTAGATTTTCCCTTGTGTTTATTAAAACATTTTTGATTAGTGTATTTATTCATGTGTTTTTAAAATATTTTATTTATTTGAGAGAGAGCACTAGTGGGGGGAGAGCCAAAGGGAGAGGCAGAAACATGATGAGTGGGGAGTCTGACGCGAGACTCAGTCCCAGGACCCCCGGATTACAATGTGAGCCAGAGGCAGACACTTAATGTACTAAGCCACCCAGGCGCCCCTGTTCATGTGTTTTAAAAGCCAAAAAGTATTTTTTAAAAATTTAGGAGGATTTTTAATTTAAAATTTTTAAAATTTAATCTAAATTTAAAATTTTTAAAATTTTCAGAAGGATTTTTGTGTGTATTTGAGTACTTAAATGTATTAAATATTTTAAATTCAGTGTTCATTAAATATTGACTACACTGTTCAATGTGTAGTACCCCTCTTAGTATTTCCCCTGTAATTTGTTTTACATGTTATATATGCTTGATTTATATTACTGTATTAATGTTGGGTAGTATTTACTAGTCATATCTTTTCCCTTTTAATTTAAAAAAGTCTCTGGTTTTGTTTAGAAGTGTTTTGTAAGCAACACATAGCAAGCAAAACTTAAGTGTAATGTCTTTTATGAGTTTAATATATTTGTTATGACTTATGAAATATTTGGACTTGTTAATGTTTGCTGTTTATCCTTTGTGTATTTTTTTCTTTTCCGCTGTTAGTTTGAGAGAATATTCTGTATGGATTTGCTGTTTATTCCTTTGCTGGTTTGGAAGATATAGATTCTGTGTCTGACTTTGTGGTTGCCATTAATTTCTTGAAATTCCGCTTAACTCTTTTCCCGAATAATCAAATTATTCAGTAATTTCTCATCTTCTGAAATGTGACAAGGATGTCAGCATCCTTTACCTTTTGAATATATCTACTCCCTCATTTTATGCTCATTCAGAATTTTAAGGGTTTTTTTCAGGGTACCAAAAATGAGTTCTGTATGTATGTATGTATGTGTGTATGTATGTATGTATTTATTTTTTTTTAAAGATTTTATTTATTTGACAGAGATAGAGATTACAAGTGGGCAGAGAGGCAGGCAGAGAGAGGAGGAAGCAGGCTCCCTGCTGAGCAGGGAGCCTGATGCGGGCCTTGATCCCAGGACCCTGAGATCATGACCTGAACTGAAGGCAGAGGCTTTAACCCACTGAGCCACCCAGGTGCCCCGAGTTCTGTATTTAATAGTTAATTTATTTATCTTCTTTGAGAATATAGCAAGGACACAACACACTACTAACTACTGAAATCTCCAGTTTCACCCCCACCAGATTAAGATTGTCTTGTATTTATTCTACCCTTTAAAAATGCACTAACATTTTTTTTTTGTAAATCGTACATTATTTAAGTTTTCTAACATTACATTTGAGCACTTGTTTTGTTTATCCCTTCCCTTCTTTGTGGACTTTCCCCCCCCCTGAATTTTATCTTATTCTTTCCTTTTTTTTTTTTTTAAGGTATAATTCACATACCACAGAATTTCTTCTTTGAGTGTACAGTTCAGTAGTTTTTTGTGTATTCACAGAGCTGTAAAACCATTATCACTGTCTGATCTCAGAACATTTTCATTAGCTGTCAATCCCCATCTCCATCCTGCACCCCTGGCAACCATTAATCTACTTTCTGTCTCTACGAATTTTTCTATTGTCTTTATGTCTTTATGAATTTTGACATTTCACATAAATGGAATCATGCAGTATGTAGTCTTTTCTGTCTAACATCTTTCATAATTCACTAATAACTTAGTATGTGTTCATGGTTTATCCATGTTGTAGAATATATCAGTATATCATTTCATTTTATGGTTGAATAATACTCTGTTTTGTGGACATAGCACATTTCGATGATCCAGTCATCAGTTGATACACATTGTTTCTACTTATTTTCTGTTATGATTAATACTGTAGTGAACATTCATGTAGAAGTTATTACATGGGCATAATACTTTCAGTTGTCTTGAGTGCATATCCAGGAGTAGATCAATTGAAATCTTTTAATAATTAATAAAGATTTGGGATAGTAAATTCCTGGGATTTGTATGTCTGAAGATGATTATCGCTCTTGATGGCTTTTTAGCTGGGTATAAGTTTTATTGGTTGACCATTTAGTTATATTAGTTTTGTAGCTGATGAAAAATCTTTCTTTCTTGCCTTTATAGGTCGTCTGAGTTTCCAGTAGCTTAAAATTTCTTACCTTTGATAATTCTGCAGTATTATTACAGTGGGCTCAAGAGTAGTTGTGATATACTTTAGATCTGAGTATGTTTAGTTTTTTTTAATGTTAATGCCTTGAAGAATTGTTGTCAATGTTCATAAGGTATATATAGGTCTGTAATTTTCTCTCTTTGTTTCATGGCAGAGTTATGCTGGCCTCATAAAAGGAGTTAGGAAGCATTCCCTTATTTCCTAAAATTGGTTATATTACTTTCTGAAGTTGGGTTTCATTCTTACATGAATGTTAACTAGAATTTATGTTGGATTTACTAACAGTTTCTGCTCTTTATTACTCATTTTCTTTTTAGTTTTGTAAGATGGAAGTTTAGGCTATCAGTTTAAGACTTTGTGTTTAAGATGAACATTTAATGCTGTACGTTTCTTTAAAGCCCTTTGGTGTGTTCTACAAAATTTGGTATACTTTCATTTTAGTTCAAAATATTTTTTAATTTCTCTTGTGATTTTTTTCTTTGATCCTTGGGTTGTTTAGAATTTGGATATTTAATTTTTAGATATTTGGAAGTTGACTAGATGTTTTATTTTTAATTCTTGATATTCTGTTGTAGTCAGAGAACATTTTCTGTAAGATTTCAGTCTTTTGGAATCTTAGACAAATGTAGTGGCCCAGAATATGAGCCATCTTGGTTGAATGTTCTGTGTGCCCTTGAAAAGGTTTTACAATTCTGTAGTTGCCGGCAGAGTGTTTGATTAGTATCAGCCAATTAAAGTCGATGTTATTATTTAGATCTCCCCTATCTGTACTGGTTTTCGTTCAGTTTTATCAATTATTGAGAGAATCTCCAACTATGAAAGTGCATTTGCCTATTTCTTTACTTCTGGTTTTGTTTTCATATATTTCGAAGCTCTGTCATTAGATGCATGAATATTTATAATGTTGGCATGTCTGCCTTTTCTGTTAATCTTTTAAGTCATTATGCAATGTCCCTTTCTGTCTGTAGTAATACTGCTTGAAGTCTTTGTTTTTATTTATTTATTTTGAAGATTTATTTGGGAGGCAGGTACTCAGGGAGGGGCAGAGGGAGAGGGAGAGAAGTAGACTCTGCTAACCATGGAGCCCGATGTGGGACTTGATCCTGCACCAAGAGATCATGACCTGAGCCAAAATCAAGAGTTGGACAACCAAAGAACTGAGCCACCCAGGTGCCCTTACTTTTTCTTAAATTAATATATTCATTCTAGTGTTGGTATGTATTTATTCAGCTTCTTAGTTTGTTTCTGTCTGTTTAAAGGGCTTTTTTTGAAACTAGAAAATAGTTGAGGTTTGTGCTTTCTTAAATCCAATGTGACTTCTCTTTTTCTTCATTAGAATGTTTAATACGTTTATATTTAAAATAGTTATTGGTGTGATTGTATTTAGGTCTTTCATTTGTGCTTCCTTAGGGAGAGAGTTTTGTCATTATCCCTCCTTTTTTGGTTTTTGTATTAAAGTGTTTAAATTCTACTTTAATTCTTCTGTTGGTTTTCTTTGCTTTTTTGAGGGGGTGGTCTGTGTTGCTCTCTAGGGACTACAGTATGCCTCTAGCTATACCCTAGTCTACTTAGTATTAATATTGAATCATCTTAAGTAAAACACAGAATTTTCCCAATGGTATATTTCCATTTTCTTCTCTTATTCTTCGTATTATTGTCCTAATACTGTGGTATATCCAGTAGTACATTTCTATTTCTTCCTCTCATCCTCAGTATTGTCGTATGTGTTATGTCAATATACCTTGTTAACCCGACAATAGTGTTGTAATTTTTGCTTTAAGCTGTCATTTTTTATAGAAGCCAAGAAATTACATATTATATATGCCCATATAATTACCATTTCTGGCTTCCTTCCTTTTTTCTTGTAGATTCAAGTTGCCATGTAGTGTAATTTCCATTTGAAATAGGGAACTTTCTTTAGCATTTCTTATAGTACAGATCTGCTGGTGATAAATTGTTTTTTATTTGAAAATGTCCTTATTTCACCTTCATTTTTAAAAGATTTCTTTTTGCTGGATATTAGATTCTTTGTTGATAGGGTTTCTCCCCCCTGTTCAGTTTGAGTATGTGGTCCCAGTGTTTTCAGACTTCCATAGTTTCCAATGAGAAGTCAGTGCATTTTCTTAATGATTTTTGTCATTATTTTTTTGTATATAACGTCCATTTTCTTTGGTTGCTTTCCAGATTATCTTTGGGTTTTAGCAGTATGACTAAGATGTGTGTTGCTAGTTTTATTTGTGTTTATTTTGTTTGAGGTACATTGAGCTTTGGGGAATTTTTCAGAGGTTACATCCTCAGATATTTTTCTCTCCTTTCTCTCCTGGGATTCTGATTATTGTGGTGCTGTCTAGTTATGCATGGTTTTGAAATCTATTCATTTTTCATCCATCTCTTTTTTTTTTATTCAGATTCTTCTATATTCATGTTCATTACATATGGCAGAAGAACGTATCAATCTGCTTAACCAATCTAGTGAGTTCATTTTAGTAAATGTTTTGTTTGTTTCTCTGTTCATATTCCCTTATCTGTTTACTCATTGATACCATATTGTCCTTCAATTCCTTGATCATATTTTTAAATTTTTAAAAAATATTTATGGTAGCTGTTTCAGAGCCTGTTAAATACAACACCCAGGCTGTCTTGGGATTGGTTTTATTGACTGTCTTTTTATCTGCTCACAGGTCACACTTTCCTGTTGTTTTCCCTGTCTGGTTGAAAATTAGATATGTTATAGTGGCTCTGAACTCTTGTGTTCTTTGAGGATTATTGGGTTTTATTGTACAGTTAACTTGTTTGGAGTCATACTGTAAACTTAGTTTTTCCTGTGTTATGCAGCTGCTTGGATCTCTGTTCTTATGTCTTTCTGCTGATGTTTCTTTAGTCTGATGCCCTGTGGGTCTCCCCTGTGCCTGTATGATTTACAAGTCAGCAAGCATGTGGGTAGAGATGGACTTAGTCACTGAGGTTTTCTTTCTTTGGGGGATTTCCCTAGTTTCTAACTGCTCTATCAGCTTTGGGCTCCATTCTGATATTTCAAGCTTTCTACTACCCTAGCTGAGCACAATTGGGAAAAAGTATCAGATTCACAGATTTGGCACCGTGTTACTCTTTGAAAAGAAGATTTCTTGCTGGTCCCTGACTGCCTTTTCAGCATGCTGTTTGTGGTTTCCTCTGAGCATATGTAGTTCAGCTGTCAGCTGGGAATTTTAGCATTTTATGCTCTGAATTTGAGTGTCATTTCTACAGTTCTTGTGCTGTCAGAAAGCTCTCAATTTCTGGTTGTTTCCCCAACTCTAAACTCTGATACCTGGCACCTTTAGCAGGTAAGTTTTTGGGGTTTTTTCCTGCCACCATTTTTGCAGCCATAGCTCTGGGGTTTGTGGTCCGCTCAAGTCAAGAAACTACATACTCAACTCTTCTTCCGTCTTAGGGTTATAGCATTTGAGATTTAGCCTTTTCCTAGATTTTGTAAACACTGTCTTTAAATAGTTTTTTTAAATTCGGTTTTCATGAATGTTATCTGTGGGTGTTATATGACCTCTTCACTCTTCCTGCCATTATAGAAAATTGACTCTTCATTTTATCTGATTTATGATCATGTCTTTCTGCTGTGCTTTCATTGCTGGTGGGTCATTGTAGTCATCATTCTTTTTTTTTTCTTTTTTCTTGTAATTTTTTTGTGTGAAGTTCAACTCCTATCCTTTTCCTATTCATTTTTATTTGAAATTAGTCATTCTGTACTTGAGGAAGGGGGATGGGTCAGGAGAGGTTTTCAAAAGTCACAGCTCCAGAGCTCCCTCTTCTGTCGTATATGAAAATATGGCTTGGGACTTCCTGAGGCCTGGCTCTGTCCTGCTGTCCTTACTCCTCCACTATCATCTGGACGTCCCTGTCCCTCTCAATCTGTATTCTATTCCCAGAAGTTTTCCTTAGTAGGGGGTAGACCTCTTCAGCCTAGGCAGCTCTAGTCCCCTCAGACATGACTGTAGAGTCCTTGTGCTCAGCTGCAAATCAGGCGTTCAGAAGTTCTTCCAGTGTGGGCTGCTGTTCTCACCATGGCTCAGTGTTTTCCAGTGAGCACCTGTTGATAGTGTTCAGGTGCTTCTGTTTGCATCAGTCAGATACCCTGCTGCTTCCCTCCCTTCCTGCACAGATCCTGGTACATCTCAGTCTTGGAGCTTTTGGTGATTTGTCCTTTCTCAATAGTAGTCTGTAGTTTGTGTGGTACCTTGTTTTTTGTTTGGCTAACAACTGAAGGTTTTTGGTTTTTTTATTAGGGCATTGGGAAGATTGAAAATCTGCTCTCCTCGTCCTCCCATAGTTTCCCCTGTCTTGAAGTGAAGCAGGACTTTATCCTGCTCTGAAGGCTGGAATGTGGGTGAGAATTCTCTCCCATCCTTTCACCAGCTTCTTCCTCCAGCTGAGATTGATGAAGATGTGTTTCCTTATTCTGTTCCCTAGCCACTCTTTCCCTTGAGAGAGTAGCCTGCTATCTTGCCTGTGTATGTGGGTCTCTGACATAACTTTCCATCTCCCACGGGCTGTCTCCTGATCTCTAGATCACCAGGCATCAGTGGATGCCCTTAGGGATATTCTCTGGCTTCCAATTTGGCTTACCTTTCTTGATTTTTGGATTCCTATCTTTATGTTCTTAAAGGTTTTTCTTCTTGCCAACTTGTGAGTGGTGCATTCTAAAAAGTATTTTTAAAATACCTTAGTTTTCTGTTTGTGTATTTATTGTCCTAGTACACCTTTTTAAAGTATTTTGCCACCATATTGGTGAAAATGAAAATTCCATTTTTTTTTCTTGAAAATTTTCTCTTTTTCCCATGTTATGTCCGTTTGGTTGCTTAACATGCATTCTTTGCTCTCTTAACTTTTGTGGTTTTTGAAATACCATTGTTTTCTGTTCAGGTTCTAAGAGTTTGCTGTCTTCCCCTTTAAGAAGCCAATCCAAGATCTGTAATTTTCATGAAGCTTGGGTTTCTGGTCACTTACAGACTAGCCAGTAAAGATAAAAGGGAGGAAGGAAGTGTAACACTTGTATTAGTAGATCTAGGACAACATAGGTCACTCCCCACATTTCATGAGTTCGTGGAACATTAGAGTGAGAAAGGTCCTTGGCAATGATCTTGCCTCATCCACCTTTGACTTTTACACACAAGGATATTGTAAGTGAGAAGCTAACTGTTGAATTATGATGATGTGCAAGACTTTAGGAAGGTAACTCATGTTCCTTACATCACTGCAAGGCAGATGTTATTCACCCCTCTTTAGAGCCAAAGCAGAGAGTTAAGTATTGAAATGGAATTACAGCTCAGCTCTCAGAGACCCCGACACCACTGTCCTACTTCTCCAGGTCAACGGTCTGAGAGCCAGGGAGAATGGAGTTCTTCTGACCTCTAGTACTGTGTAGGGGTACTCATCACCAAGGAGGTGCTGGGTCATGCTGCTTGATTTGCTCAGATTTTTAGTAAAGTTAAATCGTGTCTCCCATGATTAATCTTAGTGGGACCTACCTATCACTCTCTCCCCATCCCTGTAAATGACAGACTGTACTCGCTCCCTCGGATCTTTTTCTGGCACTGTTTCTCAGACTTGACTAACATCCAAATGGCTGGTAAAGAAATTCTTATGCTCATCTCTAGATACATTCTCCATCCCTTACTAATTATAGAAATGCCCAGTCCTTTGAGAAAATGTCTTTCAGTGGCAAATTAACCCTCAAGAAGAGTAATTAGACTTAATAATTGGATTATTTTTCAGTTCATCACTTAAATGAAAACGTAAAATTGAAAAATGTTGTAGAACTACTGGCCCATTTAGCATATATAGTTGTCCCATTTCCATGCTTTATCATGTGGTCCAGGTTATTCTCCATAGTCTCACTTTTTCTACTTTCTTTGGTTTCTTTTTAGGAAATAGACGATACAGAGATTTTCCTTGAGTATTCTGAAGGTAGTTTGTATGCATTTGACATTGGGTTGCACATTAAGTCTTAGTTCTGTTTATTTTGAATATGATTAAAGAGAGAAATTGTTCATAGTAGCTTCTTGGTTCAGTGGCTTTAGCTAGAATAAAGATTGAATCAAAATGTCAAACTGCACACAAAAAAGTAGACCAGAAAGTGCTTTTGATTGGGAATAACGTATATAAACTAATGTGTATTACAGGACACTAAAACTATTAATATGCTAATTGGCCAGTGAATTAGCTTTTTTCCCTTTAAACTGATGAGTAAATTTTGCTTTACTTTTGGAACTTCTAAAACCAAGCCCGATACTCCCGTTCAACCAGCTGCTGTAGCAGCACAGAGACATTGTCCTTCAGGAGAAAGATGTATGGTTGGTTGAAGGGATGTGATTGGTGTAACAGCCAGGGGAAGTGGGGCCAGGGCTTGTATCAGGCATAGCTTGGCCAGGACTCAGAAGCCACAGAAGACCAGCTGAGGGAGGGGGTGTCATCAGGACTTCCATCAGAAGTGGTAAGAGCTGGCGGTGACGATGACCGGGGCACAGGGAAGCAGCCTTGGCAGAAAGCGGATCCTACCCTGTGGGCTGAGCAGGAGGGCATGGAAGGAATGTCGCTTGAGGCCCACCTCTGCGGAAAAGTGCGCACCCCCTCTTCCCCAGCGGGTGCCTCCCCCCACAGCCGCAGGAGGAGGTAGGAAGAGGAGGGGTACCTTCTGGCAATGGCCCTCCAGCACCCTCTGTTGGCCAAGCCCGACCACGTCAGCCAGCCCAGGAGGAAATGGGTACCTGTCAGGCTCCAGCGTCACAAAAACAGGACAGAGCAGGGAGTCTGGAACAGAGTGACAGTAAGTTAGTAACTCCTCCATGCTGCTCCCAAGTGATCATTCTAAAATTTAAAACTGTTCCTAGCATTCCCCTACCCAAATAACCTTAATGGTTCAACATTTTTTAAAAAAAATTCTTTTTAACATTCTATTTTGGAATTAGTTCAGACTTACAGAGGAGTTACAAAAAATGGTCAAGAGTTCTCATATACCCTTCACCCAGCTTCCTGAATTTTAACATCTTCCATAACCACATAACCACAGCACAGTTATCAAAACCAGCAACAGGACAGACTACAGACTCTTCAGATTTTGCCAGTTTTCCTATTAATGTCCTTTCTCTGTTAGGATTCAGCGTTGTATTTTGTTGTCAGGTCTCTTTAATCTGTGACAGTCTTTCCTTTCTTGATCTTGTCACTTGGAAGAGTATTTGTAAATTACTTGTAGAGTGTCCCTAAATTCTAGTTTTCTATGTGTTTTTTCTCGATTAAATTCAGGTTAGTGCCCTTTTTTGACAAGGATTCCGTACTTAGAAGGTCCTTCTGTATTAGTCTGCTAGAGCTCCCATAGCAAAATACTACTGACCAGCTGGCTTAAACTACAGATGTTTTTCATCACAGCTCTGACGGCTAAAGTCCGAGATCGGCAGGTTTGGTTTCTTCTGAGGCTTCTCTCCTTGGCTTGCTGGTGGCTGCCTTCTCTCTGTGTCCTCACTCGGTCTTTCTTCTGCGCATGTGTGTTCCTAGTTCCTCTCTCTCTGTCCAAATTTCCTGCTCTTATAAGGACACCAGTCATATCGCATTAGGGCCCATCTCAACAGCCTCATTTTCACTTAATTACCTCTTTAAAGGCCCTGTCTCTAAACACAGTCACTTTCTGAGGTTATAGAGGTTAGGACTTCACCATAATAATTTGAGAAGGGGAGGGGACACAATTCAGCCCATTATCACCTTCTCAACGCATCACATCAGGAGGAGGGTATTTGATGTTATTACTGTGATATTAAAATGGATCAGTTGGTAAGGCGGTGTCTTCCAGGTGACTCTTTTGTACTTTATAATTAATACATATTTGGGGGAGGTCAGTTTGAGACTATGCAAATAGAACTGACTTGAATGCCCACTGACTTGAATACTCCATTCGTGAATCTTGCCTGCGGTGGTCATCTCTGTGGTGTTTACCTAACGGTGATTTCTATTTCCCTTTTTTCTTTCTTTCCCATTTATTAGTTGGGAGTTTTTCTCTCAGAAAGAGCTGTTGCCTTTCCCCTTATATACATTCTGTTATCTGTGTCTTTGTGGAATCACGTATTTTAAAAACTCCACGGGCTACCATCTTAAAGTCTCATTCTGTTGTTCTGTTCTGGTTTTGGCGACCACTGGAAGTTCCTCTGTTTGGCTCTTGTGTCCTTTTGTCATGCTCCCTCCCTCCCTCCTTCCTTTTTTGACCACTCCCCTACTTTCAGCTGCCACAAGATGCTCAGGGCTCATCTTGAATTTTCCTTGCTCCCGCACTGGAATCAGCCACTTCTCCAAAGAGCCCTGTTTTTAGTGTCATTGGAGAATGACATTTAGAAACCCGGATCTGGGTGCAAGATATGCTTGTCGCTACTGAGGCATCATTGTATCTAGACCCTCCTAGTGGACTGAGCTATGTATATGTATGTTTCTATATTTGTGCAACAGATCCATACATCTTTACATGGGTCTGTGTATGTGTTGAGAAAACGAATTCATGCTGATAACCTCCATTTCCAATCCAGCATCATAGGATCATTCTTAACTGTACTTTCCTTACTTGTAGCTTCTTGTTCCAAAAGTGAGAAACCTGGTTCTTACTATTTATAATACATTCACTGAACTTTAGTAGTTTGGAATTGCTAACCCAGACTATGTGAGAAACAGTTTTACTAGCTAGACCAGACATTGGTAGACTGTGGCCCATGGGCCAAATCCAGCCCACTTCCTGTTTTTGTAAATAAAGTTTTATTGGAATACAGCTAGCTGATTTGTTTATATACCATCTCTGGGTTTTCCTCACTTCAAGAGCAAGAGAGACCATGTGGACTGCAAAGCCGAAAATATGTTTACTGTCTGGCTCTTTATAGAAAAAGCTTGCTGACTCGTGTATGGATTTTGTATACAATTCTTTTTGTCTTTGTCCCTACAGTGTTCTAGTAAAAATCACTTTTCCAGAGTAACTTTTCCCTTCCATCTCTTTCTGCGTAGTAATTAAAGTTATAGGTTAACAATTTATAATATAGATAGATTCATCTGTTACTGCATGTATTCCATGTTAGGTTCTCCCATGTCCTAGTTGATTGTAATTGTTTATTTTGGGGTGTGTGGAACATTACTTTGGATCTAGTAGTGGGAGCTGTGTAAAAGAGGATGTTGAGAAATGGCCCTCCACCCTCGTTCCTTACCTGTCCCCGTTCTGCCGTGCTGTCTGCTCCTTTTCCACCCACCCTCTGTGGGTGACCAGTCTCTTTAGTTTCTGAATTTCCTTCATGTATATCTTTTGTACAAGTGAGCAGATACATGTGTATTTTCTTATATCATCTTCTTTCTTACAAGAAGAATAGTATGTTACACTCTTTGTGCTTTGCTTTTTTCACTTAGTGGTCAGTGTGTCTTGGAAGTCACTCCGAATCAGTTCATAATCTCCACTTTTTAGAATACCTGTATAGGAACTCCATTGTGTGAACATTCCATAGTTAATTCAGCCACCCTCCTATGTTTGGCATTTAGAATATTTCTAGTATTTTGCAGTTGCATAACAGTGCTTCAGTGAATAATGTTTGTGTTGTTTTATACGTTTGGGGGTGTGCCTTTAGTATAGGTTCCTAGAAGAGGAATTGCTGGCTTGAAAGTTAAGTGCAGATGTGATTTTGTTAGCTGCTGCCAAATTCTCTTCAAGGAGATTGCCCTACTCTGCGTTCCCAGGGTCAAGGTGTGAGAGGGTCTGTTTCCCTGCAGCCTCACCAGCAGAATGTATTGTCATACTTTTTTTCTAATTATTTTATGGGTGTTATCTCTGTGTTTTTAACTTGCATTTTTCTGAGTTTCAGTAATTTTTCATGTTTGATATGTTTTGTATCTTTTTAATATGTACCTTGATATTTTTAATATCTTGCATGAATTGGTTCTTTCCTTTTTTTCTATCAGATTTTGGTTCTTTTTCTGTATGGTAGGGATGTCAGCCCTTGATGGTTTTATTTGTCAATGACCCCTCCCCCCAACACACACATTGTGTTTTGACTTGGATTATAGCATTTATTTTTACCCCAATGACTCCCTCTTGCCTGGGAAGCGAGGTCCTAATGAATTTACCATTCTCTAAACACACAGTTGCTAACCCTTTAATGTTCCCTGTTTGCAGTGTACTTCCTAACAAAGTCTCAAGTTAGGCATTGGCTCCCGAATGATTCCTCAACTAGAATGAGTTATTTTAGAGAAATTATTTTCTGCTTTCTCAGAGGATGCTGCTTTTAAAAGTTATTTGATCCTCACAGTATCCTTTGATGATTCTCTTTGATTATGTGATCAGGACTACTTAACTTTAAGTCAGAGTTTCTTTCAAATTTCATCATTGCCATGTCTGTATGGAATGATTCACTGTTAGACTTCAGATTTTGTTTTCCCAGTTTATTATGATTTCCCGAATGTATTTCCTCCAAAATCTTTCTCTGCCTTATTACATAATAAAATTTGTAAGTCCTAATGTTAACTCGAATGGCCATTTCTCTGTATTCACTTATGGCAATAAATAGTGAAATGTCTAGTCAGTGCATACTGTCTCTTGTCAGGTCAGCCCTAGAGAGGCCGGTTTACTGGGAGCTAATGAAGTTTCAGATTCTGGTCCCTGCACTTGCAAGGGCCAGCCCTGGAGACTTTTTCCATAGCTGTCATTACAATGTCAGAAGGGACATTTCTGCATGCTCAGTAATTCTTTAGTAGTTAAGAAGGATTTCCTCTGGAAGGATTAATTAGCAAGTATGTGTGGTAGAGATGAAGCATGGTAGGCCATGTGAAAAACTCCTCAACTATGTTGCATGGATATTACTTCAGGGAGAAATAGTTTATTTTTAATAAACTTATTAGACTTAAAAAGTTTGGGACTAGAACAGCTGATTGGAAATGGTGTTTTTAAAAGAACCTCACCACCAGGTTATCAGTTAACTTCCCTTAGCTGCTACTCTCCTCTGGCCAGCTACTGAGTAGTATTTGAGGAGCAGAGGTGGCCAGTGTTAACTGACCCTCTCTGTGTACTTGCCACCGTGCGATTCCTAGAATTCAGTAACGTATACTCAAAAATGGTCTACGTGGGTTTTTTAAAACTAGCTTTTAATACACAGGACGTAACCACATCATTCTTGTTAAACAAATGAAAACGCTGAAAGTAAGGCTGAAGCCCCCTTTTACTCCTGCTCATGATCCCACTGCCCTCTGTCATCTCCCTCCCACCACATCCCATTTTCGTCTTTGGTTTCCAGCTCCCCTGGAGGCTTCCAGGTCATTTGTGCCCCTTCCTCTACTCAGTGTGGTCCACGGACCAGCAGCAGCCACGGTTCGCTGCGCCCTGGTTAGAAATGCAGAATCTCAGGCACCATCACAAACCTGTTCAACCAGAATCTGTATTTTTTTTTTTTTACATCAAAGTTCGTAACAGCTTTATTTCTAATAGCAAAGTGGAATGCCACTGTGGAGGATATATGGTACTATGTACATTTGTCAGCCAGAATCTGCCTTTTAACAGGATCCTTAGGGTTTTGGCAGTACGTGGTTTTGTATAACATGTATTAATGAGCATAGAAAATGCTGCCAGTGTGTGTTGAAAATTTACCCAAATGTCCTGATGCAGTAACATCTTTCCATCAACAAGGTGCTCTAGAGACAGTCTCTCCTTGTTGGTATTATGGTGGCCCTGTCTCGTTCCTAGCTGCCTAGGAAGCCGCCTGGCTTCCCTTTCGTACTGTTGTTAAATGGCTAGTCATTTCCCCATTGAGGGACATTAAAGGTTGTTTGCAGCTTTTGGTTTTTTTGAGACATCCAGTGTTCCAGTGAACTCTCCAGGGTGTATGTATCTTGCGTACATGTGTCAGTGAAATAACTAGATGGAAGGGTGTGAACATTTTTAAAGATCCTACTAAATCTGCCTTCCAAAGTAGCTGTATCAGTTTGGCTCTTACTTTGTTCAGTGATCAATTTGCATATTCTTTATTCTTTATAGCATTGTTTTAATTACTGCAGCTTTATATGTTTTCATATCAAGTTACCCAATTCTCCTCTTATTGAAATTTTAAATTATATTAGCTTTTTTTTTTAAGATTTTCATTTATTTATTTCACAGAAAGAGAGAGAACAGTGAGAGAGGGAATACAAGCGGGGGAGGGGGAGAGGGAGAAGCAGGCTCTCCATGGGAGAGCCCTATGCGGGGCTTGATCCCAGGACCCTAGGATCATGACCTGAGCCTGAGGCAGACGCTTAATGACTGAGCCACCGAGGCACCCCAAATTATATTGGCTTTTAAAGAAGTTTTATATTTGTCTTCTATAGGAAATTTAAAATAGCTTGTCAAGTTCTGTGAAAAAGTCTCTTAGGGTTTCCATGACAAGACATTGTATTGAATTTCTAGATTAATTTGGGTGGACAAGTTAAGTAAGCCTTCTGATATTTATTCCTGAACATAGTATTTCTCTCAGTTTATTGTAGCCTTAAATCCTTTACTAAAGCTTATTGCTGGTTGCATATATGTATGCATTTGTATATGTGTGGGTTGCATTATAGTTCTGCTTATTTTCTTTTAGGTTTATTCTTTGCTAATTTTCCTAGGTATTATGAGTGGGAGTTTTGAAAATATTTTTATCTTGTCTATTTTTAATATGTCTATTATGTATGCTTTGTATAGTTGACAGACAATATTGCATTAGTTTCAGTTGTATAACATAGCGATTCAACAAGTCTGTTCACCTATGCTCACCACAAGTGTAGCTAACATCTCATATGCAATGCCATTACACAGTACCATTGGCTATATTCCCTGCGCTGTACCTTTTATCCCCATGAAAAGATTGATTTTTTATTAATTCCCAGTATATAGAAAATTACCTGTGGGTGGTTTTTGTTTTGTTTTGTTTTAAATGTCAGTCTTGTACCTGCTTCTGCTGGACGCTAATAGTTTTAATTATCTGTTAGGTCTCTAGGATTTTCTGACTAGGCAATCATATGCCTTCTAATTAATTGTGGTTTTATACTTTTCTCCTAGTATTTATACATCCATTTCCTTTTCTCATCTAATGGAGGCTGAGAACTTCCAGGACAGTGTTGAATAAATAGGAGCATGATAAGATAACACTGCTGTCGTCTTCTTCATTTACTGGGAATGCTTCTGATAATTCTCTATTAAAGTATGATAGTTTCCAAAAATGCCGTGTAGTAGATATTCTTCTATCCAGATTTTCTAGCAAAGAGGCCTTTACTACTTCTTAAAATTGTGAGTAGGTTTTAATTTGATGGTATTCTTTTCTAGCGTTCGCGGATAGTATGTTTTTTCCTGCATCTTGATGACAGCGATACGTTTCCTAATGCAGAATTATCCTGGTGTTTCTGAGGCACACTCTACTTGGTCACTGTTTATTCTTTTGCCAGTGGTGGATTCTATTTACTAAATTATTTGTTTAGAAAGGTTAAATCTCTGCTATAAGTGAGATTGACCCACACATTTTTTTTTCTTTGTGCTATTCAGATTTGGTTTGATATTGTTAATAGAATGCAATTATTTGATTTTTGACCTTTTGGTGGAATTTGTCTTCACGTTTCTGTCCAGGATTCCTGAACAGGATTATTGGTGCTATGATTTGTTAAGTATTTTTATTTCTAATAACAGTGAGCATTAGCTTTTGGCAGGTGTGTGTGGCATTCAGATTATCTTTATTTCCACATTTAGTTAAAAATTTTTCTTAGCAAAGCTTTGGGAATAAAACAGCATTTCCTGAAAATGTTTGAGTAACACATTTTCTTAAACTTCGTGTAAAGAACTGTTTTTATGCTTAGTGAATTATTTTAGAGTTGAAATAATTGGGTGGAGAAAAGAACCCTGAAGTAATTGAACACGTTAGAAAATGTAACAGAATGGGGGTTTTACTGTCCTGTTGAGTACAGAGCTAACCAGAGAAAGCAAAGGAATTTATAATTCAAGGAAACTGTACTTCAGCTAACTGTGAGGATTTAATATTAGAAGAGTAGGGCGGACAGGCAGATTTAGGATTGGGAACAGATCCTGCAGATCTGCCGTGTGGGATTCATGTCAGCTTGTTGTGGAGTTGAAGAGGAATGCATGTGAAGAAGGGGGAGAGAATGAAGAGAGCAGTTAGGTCCATGGTAACAGATCTCAGTCCCAGGCTTCACACACATTCCCAGTTTCCCCTTTCTGTCACTGTCCATCTGCTCAGTCTTCAGTCTTAAAATCACCTCTTTAAGCCTGTCAGTAGGAACTCCAGTTTGGGTAGTGCATGCTCATGTATACTAGTAATAATAAATAATTGCAGATGGAAAAGGGGACATCTGTTTTCTCCTCCTTCCTCCTAAACTTTCGCAGCATACTTGCCCGTATATGTGTGTAGATAGAACTACTGGGTCCAAAAGGATACGCATTTTAAAATTCTTTATCTCACTAGACTGCCTTCCCAATAGTCTAGCTGTGCGCACTCAGATTGAATACCTATTTTTCCGTTGGTAGATCAATTTTGATTATTACCAGCCTTTAAGTCTTGTTAATCTAATGGATTGCTTTGTGATTGCCTTAATGATGAGATTTAGCATGTTTTTTCTTTTGGTCATTAAAATTTTTTTCTTTTCCAAGGCATAGCTCATGTTAATGTTCCTACCAGTTGGTAGGCATTCTTCATCTTATAAATAGTAGTCCTGTGTTGACATTGTTTTTTCCTAACCTGCTACCTGTCATAACTTGTAGATATATATATATATATATGTTTTGCTCTACAGAATGTTTTTATTTTGATAGTTAACCGTCTTTTTCTTTATCACTAATGACTTGCGTCTTGGTCAAGAAATCCTTTTCCTACGGCAATATGATAAACATTCTACTGTATTTTTTTCCTAATATTTTTATAGTTTTGTTTTCCTTTTAGTTAATTGTATTGGAGAATAATTTTTGCCATTTGGGGACACAAGGATTGTACTTAAAATATTTTCCATATGAAATAGCCAGTTGTCCCACTACTTTATTGAATTTCTGCTGTTTGAAAATGCTACCAATTAGCATGTATTAAATTTCCATAAATTTCTGAAATTTCTGTTCAGCTCCATTAAATAATTGATCTGTTCTGCAGGAGCGTCAAAGTTACTTGCATAGTATGTTTTGATAACTGAGTATGCAAGTTTCCCTCAACTTTGTTCCTTTTGGTCAGAATTCTTTCGGCTATTTTTGTGGGTATTTTTGTATGTGTATGTAGGTTCATTTTAAGACTTTTATTTTGGAAGAGGGTGCCTGGGTGGCTCAGTCAGTTAAGCATCTAGACGCCTTCAGCTCGGGTCATGATCTCAGGCTCCTGGGGGCCTGGCATGGGGCTCCCTGTTCAGTGGGGAGTCTGCTTCTCTCTTCCTCTGCTGCTCCCCCTGCTCATGCTCTCTCTTGCCATCTCTCTCAAATAAACAAATCTTTAAAAAAATTTTTTTTATTTTGGATTTTCTAAGGAGTAAAGGGACTGCGTTTTATGTTTTACAAAGATAAAAATACGAAGCTCCCTGAGAAATTAATGCTTTTTAATTTTTATTTATTTTTTTATTTTCCATGTGCTGGATATTGTTTTAAGTGCTTTGCAAATACTGTTACAAGAGAAGCAATTACAACCTTCATTTCTCAGTGAGCAGAAAGTTAGCCTGATGGAATGACTGTAATGAGAAAACATTAATAAGCCACCAACTATATATTTTAGTATTGAGATACACCAGCTGAGGTTCCAGTCTTACTCTCTCCATGTGCCCACGCAATTTGCATATGGCCACATTTAACATGATTGTCCTCATGTATCTGTGTTCTGCTTTCTGCAAATTATGAGCATTTCTCCATATCATTAAGGTAATTTTATAAATGTAACCAGTAAATGTTTTCTATCCCACTTAGAGTGTTTAAAAATCTACTTAACCCTTGTAAGTCATTTATTATTTTAATTACATTTTTCTTTTGTACTTATGATACATGTAAAAGAGTATGTCACGTATGAATTATGGACTGTAACAGTCACGGGAACACCCAGAAACTACCTAATTTTAACAAGACCCTTTCTGATAGTCATACATGGAACTGTGTGCTCTTTCCCAAAAGGTCTTAAGGTTACACAGAACACTGTGACCTGTTCTCTGATTGTCCTCCCCTTTTTAAGAGAGGGTTTTTGTTTGTTTGTCTTAATACAGTGAAATTACTGGATCAGAAGCCATGAACATTTTAAGCTTTTGTTGGAGTCAAGTATTCATTCCCACCAGCAGTACCTGAAAGGGGACCCCAGCATTTCCTTCCCAGTATTGGGTATTACACATCAAATCAAATGAATAACTTAGTTCGTCTGATAAAAAAGGTGTTTTTTAGTTTGTATTTCTCACATCACTTGAAGCTAAATGGTCTTGAAATTTTTGGCAGTCCTTTTATAGTTAGATTTTAAAAAATCATTTCTCTGTTAACTTTATATTAAGAACATTCCCCTTTTGTGGCAAATGTATTTTCTCTTTATTTTCTTTATACTTCTGCACTTTTTATTTATCTGAGTTTTACTTTTTAAAATGGAGGCAGATCCATGGTCTTTTTCTTTATCATTTGAACTTGAACAGTTCATTCCCAAGTGTAAAATTAGTATTTCTTATCATTTTAAGCCTTTATTTATTTTTAAGTAATCTCTGCCTCCAACATGGGGCTGGAACTCACGACCCCAAGATCAAGAGTCACATGCTCCACTGACTGAGCCAGCCACATGCCCCAAGTGTTAAACCTTTAAGTTTATAATTTATCTGGAGTTTATTTTATCTTATGTGGTGTTTTGCTGGTCTCAATCTCAGTCAGTTAGGCAGTATTTCGAATATTATTTATGAATCATCATGCCCACTTACTGAAAGTTGAAGCTTCCATGTGTACTAGAATCTGTTTTGGACTAATTTGCTAAGTCAAATGTAGATGAATTTATCTGTCTGTCTCATTTCTTGGGACAAAGCATTTGTCTAAAGGAACTTTGAAAAAATAATTTTTTAATATTTGAAGCGTTGATTTAAACACTGGTAATTCTCATTTAATGGCTACCACTTATGTTGCATTTTCTCAGCCTCTCTATCTTTGAGTAATGTAGTAACTATTAAAATTTAAAACAAGAAACACCAAGAAAGGGAGTGGATAGTGTAAGTGATATTGATACACCTTTCTGGGAAGAGCATTTGTTCCTAGGAAAGGGAGGGAATTTGGAAGCCTTTCGAAGGACTGTTTGAGACTTTCCTCCCTGTGTATATTGTATAATTTATGGAAGTTGTGCAGGTGATTTAAGTTGCAGTCTTTTGCCCTAGGGATTGTGTGTTCAGTGGAGGTGCTACTTCTTTCTTTAGTGTAAATCTGAGGGTGGAGATGTGTTCGTTCGGGATACCTAGGTGGCTCAGTTGGTTAAGCATCTGCCTTTGGCTCAGGTCACTAGATCCCAGAGGTCATGATCCCGGGTCCTGGGATCAAGTACCGCATGGGGCTCCCTGCTCAGTGGAGAGTCTGCTTCTCCCTCTCTCCCGGCTTGTGTGCTCTCTTTCTCTCTCTCGCAAATAAATAAAATCTTAAAAGAAAAAAAAAAAAGGCTTGTAGAGTTTACTGACCTTCAGCCATAATTTGTTTTCCATGAGCAAATGGATCTTTCTTTTATTGGTGCCCTGTTTTCCTACTCATGTTTTGTTTATCCTACTCTATCTGGGGGCTTTTATCACCATACTAACTTTTTCTCTTCAAGAGCAAGAAAGCAGTTGTATTCCTTAGTAAAAACACTAAATTGGGAAGATGGTAAAACTGAACTCAGCACAGGCTTTTAGCGTTAAAATCACAGATTTAAAAAATCATATTAATTTGAGTGTCATTCTTTTACAGGTGGCTGGAACAGGGGCCCCAGGGCTGTTTGTTTTTTGTTTTTTGTTTTGCAGGGATTGATCCCCACCTGCCTTTAAGTCCAAGTGTCTATTTGAAGATTAACACAAGTGCTGTTTAACTGCTGTGTTCTCTGTGTAGGTCCCTGTGAATTGGGAATGCAGCTTCCCCACCCCCACAAAAATGAGTGTTGGGAATTCCGGCTGTTGTCCTTAAATCTAAATCTGTATAGGGGCGCCTGGGTGGCTCAGTGGGTTAAAGCCTCTTCCTTCAGCTCAGGTCATGATCTCAGGGTCCTGGGATCAAGGCCCGCATCGGGTTCTCTACTCAGCAGGGAGCCTGCTTCCTCCTCTCTCTCTGCCTGCCTCTCTGCCTACTTGTGATCTCTCTCTCTGTGTCAAATAAATAAATAAAATCATAAATAAATAAAGCTGTATAGACTTTGGTAATCATAGTACTACCTGGATTTTTTTTTAAGATTTTCCATTTTTAGTGTGTATAGGTCTTCAGAGTTTTTTTCTGAATAGGGGAGTTATTCATGTTGGATTTAGTGTTTTATGATAAGTCTTGGTCACATTTTGAGATTTGGTGATGCTTTGTTTATGGTCAGTTAATAGAAATACATAGAGTTATTTATATTTTTTCATTATTGGGTCTAGAGCTTTGTTTGCTAAGATGTCCCCAGCTTAGATAATGTCAGTTTTCCAGCTGGAAGATGATGTGATCTCATAGTTCACCGTTGGACAGAGGGAAGATTGGAGGCCCAGAGGTTGAGGGGTTTGCCCAAGTCACACTGGTCAGGCTGAGACCTGAGCCCAGCCAGCTGCTGTGAC
The DNA here is from genome assembly GCA_002007465.1 of Ailurus styani. Taxonomy (NCBI): domain Eukaryota; kingdom Metazoa; phylum Chordata; class Mammalia; order Carnivora; family Ailuridae; genus Ailurus; species Ailurus styani. The sequence continues at coordinate 588,555 of LNAC01000672.1, read as the reverse complement.
ATCGACCACATAGTGGTGGCTTCTGCCCCTTTTCTTGTTGCTTCATTGATAATCTCCATGTAGTGGAGCTCCTCCCTTTAAAGGTGTCACCAAGGGGCCCCTGGGTGGCTCAGTCGTTAAGCGTCTGCCTTCGGCTCAGGTCCTGACCCTAGGACCCTGGGATCGAGCCCCGCATCGGACTCTCTGTTCAGTGTGAAGCCTGCTTCTCCCTCTCCCACTCCCCCTGCTTGTGTTCCCTCTCTTGCTGCGTCTCTCTCTGTCAAATAAAATGTTTAAAAAATACATAAAGGTGTCATGACAACGTGAGGTTTTAAATGGACACAATTTATAGATCAGTATCAGAGAGTTTAGTCATGATGCCATTCCTTCCTTCACATCTGCTTCTCGTTTCTCCTCTTCCATGTACGATCTGGTGTCAAGTGTTCATGGCAGTGGTTTTCAGGGAGGGAAGCAGATGGTGTTTGTTCTCTGGAGGACATCTGATAATGTCCGGAGACATCCCCAATGGTCCTCACTGGGTTGCAGTTGTGTGCTCCCTGATCCAGCAGGTAGAAAGCAGGGATGCTGTTTAACATCGGACAGTGCAGCAGACACTCCCCACAGTAGAGACTTCCCCAGCCGAGTGTGCAGGTCATGCTGAGGGTGAGAACCCAGGTTATTGGACTGTACCAGGGACCAGTGGTGGAGTGGGAGGTCCGGCTGTAAGGTGAGCAGGACAGACAGGGGTATGAATATTGAGGAAGGATGTAGGCAGGGAGACTGAGGAGAAGGGGCTGTGGCAGGTGAGTGGCGGGGGGACAGCGGCTGATTGTTATTGCCTCCGTCTTGGTTGACCCTGCAGTCGTGCAGATACACAGAAACTTCCTAGAACTTCAGTAACCTGTGTACAGTTGAGATATTGTGCGTAAACCCCCCCAGAAGTAGATGAGACGTTTTCCAGTCGTAGCACTTCCCCTGTTGTTCCAAGGGCCCTGAAAACACTCCTGTGACGGGGAAGTGATTACCAAACATACCCAGCCACTCTTTGGGGGGTCAGATAAGAGATGTTAAAGACAGAGCTTCACCAGTGGTTGGCTCTAAGGCCAGGGTTCTTCCCTTCTCATAGCGCTGTGACCTGGTGTGTATCACATATCGGGCTGGCTTAGCAGTTACTTAGCCGTTCAGTATTCTAAACCCAGTCCTCATCGTGGAGCTGAAGAGCCGTTCCCCTGGCGGCTGTGTTCTGCTGTTCCCTTTTCTCTTTCTGGTAGTATCAGATTGATACTACCAGTATCAGGCACTGGGATCTGGCACTGGGACTTTGGGAAGGCTCGGTGAGGGAGACGAAGCACTCAGCACAGACCTTCAAGGGCTCTGCATTGTTTGCCCCATCACATCGCGTTTAAGAAGAGGCTGTGTAGACAGACTTTGAGGAGCAAGATGAAGGAAGACAAGATAAAATTAAATCACTGGTTCCCTGGTGCAGGCTGCAGCAGGTGATTAGAAACCATGTCCAGGCTGGCTGACCTGCCTTAACTTGCATGGATGGAAATCGTCCCCCCAAACACCTGTGAAGATAAAAGTACAGTAGCTAGTAAGGGACAGAGGCAGGCTTAGAATATGCCAAGTGATGGAAATAATGAAACATCCTAAAATCTGTTTAAAAAAAGGAGAGAGAGAGAAAGAGAGAAAAAATGAAAAGGGAAAAGGGAAAGGAACAAGAAAAGGAAAGAAAGTTAATAAAAATCAAAAAGGTCTTACCTCACATCCAGAATGTAAAATCCATAGTGAGAACTACCTTACATCTCATTTAATTCTTGGCACAGAATAGATATTCAGTATTAATAGCAGTTGAAGCAGTTTTTAAAATTTCTTATCTTGCTTTTGATTGTATTAATCTTATTAATGATATAATGTAGATTCTCATTTTCCCTTATCAGTATTCATCTCTTTCTCACCTTTTAATTGTAGTGCCTTTGTGAGCCAAGTGAAGGTTCAGAAATACAAAATGTGAATCATGGAGTGGGGGATGATGATCATTATCATAGAGCCATTCTTTATAGAAAAATGCTCCTTGGGTTTTCAGGTGTTCTTAAAATGTGTGATTTACAAAACTTAAAGCACAGTCCTTTGGGATTATGTAGATTAAAATATGCATCTGTATCATCCATGAAGTGATCACAGCTATATCATAACTTCCCAAACTTTACTTGCTAATGGATTTTTGCTACATGATTTTTGCAAACGTGTACTACCCACATGGTTGTTTCTTTAAATCAGTTTCCTTTCCCTTTTAAAGGTACTTTCTCACTGCCATACCTGCCAGGGTCATTTAGCTTAAGTAGAAATATTAAAAAAACAAAAACAAAGCAAAAATATTAGTTTGGGAAAAAATACAATAACCATAGCAAGTTGATTTACAAAAATGTATACCTGAAGATGGTTTTTGTCAAGGGGAATATAGTTTGTTTCATCATCCGTTAATAATAAAGGGAAAACAATGCTTAATACTCCCTAGTGAAGTTAAAAGTGAGATGTTCTATTGTCAATAATACTGCTGATTGAATGATTGATTTATAGTTTTGTAGTTTTATCAGCCAGACTGAGAGCCAGTTCAACACAGTTGGAAGTGCGTAAGATATTTAACCATTTTCTTTGATCGAGTTAGAACACCAGGAATTTCTAATACAGGTGATGAAAGTGACTGGTTTCAAGGAGCCACGGGAAGCCATCTTCCACAAAATAGTCTGAATGTGTCAAGTTTTCCAGGTAGCGGTCAGACCGTGGAAGGGGGTCCCTAGTCATTCACTGTTGCCATTCTGGCATGTAAAATGAAGCCCTTATTATGTCTTTCAAGTTCTCTTAATATGTAAAATATTTTCAGTAGGTCCTTTTTTTTTTTTTAAGATTTTATTTATTTATTTGAGAGAGAGAGACAATGAGAGCATGAGAGGGGAGAAGATCAGAGGGAGAAGCAGACTCCCCATGGAGCTGGGATCCTGATGCGGAACTCGATCCCCAGACTCCAGGATCATGACCTGAGCTGAAGGCAGCCGCTTAATGAACTGAACCACCCAGGCATCCCTCAGTAGGTCTTTTGAATCAGTTTATCTCTAGATATGCAGATAGCAAAAGACCCCCATATGCTTCTATCAGTCTCTAGTCCCAGAGCTCTGCTTTTGTGCTCACAGAGGAATTCATTTTAACTTACATGTAGAATACTACTTTATGTAAGGATAAATCCAGATGGCTTAAATGAGCCAGTATCTTTGCAGTGTATGATGATTCATGAAGTTTTGCTTATTTGTGCCTAGGCCCTGACATGGACCTATCTGTTCACCAAGTGAGTCTCTCTTCCTGCAATGAGTATATTAGTATAGACTTTCAAAGCTTTGGAGTTTCAGGATTAAGTGGCAGTGGGAGTCACTACGCATCTCTGTAGAAAGTAGAGTCAGGAGGATTCAGCATCATTCTTTAATAAGTGTTAATATTTTGAGTTTGCTTCTCTGTCTAAACATGAAATGGATTCCATAAGTTCCTGCAAGTGTTCATATTTCCATGATGACCTTTTCCTTTAAGATTCTTTTTAATCACTTAATCTTATCCATCCTAAGTTTAACAGAAAGAAGAGATATTCCAAGAACAGTGCCAACCCCATTTCCCAATTACATACATTTGTATGATAAGTAGATGGAAGGTTACTCCTAAAAGTTGGCTGGTAAGTGATAAGTGCATTCATGCCTGTGAGAGAGTGTTCAGAAGTCCTGCTTGGCCTTCGGGCATAGTGTCCCATCTATGTGTACTTTTACCCCCTTTCTTATGATAAATGTAATACAAAAGTTGCACTATAATCTTTTTTTTTTTTTTCTTTTTAAAGTAGGCTTCATACCCAGCATGGGGCTTGAACTGAGGTCCCTGAGATTGAGACCTGAGCTGAGATCAAGAGTCAGAAATTTAACTGACTGAGCCATCCAGGGGCCCGTGCCACTATTAACCATCTTAAGTGTACAACTCAGTGGCATTCACAGTATTGTACAGCCACCACCACTATTTCCAGAACCTGTCATTACCCCAACAGAAACTCTGGAACCACTAAATAATAACTCCCTATTCTCCTTTTCCCCCACCTCTGGAAGCCTGTATTCTACTTTTTTGTCTCAATGAATTTTCCTATCCTGGATATTTTATGTAAGTGGAATCATATAATTGTCCTTTTGTGTCTGACTCCCTTCACTTAGCCTCCTGTTTTGGAAGTTCATCCATGTTGTAGCATGTGTAAGAATAACATCCCTTTTTATGGCTAACTAAGAGTTCATTGTGTATATCTATTCCACATTTTATTTATCCACTCATCTGTTAGTGGCCATGGGGGTTGTTTACACATTTTGGCTATTGTCAGTAATGCTTCCGTTAACATTAACATCCAGTTACGTTTGAGTCTGTTTCCAGTTATTTTGGTTGTATATCTAGGAGTGGATCGTAAGGGTTGTCTGGTGGATCATTGTTGGGTCATATGGTAATTCTGTGTTTAACTTTCTGAGGATCCATCAAACTGTTTTACATAGTAGCAAGACCATTTTACATTCCCATCAGCAACACTCACCAACACTTATTTTCCTTTATTTAAATTATAGTCATTCTAATAAGTATGAAGTGGTACCTTATTGTGGTTTGGATTTACATTTTCCCAAAGACTAATGATGTTGAGCATCTTTTCATATGTTCATTATCCATTTGTGTATCTTTGAAGAAATGTCTAGTCCTTTGCCCATTTTTAATTGCTTTGTCTTTGTTGTAGTTCTTTGTATATTCTCAATATTAAACCCTTAACACACTGATTTGCAGTACCTCCGATTCTGTGTGATGTCTTTTCATTCTCGTGATAATGTCCTTTGAAACACCAAAGTTTTAAAATTGACGAAGTCCAGTGTGTGTATTTTTTTCCCCTACTGCCCCTGTTTTGGTTGTCATAATTAAGAATCCATTGCCAAAATCCAGTGTTGTGAAGATTTATCTGTATTTTCTTCTAAATAAACTTTATGGTTTTAGCTCTTACGTGTTAAGTTTATTCATCCATTTTGACTTACATCTTGTATATGGTGGGAGATAAGGTTCCAGCTTCATTCTTTTACTTGTGCATATTCACTTGTCCCAGAAAAGATTGTTCTTTTCCCCCATTGAATGGACTTTGGCACCGTATCAAAAGTCAACTGGCCATAGATGTATAGATTTCTGGAGCCCCAATTCTATTCCATTGGTCTGTATACTTATCCTTATACAGGACCACACTGTTTTGATTACAATAGCATTGTAATAAGTTTTGGAATTGGGAACTTGAGCCTTCTAATTTTTCAATTGTTCTTCTTTTTCAGCATTGTTTTGGCTCTCTGGGGCCCTTTGCAATTCCATATGAATTTGAGGATCAGCTTTTCCATTTCTGGGGGAAAAAAGGCTATTGGAATTTTGATAGAGATTGCATTGAATCTGTGGATCACTTTGATTAGTATCTATTAGTGTTGTATAGAAACATGTTGATGTTTTTGTGTGTTTTTGTGTGTCCTGCAATTTTATTGAATTTATTAGCTCAAGTGCTTTCTTGTGAATTCTTTACCTCTGTTTTCTTTACATAAGATCATGTCATCTGTGAATAGTGATAGCTTTTTTAATTCCTTTATAATTTGAACGCCTTTTTCTTTTTCTTGTCTAATTGCTTTGGCTAGGACTTCTAGTACAGTGTTGAATAGCAGCAGTGAAAGTGGGGGCATCCTTATCTTGTTCCTGAAAGTTTCAGTCTTCTCCATTGAGTATAAAGTTAGCTGTGGGTTTTTCATAAATACCTTTTATCATGTTGAGGAAATTGCCTTCTCTTTCTAGTTTGTTGAATGCTTTTATTTTGAAGGGATATTGGATCTTATCAGTGCCTTTTCTGCATTGATTGAGATGATCATATGTTTTCTCTTTGTTCTGTTAATGTGACATATTACCCTGATTTTCATATGTTGAACCACCCTTGCATTTCTGGGATAATCACATTTGGTCATGGTACATAATCCCTTTAATATGCTGTTAGATTCAGTTTGCTTGTACCATCAATTCTCCTTTGTGGGTTCTATATTTGTGAATTCGCCTACATGCTGATATACTTGATTTGTAACCCCAAAATGAATATAGGGCATTCTTATGATTATTCATGGAGAGGCCTACATTTGCACCTTCCCATTTGAAATTGACCAAGGAGGCAAGGCCTTCTAATTTCATCTCTCACAGAGATGACTGGAGGATGGAAACAGTAGGGGGCAGTGCAACATAATGCAAGAAGCTCTGGCTCTAGGGCCAGTTGATGGAGATTGAATCCTACTCCAGCACTTGGTTGTGTAGTCTCAGGCAAGTCACTTAACCCTTCTCAACCTCACTTTCTCTTAGGCAAAATAAAGTCTGTCAGGAAAAGTCATTTTAGGATTTAAGGTTATAATATATGTGAAGGGTGTGTGTGTGTGTGTTTATACTTCTGTAGGAACAGTGGTTCAATATTCACTAATTCAGTATTTGTGGCAACTTTATAAAACATAACTACTGTGAATATTAATGATCTGTATTTTGTTGAGGATTTTTGCATCTATGTTCATAAGAGATATTGACCTGTAATTTTTTTGTCTTTTCTCTTCTTTATCTGGCTTTGGAATCAGACAATGCAGGCCTCGTAGAATGAGTTAGAAAATGCTTCCTCTTCTATTTTTGGGAAGAATTTGAGAAGGTTGGTTGCTAATTCTTCTTTTAAGTTTGGTAGTGAAGCCACCTGGTCTTGGACTTATCTTTGTTGTGAAGTTTTGATTGCTGATTCAATCTCTTATTATAGGTCTGTTGATTGAGGTATTCTATTTCTTTTTGAGCAGTTTAGGTAATTTGTGTGTTTCTAGAAATTTTTTTGTTTCTTCTGGGTTATCCAGCTTGTTGGTATATAATTGTCCATGTTTTCCTTTAAAATATTTTTGATTTCTGGAGGATTGGTGGTAATGTCCCCACTTTCATTTTAATTATTTAATTTTTTTTTTCTGTCAGTCCAGCTAAAGATTTGTTTATATTATTGACTCTTTTTGAAGAACCAACACTTTGCTTTATTGGTCTTCCTCTGTTGTTTTTCTGTTCTTCATTTTATTTATCTCTGCTCTAATTTCTTTTTATTTTCATTCTTTTGCTACCTTTGGGTTTAGTTCAGTCTTCTTGTTTCTCCAAGTTTTGTAAAGTTAGGTTACTGATTTAAGATTTTTCTTTCTTTTAATGTAGGCTTTTAGAGCTCTAAATTTCTAAGTACAGCATTCACTGCATCTGATATATTTTGTATGTTGTGATTTTGTTTTCATGTGTTCCTAAGTAACTTCTAATTTCCTTTGCAATTTTTTTTTACCTATTAAGATGTTTATTTTAACTTCTTCCACATATTTGTGAATTGTCTATTTTACCTTTTGCTATCGATTTCTAGCTTCATTCCAGGAGATCGTTTGTATGAGTTTGATCTTTTAAAATTTGAGACTTATGTTGAGATCTGGTATATAGTGTGTGTTGGAGAATGTTCCACTTGAGAGGAAGGTGTGTTTTGCTGTTAGGTGCTGTTCTATAAATGTCTCAAGTTTGGTTGGTTTACCCCATTGTTCAAGTCCTGTTTCTTCATTGATCTTGTGTCTGGATGTTCTTTCTGAAAAGTGGTGTAATGAAGTCTCCAATCATTATTGTAGAACTGTGTGGCTCTTCTTCTGTTGATGTTTGCTTCGTATATTTTGATGCCCTATTGTTTGATGCATGTGTGTGTGTAATTGTTGTATCATCTTGATGAATTATCCTTTTTTGCCAATGTCCTTAGCCTCTTGTGAATAGTTTTGACTTAAAGTCTATTTTTATCTGATATTTTATAGCCACCTGGTTACTATTTGTATATCTTTTCCCTTTTTTTTTTTCCATTTTCAGTCTTTTTGTGTCCTTGGATCTCGAGTGAGTCTCTTGTAGATAACATATAGTTAGATCATGTTTATATATCTATTTTGCCAGTCTTTTGCCTTTTGATAGGAAAGTTTCATTTACACTAAAATATATACTAAGGGAGGACTTAATTCTTCCATGTTGCTGTGTTCTGTATGTCTTATATTTCCTTGATTATTGCTTTATGTGATTAGTTGATTCTTTTTGTAGGGAATGATTTTGATACTCTTCTCATTTCCTTTTGTGCATGTACTTTTTAGATATTTCCTTTGTGTTTATCACACGAGGATTACATTTAACATTCTAAATTTATAACAATGTAGCTTGATTTGTTCCCAACTTCAGTAGCATGCAAATGTTTGCCTCTATGCAACTTCGTCAGCCCCCTTTATGTTGATGTCATGAATTATATCTTTATTCATCGTGTCCGTAATAATAGATATATAATTGGGTTTTTTGCATTTGTCTTTTAAATCATGTGTGAAATAAGAAGTAGACTTACAACTCCAAACTACAGTAATACTGGGCTTATATGCACATCTTCACTGAAGAGCTTTATTTTTCAGACAAAGCACCACCACTCCTATCTGGGCGCATTGGCTCTGTGACAGGGCAGTCCTTCAACACTTAAATAGGTTTGCACTGAAGTGAAGCTAAAGGTCTTCTTAGGTCTTTCTGAGCATGCTTCTTGCCTTGGGCCTGTGAGTGGCTTTCTGTCTCCCCATCTACAACACTTTTGACTGTCCTGATTTCTTTCCCCCAGTTTTTTTTTTTTTTCCCTATGCTTCGTGGAGGAGTTTTTTGTGTGTCAACAACCATAAACTTTTGCACTAGGTTTTTATGGGGTTGTTGGTTTACCTCGCAGTGTTGACGAGCAGTGACCACCACTTTTCTGGCCTAAGTTCAGGCATCTTGTGTAGCCCACCCTGTCAGATTAGACCATACCTGCAGGATAATTTGCAAAGAAAGTCTGCTCTGCTCCATCTAGAACCAGGAACCAGGCACCCACACTGGGAATACAGGCTGCCTTTGTTCAGACTGCTGCCATGCCGGGGAGAGGGTGGCGCAAGACCAGGTAAAAACACCACAGAGCTTTCTTACTGTTTTGAGGTTACCTCTTTCGTTATTTAGCGTGTGTTCACTTAATTGCTGTAAACCTTTGCCTTCTTTCCTGAGTTCTGACAACGTTGGTTCTAACAGTTTCTGCTTGTTTTTTGTTCGTGTGGGGGGATGAGAAGTCAGAGCTGCCTAGTCTGCCATTTTCTCGAGCCTGTCTGTACTTCTCAATGGTTGTGGGGGGCCGTCACTCAAGATTTTAAATGTTCAAGGTCTGTGCGAGCACTGTCTTTACAGCACACAGGTCCATATAAGGTGGGACCACATTACCCCTTTACATTTGTGTTGGTGCTGAGTATGGCTTTTCTGATTGAGACGGTCATCCTTTTGCCACCTAAAAATTATCCTGTGTAGCCTCTGCAGGACATATATTCTGCTTTGGGAAGTACTTCCCTATCATACCTCTGGACTTTGGATGGCACTGATTAGTTTCCTCAGCCCCTGCTGCATCCTAGATCAGGCCACACTCTTACATCCGGACAGCCACCTTTACTTGCGCTTAACGACTCATGCATGCTTTGTGGTCTGAAACTTTTTAAAATTGGTGCTTTTGAATCTGGGAACTTTTTTTTTTTTTTTGAGGAGGGGTGATGGGAGTGGGAGAGAGAAAATCGCAATCAGGCTCCACCTCTGGTGTAGAGCCCAACATGGGGCTCAGTCTCACGACCCTGAGATCATGACCCTGAGATCACGACCTGAGCCGAAATCAAGAGTCAGAGGCTTAACTGACTGAGCCTCCCAGTCACCCCTGAATCTGGGAACTTGTAGATCAATGTTACTCATGGGCTTAGGTTTCCAAGTCTGCTACAAATGGTACCTAGAACTATGTAAAGTAGAAAAGAATACTGTGGAACCCAAAGAATGTTGTAGTTAATTTGTTTTATACATGTAACCCCTCCCCCCAGAGGGGTTCGGGTGATAGACCAGTGTAATAAATTCTCTTTGATTTAGTTTCCTTTTTTTTTCCCCCTCCCATTTTTGTATCTCCCTCAAGAGCCCTAGGAATTGGGCCTTTTACTTCCTTTTTCCCGGGGTATCAGTTGTCGCGCGTCCACTATGGAGCTTGGCTCTCACTGTCTCCTCTCCTGTTTCTGCAGCGCACACTTTGTTCTTTACAAGTCTTTTAAAGGGCTTCTCATTAAGAACATTTTTTTAAATCTGTTAGCGATGGGCATTTTTCTCTGCACACCACCATGCAGCTGGGAAAAAATAAGTTGTACATGTGTTATGCAGAGGGTGGAAGGCAGCGAGAGCTACCCTTAGTGACTTCAGGGCAGATTTGGTCGTTGGTGTGCCTGAGAGTGAGAAGCTTGGGATGCCACCTGAGAAGGTGCTAGTGCTGGATGTGGGGAGCAAGGTGGAGAACAGAGGGGAGTACCTCCTCTGCCTCTGGCCCCTTGCTAGAGACAGCCCTGGGAGGTTGTAGACCTTGGCCTGGTTGTAGCAGTAGAGCTGGAAATCAGGAAGCCCGATGGAACAAATGAGTTTGTGTTACGGTGCCCCCGGCATGGAGTGGGGGGCGTGGGTGTGCACGTGTGCTTGCTCACACATCTGCCCACGTCCGGCTTGTTCACCTCTCGATCCCCAGTGTCTTGGTGTTCCCTTGTTGAATGGATCAGCATCCAGATCAGCTGGCTGAGCCATTCTGGGAGGAGTGCACCTGGGCAGGCACCACTGCGTGTTCAGGGATATAAATTGGCAGTTGATTTCATTTTACCAATTTGATTCCACACACACTCCTCACAGGGTTTTATGAGTAGAGCGACTGTATGATTTATCGCTCAAATGGAGGTGCGTGAGAGGAAAAGGGGGACTAGAAATCGTTATATAAATATTTTTGACCAAATTTATTCTATTGGTAGACCTGTAAAATAGTTCTATTTAAAAAACTATTTTCAAAAAGAAATTATCTGAAGAAAACTTTTGTTCATTAAATAACTAAATTGATCATCTGAGTATTATGAGAGTTTAGTAATTATTCTTGGTATAGTCTCACATAGTTTTATCACATACTGTGTTACTGATGTTACTCTGAAGAATATTTTTCACCAACATGATTTTATTTCCAAAATTCTCATAATACAGCCTGCAGACTTCTTCAGAGTTTTTGTTTGTTTGCTTTTTGTTTTTGTTTTTGTTTTCAGTAATAAGTGAGATTGCCAACATTTTGAGTTTATTTTCCATGTGCCATAATTTTTTTCAATTGAAATAATTTTTTTTAAAGATTTTTATTGTTTGACAGAGATAGAGATCACAAGTAGGCAGAGAGGGGGAAGCAGGCCCTCCTCTGAGCAGGGAGCCCAATGCGGGGCTCGATCCCAGGACCCTGAGATCATGACCTGAGCCAAAGGCAGAGGCTTAAACCATTGAGCCACCCAAGTGCCCCTGAAATAATAATCTTTGGGTACTAAGTTAGCTAGTAAGTTCAGAGTAACTTGTGCTGAAGGAAGAATATTTTTAGTCTTGTTTTAAAAACTGAAATGAGAAATATTTCAGCTCAAATATTTTCACAAAAACAGTCATTTCTACCTCTACTCAGAATACTTTTCTCAGCAAATAAATTTATAAGATTAAGAATTGTCAAATAAATTGCCTCTGATTATTTTGATTGTATTTGTGAAATTTAGATATAAAATTTTTACTCTTTCAGTTTCATTTCTTTTTACATAATATGTTTATCCTATTAAAAAATGAGAGCTATATAAAATGATTCTTAGTATAAATTGATATATTCCAAAGCACTCAATGAATTTTCTGATATTTTTAATCCCTTGCATTTTTTAATAGGGATTAACTTCATTGTCTTATTTGTAAGTTTTACTCAATAATTGCAGTTTGCCAAAATCTTCAAAAGCTGACTTAAAAAAAACTTGTGAAAGTTTTGACCAAAGATATCCAGCTGATTTTGAGCATAATGCAACCAAATTTTTGTATTCTCACCAAAAAAAAGCCTAAATCGTTTTTGTAATACTGGATTGATTTTCAAGGTAGTTTCTTAAAGGCTTAAGCAAGCAAGTAGCAAAAAGAGAATGCACATTGCTGAGCTGAAGTATTTTTAAATTCAACTTTTCAGCCTTTTAGAAATTTATTTTCATTGTATATATATAAAAATCTATTTATATTAAAATCACAAAAAGTGTTCTACATTGAGCAATATCAGTTGTTTAGGTAAAATTCAGCAAACTTTTTCTTCTGTATGGGTCTAGATAGTAAACATTTCTTATTTGTAGGGCCCAGGGTCTCCTGTAGCTACTCCGTTCTGCAGCTATAACCTGAAAGTAGCTAGAGATGATGTATACACAAATGAGCACAACTGTGTCTCAGTAAGACTTTATTTCTGTACCTCGGATTGTGAATTTCCTATAATTTTCACACATCACAAGTTATTACTCCTCTTTTGACCTTTTTGCAACTACTGAGAACTGAAAAAACCATCTTTATCTTGCAGGCCATGACAAAAGAGGTGGCAGGGTGGACTTGGCCTGCAGGTCATGCTCTGCTGACCTTTGTTCCATGAATTGGATAGAAAAAAAAAAAAGAACTACTAATGAAATTGGTTTTCTGTGTGAAAACTGGCACTATAACTGCTAATAAAGTCCTCCCATAGCTTTTAAATGAGCCAGTGTTTAATGGCTGTTCTGTAGACTTTTATATGTCCAGGAGAAATTTAGGGAAAAATGGAGACAATTAATTAGAATACTTACTTGATCTAAATGAAAAGTCATACTTCAGAAAGAAGCATACTTTCTGTAATTGTGTAAATGGAAATTCTTCCATAGCTGTGCTCCTGAATTAATTCTCTTTGGGTACTTTTTGTTTTGTTTGTTTGTTGATTAAAGGAAGTTATTTTATTTTATTGTATCTTTATTATTATTATTTGCCCCAGGAGTACAGGTCTGTGAACCATCAGGCTTACACCTTTCACAGCACTCACCATAGCACAAACCCTCCCCAATGTCCATAACCCATCCACCCTATCCCTACCCTCCCACCCCCTGGTAACCCTCAGTTTGTTTCATGAGATTAAGAGTCTCTTATGTTTTGTCTCCTTCCTGATCCCATCTTGTTTCATCATTTTTCCCTCTCTACCGCCCATGCCCTCCCACCCTGCCCCTCAAGTTCTTCATATCAGAGAGATCATATGATAATTGTCTTTCTCTGATTGACTTATTTCGCTTAGCATAATACCCTCTAGTTCCATCCACGTATTTGCAAAGAGCAAGATTTCTTTTAATGGCTGCATGGTATTCCATTGTATTTATATACCACATCTTTATCCATTCATCTGTTGATGGACATTTAAGTTCTTTCCATAGTTTGGCTATTGTGGACATCGCTGCTATAAACATTCGGGTGCATGTGCCCCTGAGGATCACTACATTTGTATCTTTGGGGTAAATACCCAGTAGTGCGATTGCTGGGTTGTAGGGTAGCTCTATTTTCTACTTTTTGAGGAACCTCCATGCTGTTTTCCAGAGTGGCTGCACCAGCTTGCATTCCCACCAACAGTGTAAGAGGGTTCCCCTTTCTCTACATCCTCGCCAACATCTGTTGTTTCTTGACTTGTTAATTTTAGCCATTGTGACTGGTGTGAAGTGGTATCTTATTTTTTGTTTTAAATTAAAAAAAAGAAAAACCAGGTAGCATCTCAAGTGGATGCTGTTGCTTGTCTTACTTGTCTGATGCACGTCTTCCCATGTTTGTTGAACACCCAGTTTGGTCCCATGAAGCATGACAGACGTGGGCAAACATTTGCAAATGACATGCTCATCATTAACTTTCTTAAATAGAGATGGGATATTTATGAGATCTTTTTATTAAAACTGTATTTTTTAGTTCATTGCTAATAAAATGGCTTATTGCAAAATACAAGTAATCAAAGCAATAAAATAAAAAATTACTTACACCATTTAGTGAATGCGAGAATCACTGTAATAGGAAGAATCAGACTACTGTCTGTATGTACCTCCTTCCCACAAACTTCATGTACAGGAGTCATGACACAGGCATACCTTGTTCCATCCATGAGTGCCTCGTATGCTTTAAAGGAAGGAGTAACTATAGATCCAGAAAGAGTCTGGAGAATAGGTGGTTTCCTGCTGGTTGACTTTCACATGCAGCCACCTGGTAAAATGGGAAATCTGTTCACTGCCCGTGTGTCTTGCTCACTACTAAATGAGGTTGTAGCAGAAGCAAGATACAGAAAATAGAGGTATATTGAACCAGAACTGGATTATTTTAACGTGATGGTGAGCCATAATACTTAATGGAAGATGAAAAATGGACACATGCAAAACCAGACTGGACATTGAGATAGCAGGCGTTAAGGTAAGAATGTCCTCAGCAAACCAGAACATATGGTTCTCCTATTTCAATATATAAATTAAGCTTTTCTGTAACTTGGATGGTTCTCCTCTTTCCTTGTCTCAATTTGGTCATCAGAATAGCTTTCTAAAAGGGTATACTTATTCCACACGTTATACAACCCAGTCGTGCAAGCTAACAAGACCCAAGCCCAGTTCACGTCTGTCTCATCCTTTAAAACCTAGCATTGACTACCCATGGATGTAACTCACTGTGTTGCAGTCATTGTGAGCACCAGAATCTTCAGGGTGTGAGTGTAATTGCAGATGTCTGGTTCCTGTCCCAGAGACTTAGATTCAAGTACGGCTTGGGGAAAACACTGGCATGTGGGAACTTGGGGCCCTTATCAGCCTATCTTCAGTCTTCACCTCCCAGCCCCCTCCAGTGTCACGGTCTGACACCACGCAGCTGTTGTAGTTCCCTGTGCCCTGTTTCATGGACTTGGACATCCTCTTCCACACTCTTCCATCAGCCAAGAGGGCTGTTATCATAGACCTTTGAGTGAAATTATGTCTCTTGCTTTTTGATTCCATTTTTCTCTAGACTAAGCGTCTTGTGTTAGCAGGTTCTAGGTCTCAGATCACTCCTGTATTCTTAACCTGACACCTGAAACTCGCAGCAGCTGTTTAGTGGTGATGATTATAGGTATAAAGTTCAAAGTAAGGATCTTTCCATTGTTCTCTTGTCATGAGCTGAGAGTTAAGAGTGAATCAAAGTAGGATTTGTGTAGTCGCTTCACGTAGCTCATTGTACCTATCAAGTTCTGCCTTTAAAACTTCAGCTTTCCCCAAGATTAATCAGTGTGCTGATTATTAATTTCAGACATTTCAGACTTTAAAAATTGTGCTGTAGAGCAGATAAACACCCTTAAATGTTAACAACTGCTGCTTTATTTTAAAATATAATAGCAACTATGTCTTTGCACATCCAGGGTAGGGCTCAACAATGAAGGCTGGAAAATGCTGGAAGCCTCCAGCTCTGTGGGGATAGCACAGGAGCTGTCAGCAGGAGTTCTTGAGTTTTTTCTGCACATCAGGATGGCTGTCAGGATGGTTAGGGAATGTCTGCTCAAGCTTTCCTGAGAGTCTGTGCCAGTGGGACATGTCTCACACTTTGAATTAAGTTCTGGTAAGCGTCTGGTTAATGACCACTGTTGGAACTGCAAATTTCCATTACTTGTTTATGCTGTTGCTTACCGATACTAAAGTTTCACAGAATTCAACCATGATTACCTAATATTCTTCTAAATTTGGTAGGCTTTCTCCAGAAAAAAAGCAATCTGTATAAGAAAGGATTTTTTTGTCTGGGAGCAGGGGTATGTGATATCCCACGATCTCGAACAGCATTTGACATATGGTAGGCACTCAATATTTGTTTAATGAATAAATGAACTTTATGATAAAGTTTGAGTATAGCAGATTGATTCTTTGATTCTTTAATTTTTTCCTGCTGGCAAATTTTTACAGAAATTGGAGAGTTTTGGGAAAATGTTTAAATAGCCAGAATTATCTGTGGTAATCTTTCTTCAACCATCAGTTTGAAATCAGTTGCTGGTACTTAGAGCTAGATTAATGCCTCCTGTTATGATTTTGAGAATGTTCTCTTTTTGACAAATGCATAAATGAACAAGCGTGTAAGAACAATGTGCACCTTCTTGTTTAGAATGATCACAATGAAGGTCTTCCTGGCAGGAAAGCATTTGCATCGTGAGTGGCTGGCCTGGATTTTTCATTCAAGTCAATGAAAAGGCAAATATTTTGATCAGGAGAAAGAATTCTTCTTGGAGGGTGTATAAATAGCCCAGGACAGCTTTAGTCATGGCTGTTTAGATCTTCCCAGTGGTTCGTGTTTTCACTGTTTGATGTTTAGGATGCACTACATGTTGAGGGTCTTGACTCTCAATTGTATGGGGGACAGTTTGAGACCCTTACTTTGAAGCTTCTCTTGGAAACCCCTTAGGGCAAGGGGCAAAAGATTATTGCATATATAGGATGTCTGAAGCTTATTGTTTACTTTGTTAAGATTTGAGTGGTCTTCCCCAACATTTCTTTGTGTAACCTCAAAGATTAAAAAGATAGTACTTTAATGAGGGAGGCCCTGGTTGTCATTAACTTATTGTGTCCATACTTTTTATTGATCACATTTTAAATTTAATCATGTTTACCTTAGAAAAGTGGTCTTTTTTTTTTTTAAGATTGTATTTATTTGTCAGAGAGAGAGAGAGAGCACAAGCAGGAGGAACAGCAGGCAGAGGGAGAAGCAGGCTCCCTATTGAGCAAGGAGCCTGATGTGGGACTCGATTCCAGGACGCCAGGCTCATGACCCAAGCCAAAGGCAGACACTTAACCGACAGAGCCACCCAGGCATCACAAAAAGTAGTCTTATTTAAGAATGTCCTGATTATTTGGGGTCATCTAGATAAAACTCTGTTTGACTTACTCTTAATCTTTGAATTCCGCTAGCCAAGTATTGGTATTTCTTAAAATCAACAGTTGGGCAAAGCACCACTCTGTGGGTGAGGGAGCTTTGTAACAGTATTGAAGCTTATTAAAAATGTGGAGTGATAGGCCAATTACTAAAACAGATAATACTGATTTTTGACAAAATGAACCTTTAAGGGAAGCATGTATTAGTGATTATCTGTCAAGTACAAGTGCTTTTTGAGAGTAGCAAAATTATAAATAGGAAGCTACAGAAAGTGAGGTCAGTACTAAGCAGCATGATCTTTATACAGTATGTATTTTTTCAAAGATTCTCAACAACGTTAAGTACTCTCTGCATGGTATGTCACTAATTTATTTGGGGCAGTCATTTAAATAAGTGTTCTTATTTTCTTCCTCACATCAGTGCTTTTGGACATAAACTTCACTATTCAGAGAACTTCGTCCACTTAATTTATTTGTTTTTTTAAATATAAAATTTCCTCCAAATGATAAAATTGGTCCTGCCAGAACAAAGTCCTTCCCACCAAGTTTAATCAGGTAATTCCTATGATTTTGTACCTGCTGAATGCCTGACCCTTTTAAAGTTCAAGGGATACAGCAAGATCCAAAACAGATGGACTGCGTGCCTCATACAGCTCACATATAGACCCCACAGGATCAGGAAGAGAAACATGCCGAGATGGAGAGATAGACAGGGTTCTGAGAACTCAGGAGAAAACAAAAGCAGGGAAAGGGGGGGTGGGGGGCGGCCAGCTGGCTCAGTCAGTAGAGCATGCAGCCCTTGATCTCCGGGTTGTGAGTTCAAGCCCTCTGTTGGGTATAGAGACTACTCAAAAGTAAGATCTTAAAAAAAAAAAAAAAAAGGAGGGCCGGCCAGGAAAAGGGATACATGGGACTGGGGATGCAGGCACTAAACAGGTTGGTGCAACAGGGTGATGACAGGTTTGTCATTTAACTCTGGAACCCGTGTTCTCATGAATAAATTGGTAAAAATAGTACATGTTCAACCTACTTCATAAGATTGTGTGGGTAGAAGGAATATTGTTAGTGAAAAGGCCTTATCAGTAGTTCATATAATGATAACTGTTAACCTTTTTTTAGTGTTAGCTTATTGAGTCCTTGCAATAATGCTGTAAGTCTCATGCCATTATTGTGATAAATTCCTTGATTAATTCAGCTGATAATTACTGAGTGTCTTTGTGCTAGACACTAGTGATATAAGCTAGGTTTTAAATCTCTGCCCTCATTCTAGTTGAGATGTGGTTGAAGAGATGTAGCGTTTAGTACCTCTCACAATTGCTATTGTGTATTCTATTCTATTAAAAAGTTCAGTTTGGCGATCTTTTGCCACTTAACCAGAAAAGTTGATATTTTTAGTGAGGGCTCTGATAGGAAACTCAATGTGGTTTCATTTTCCCATTAATTGGTCTTGGGACCACTTAAAATAGTAATTGCTTTTGCTCTGTAAGTATCAATTTTAAAAGTATTCATGGAATTCCTTAACATTCCTTTCCTTATAAAAATTCTGCTGTAGCTCTTGATTTATAATGGTGTTCAGTAAGAACAATGAATATAATAAATTTCGTGATGACAGTATAGATCAGGAAATAGAAATATGTCATTTGATAATTGAAAGCAGTCAAGTTGTGAAAATCACACGCTGGAATTTAGCTCCATTGATGAAATGCTGATGGTAAATGAGATAAATAGTTCTCTGGGAAGAAGGAGTGGAAGGATACAAGCAATTTGGATACTTCATAAATTATCAAAAGTTAAAATGTTGTTTGTAAAGTAATTTGCATTATCAGGTAATGCAGAGTTCTTTTTTTTTTTTTTAAAGATTTTATTTATTTATTTCACAGAGGGAGAGAGATCACAAGGAGGCAGAGAGGCAGGCAGACAGAGAGAGGGGGAAGCAGGCTCCCCGCTGAGCAGGGAGCCCGATGCAGGCCTCGATCCTAGGACCCTGAGATCATGACCTGAGCCGAAAGCAGAGGCTTTAACCCACTGAGCCACCCAGGCGCCCGGTAATGCAGAGTTCTTAATTGAACTTCTAGAAAATTATGCTGATGGGGGGAAGCTTATGATTATGGGGGGAAAAATAATAGGAATCAAGCAGCGTCTCAGTGGCTTGTTAAGACCAGCTGTGTACTAGGGTCTTGGGCTAGTAAAGACTTGACCGACTAGGTTTTGTGATTTAATCTTGATGCCCTTACAGATTTCAGGCAGCCAGGCACTGTCCCCTCAATGGACTCAACAAAATGCTGACATTCCGTTTGGGGGACATAACTCCCTGAGTGACAGTGACAGCACTTATTTGAATGGGTGGGCATAGCTCTTATGGGGGCTTGTGGTTCACTTTCGGAGCCAGAGGACATCATGTCTGTTAGAAGGTAACTTGGGCCCAGCACCTGTGAGCTCAGTGGCTAATTCTATAATGTTCGGCAAGTCACCCAGCTCATCAAGCTGTCACCAAGTCATCCTGGTGCTCTTAGTTTCCTAGGAAGTGGATATAGCAAGATTGTAGGACTCGTTTGAGGTGATTCAGGACCTGACCCAGTGCTGGCACACAGGTACATCAAGTGCACCATGATTATGGCTGTCAGTATTGGTGTCGTGGAAGGTTTTTCCCCAAAGTGTGAGCACCTCACCATATTGCAGGTGCTCTGCTCTTGGAAGGGTTAGGCTCTCCCTGTGGTTAGCAGTGAGCCTTTGCATTGCCTTCACTGTGCCAGGCAAGATTCACAGCACTTCCTCCTGCCTAGTGGGTGCAGGAAGCTCGAGTCTGGGGTTTGTCTCCCACTAAGGGGCATTTGAGAAGGTAGAAACACAGAGATCATTTGTTCGCACCCTCCTCCGCACTCCTGGGACCAAGCAGGAAACTGGAATCCCTGTTTAACTCTTCACTGCCTTTGCTGACACTTTGCACCCCCCTCCCTCTGGGCAGTCGCTGATACTGATGGCCTGGGAATGTGGCCCTGCATGTAGTCAGGGTCTCTCAGTCTTGTTTCAGTGGAGACCTCCCAGCCAGCATTCCTCATATTTAACTGTGGGAGACTAACAGTCAAGTGTAGGGAATGGTGTGATAGCGGGCTAGACAGTGCTGAAACCACCCACCAGCAACTGAAATGGTAGACTCAAGCTGTGGTGATAGGGATACTAATGAACACAGCGTGCTGTTTAATACCCTTTTCTAAAACAATCCCCCTTACTTTTATTTATTTGCTTTTACGTTGACTTCTTGAGGTGCTCAAGCCAGGTTCTTGGTGAATGTCTTGCTTCCTGGATTTATCTGATTGTTTCCTGGTGGTGGTTTGTAACTCATTTCTCTCCCTCTTGTGTTTTCTGTAAATTGGAAGTTTGGGTTAAAGGCTAGCTACTGTGTGCTGTTACATCCCGTTACCAGGCCCCCAGTGACAGGTTGTCTTGTTGGTGGATGCCGACCTTGATGGCTTAGCTGGTGGTGTCGCCATTGAGAAAGGGATGTATTTCCCTCTGTTCTTCGTACATAACCTGGCAGAAGCATACTTGGCACCAGGCAGAAGTCCCATTTCCATTAATGTTTCAGCCTGTGAATTTGGCACCCACTGATGGTCCTTGCTGAATCTTCTGTGGATATTGCAATAGAATGACTTTCTAATTCTGTCATTTCTTCTATATTTAGTAGGTAGAATTATTTTGTAAAGAAGAGCTTTCTCTTTCTCCTCAGCTGGGGTGAATTCTTTTTTACCAATTTTCCAAGTTTAGATTTGGTGTAAAAGTTAGCTTCATTGATAATAAGTGCAGGCTTAAAATTTTTTGTGGGTCTCATTGTGGGCTTTGGATTCTTACTCCATGATTCGGATACAGTCATTCTTTTTTGTTTGGACTATCCCAATTTTCAGCCGGCAGGAACTGTTTCTCGTGGGTTCCTTTGTTCTTTTGACATCTGCCCACACCCCCTCATTAGTCTTTGAGTTTTTCCTTGCATTTTGGCACAGTGAGGCTCCCCCTGCATTTCCTCCATGTAAATGATGACAGTAATTGTAGATAACCATTACTGAGCACTTACTGTATGTCAGGTATCGCTTCATATTTTAAAAGCATTACCTCATTCAAACTTCCTAGCAGCCCTGAGGATGGGTACTTTTATTCTCTATAAAAGGAGCACCCTAGACCTCAGAGAGGTTGAGAAAGGGCAATATGATTTCTCCAGAGCCAGTTGTTAAGTGGTAGAGCCTGCATCTGAATCCAGGTTTCCAGCATCAGCCTCCAAAGCAACCAAATTGCGTGTTACCAATCCAGGTCAGTCGGATCCACTCCCCCTGCCCCTGTGTAGTATCGGAGGATCGCTTGAATGAATCATTTGTCTAATCAGCCTGATGACTTTCTTATTTCGAGTCCTTCTAGATTATTGCATTGACTCTCTGCCTCTTGCCTTTCTCCTTCCAGAAGGATTTTTTTTAAAAGGCAACTATCATTTTTGCTTATAAAGTCCAGCCCCTTCTGCCTGGCACACTGGCCCTTTAGGGTTTTGTCCCCTGAGCCAGCCACAGGCTTGTCCCCCCACCCCACCCCCACAGCGTGCACAGGTACGGAACAGAGCACTGTGCAGTTCTCAGAACCTTGCTCACTCCCGCAACTTTCTTTGCACACCTGGTTTCTTCTCCTTGGAATCTTCCTCCCACTTTTTTTTTTTTTTTTTTAACTCAGCACAGATGGGCACCTGCTGGGAATGTATTTTCCTGATTCTCAGCTCAAGGTGTCTCTGTTCTCAGTATGCCCCCTGAAGTGTCTCCCTCGGTTGCAGCCCACTCTGTGCACATGGCCTCCTCCAGCAGGCCACTGGGGAGCAGAGCTCTGTCTGACTGTCTTCCGGCCAGCAAATAGGGTGTTTTAACCCTCAGTACATAAGACCCTTGATACACATTTGAGCAGATTTATTTCTGGTTCTCCTCATTGGAATTGTCACTTGGACTCTTATTAATTCCAAGTGACAGCCATCTTGCAGGGTATAATTCAGAGTTCATCTTCTGCAAAACATTTTTTCCTCGTTATGCCAGTTTTCTTAAAAACTCAGCATCCCCAGTTCCCATCATCCTATTGATGTGATTTTTATACAGTCTGATATTTCATTATATATTTACCACCAGATCTCACAGTTTTAACGTGAAAGTTCTTTCCATTGTAAAGAACTCTGTGTACCCCGTAGGCCCCTAATGAATCATTCCACTGAAGAGGTGACACGGCCCTTCCTCAGCTGGGAACTCCATGTGTGTGCTCTCGTTTTAGAAGTGTTTCTAGAAAGAGAATAAATACACCACGTCTTCCACTGTGGTAAGAGTTCTTAAGTGCTGAGAAGTTTATTCACCTGGGATAAAATGCCAAGCACTCTCATGGCCCTTTGTGAGTAGAAAAGTAGTTCCAAGACTGGCAGGTGAAAGCTTATTCCATTTAGCATGTATCTGCTGAAAAGGTAGGTTCTGGCTGCTCAGAGGCAGAACAGGAAAAACTCGGATCCCAGAGGTCATCACCCCCCAGATCTGTTTACCCTCAGGATGTGTGTAGCAGGCAAGTATGCCTGAAGCACCATGCTGATTTGGGTTAAGGGCTAGCTAAGTTTAATGTCCACAACAGCCAAACTATGGAAAGAGCCCAGACGTCCATCGACCAATGAATGGATAAAGAAGATGTGGTGTGTGTATACACACGCGCACACACACACACACACACACACACACACACACACACACTGGACTGTTACTAAGCCATCAAAAAAAGGAATGAAACATTTGCATTTGCAACAGTGTGGATGGAGCTAGAGGATATTGTGCTAAGTGAAATCAGAGAAAGACAAGTATCATTTGATTTTGCCCATATGTGGAATTTAAGAAACAAACATAGTGGAAGGGAGGAGAAATAAGACAAACACAGAGAGGGAGACAAACCATAAGAGACTCTTAACTCTAGGAAACAAACTGAGGGTTGCTGGAGGTAAGGTGGGTGGGTGGGTGGATGGGGTAACTGAGTGATGGGCATTAAGAAGGGCACTTAAAATAATGAGCATTGGGTGTTGTATGCAACTGATGAATCACTGAACTCTACTTCTGAAACTAAGAATACTCTAAGTGAATTTGAATTGAACGAAATTGAATTTAAATAAAATTGTTAACTAAATTGAATTTAAATAATTTTTTTAAAAGAGCTAGCCAAGATTAAGGAGAGGTCACGTCTAATGAGCTTCTTGAAAATTGCCAGTCAAGACTTCTGTAGAGAGTCAGGGCTAAAGGTGGAATTTGATCAGATTTGGTTGCAATCATAAAATACATGGATAGGGTAAATATGGACTTATTTACCAATTGCTGGAATTCTAGACCTAGTCTGTATCCAGACAAGGCCAGCTTAGAATTAAATGAAAGAAAATAATTAATTGATCCTAAGCTTAGGATTTTAGAATGACTAGATAGATTGAAGGATGGTTTATACAAATTAATTGTTCCATAATGGATTCTCAAGAAAGTATCCGGAAAAGCTCAATAACTAACCCTTTTTGCTGTTAATATGCTCTATCTCAATAGTTTTTAATCTTTGTAAGCTGTGGATCCATTCTGGAATTTGCCAAAAGGCCACGGACTCTCCATCTGGAAAATTGCTCATGGCACACTCAGAATTTTTCCACATAGTTTTTTTTCCCCTTTGGGGCAGAGTCAGAAGTCCCAAACTCCTCTGAAAGTTATTTCTGAACCCCTTTTTTCAAAAGTTTTCTTGACCACAAACCACAGTTAGAACTATATCTACTATATCACAATTCACTATACACATATGTAAGTACATAAAATGTAAAGTTTCAAAACTTAACCTCACTATGTGTAACATACTCTGTTCTATTCTGGCTCATTTTATAAAAGGTCGTCAGTAGAATTGATTTTATGACACACTAGTGAGTCTACATCTGTAATTAGAAAAATATAACTCTCAGTGTGCAAAGTTGCCAAGTTACAGAACCCTTGTTTCATCATAGTCAAGTGCAGTCTTAGGGTGTCTCCTGTTGAGACATAGCTTTTATGCCCATTGTCTGTTTGTTTCTAAGAAGGATAGGTTGGGCCTGGGCCTCATGCTTACCTTAGGCAGTTAGAAGAAAAGAGCTACAATTTAATTTCTGACTGATGAAAGGTACTGAGATCTGAACCACATTATTCATATAGGTTGTAGGACTCTCACATGCTCTGTGATCACCATTCTCTGTGCTCACAGACAGAGAGCATCAGGGTATAGCAGTGAACCAAATAAAAATTCTTGCCTTCTGTAGAGGAGATAAGCAACCAACAGGGTTATAACCAAAATATGTGGTATGTCGGGTTGTGATAAATGCTAAGGAGAAAAAATAAAGCAAATGAGGATGTGAAGTGTTGAGATACAGCTTGAAACTTTAGGTAGCATAGCTGGGGTATTAAACTCACTGAGAAAGTAACTTTTCTGAAGGAAGTGAGACAGTTAACCATCAGATATTCAAGGATGGGACTTCACAGGCAGAGTCAACAGCAACTGCAAAACCCTAAGAGAGAAAGTGCCTGACGTGTGGGAGGAGCCGAGAGCCACCTGGTGTCAGGAGAAGAGTGGGGCGCCATTAGAGGACTTATGCTCCGTAACCTGAAAGGTCTCAAGGGCAGAAGTAGGAAGACCGGTGGTAACATGGACCAGCATGATGGCCATGGGAATGTTGAGAGGTGCTTGGATCATGAGAAGACTGGCAATGATGTGAAAGAAAAGAGCCGAGGATGGCACCAACCAGAAGAGGAGTTGGTGACCAAGTTGAGAGCTTGGAGACCCTGCAGCTAGGGTCGATTGGAGGTCCGGGGAGCATCAGGAGCTCAGTTTGGGACAGGTGACATGCCTTTTACACCAACCAGAAAAGTGAAGAAGTTGTTTAATTTTCAGATATTTCCTCACTATAGTTTGAAAGAGAAGCTCTAAACCTTTTCTGACAAGTGCAGTCATGGTATGTTTTGTCCATGGCGTTCCTGCATGCTTTCATGTGGGGCTAAATTCTTGGTAGTTCCTTCTTCAGCCACCCTGGAGAAGTCTACTGAGTTGGAGAAAAATTGACACATGTTGGTGAGGACGTGCAGAGAAAGGAACCCTCGCACTCTGTTGGTGGGAGTGCAAACTGGTGCAGCCACTGTGGAAAACAGTATGGAGGTTCCTCAGCGGTAGAACTTCCCTGCAATCCAGTGTCCAGTAATCGTACTACTGGGTATTTACCCGAAAAATTAAGAAATACTAATTTGGGGATACAGGTACCCTGATGTTTATAACAGCATTATTAACAATTTTAAATTATGGAAACAGCCCAAGTGTGCATCGACTAAGGAATGGATAAAGAAGATTTGGGGTGTGTGTGTGTATACATGCATACAATGGAATATTACCTGGCCATAAAAAAGAATGAGATCTTGCCATTTGCAACAACATGGATGGAGCTGAAGAGTGTTATGCTAAAGCAAAATAAGTCAGAGAAAGCCAAATACCATATGATTTTACTCATATGTAGGATTTAAGAATCAAACCAGCAAAAGGAAAGAAAGAGAGCCAAAGCAAGAAACAGACCCTTAACTCTAGAGAACAAACGGATGGTTATCAGAGGTGGGGAGGGAGAATAGGTGAGAGAGGTGATGGGGATAAGGAGGGCAGTTGTGATAAGCACCAGGTGTTGTACGGAAGTGCTGAATCGCTATACTGTACTCCTGAAACTAATATAACATGTAACACTGTACGTTAACTTAATTTAAAATAAGATTTTAAGAAGACCACCTCTCTGGTGAAATGTCATGATTTATTTTTTTTAGGCTTTTATTTATTTATTTGACAGAGAGATTACAAGTAGGCAGAGAGGCAGGCAGAGAGAGGAGGAAGCAGGCTCCCAGCTGAGCAGGGACCCGATGTGGGGCTCGATCCCAGGACCCTGAGATCATGACCTGAGCCGAAGGCAAAGGCTTTTTTTTTTTTTTTTTAAAGATTTTTTATTTATTCATTTGACACAGAGAGAGAGATTACAAGTAGGCAGAGAGGCAGGCAGAGAGAGGAGAGAGGAGGAAGCAGGCTCCCTGCTGAGCAGAGAGCCCGATGTGGGCCTCGATCCCCGGACCCTGGGATCATGACCTGAGCCGAAGGCAGCGGCTTTAACCCCCTGAGCCACCCAGGTGCCCAAAATGCATGATTTAAAAATACATGTTTGTATCTGGTCATCTAAAGACTTGTCTGCTTCACAGATCGGCTGGTCCCGTTTCCTTATTTTGTATTATACTAGCTCACTGTTACGTCCACCCTTCACTGTTTTCCATATCCTTCCAAATTACACTTATTTTTTAATGCAGAAATTTCAACTACAAGCCTTACTTATTCACTTTCTTTCCTTACTCCTGTGATCTCAAAATATTCTTATCCAAAGTGAGACTTTTATTCCTCCCTCAGATACAAATAGCTTTGATTTTTTTTATTAATGAAGAATTTTTTTTATTAAAAAAAGAAAATTCAAGCAGTAAAGTAAATTACAGCAGGGAGAGGGAAACTCCATGTAAACTCTGAATCAGACCCAGACCACTGTTGGTTTTCTTGATTGTTCTTCCCGATGATCTTCTTATTCATATGTAATACTGACTAACATAAATGTGGTCTCAGCAGGTGACCGGCACCAGTATGCTTTACACCCACACATGTCAGTTACTCCCCGTAGCAGCCCCTGGAGGGTCGCTACACAGCTGCCCCGCCGCCCTGCGGAGCCCGGCCGGCCGCTCTGTGGAGTTCCCCCGTTAGATTGTCTATACATAGGACACATGTTTCTGTGTAACCTGCCTTTTTTTTTTTTTTTTAATTTGGGAATATGGTGGAATTCTTTCACTGTTTTTACATTGACTTGAAATTGAAGGCCGTCAGCCTGAAGGTGGGAAGCGTAGACTTTGGAAATGAGATTGCCTTGGTTTACACTAGGACTGCCTCAGTTCCTTCTGTGTAGAAAGGGGATGGTAGATAGGGTTTACCTCCTAAGGTTTTGCAAGAATTACCTAAGTAAATACATGTAAAACCCTTAAAATAGCAATTGGCAAGTGAGCAGTAGGTAAATGCTATTTACCTGCGATGTTAATAGTGTGTTAAATGTTTTTTTGCCTGCTATGTGCTCACATCATTCTGGGCTTACTAGCGATTCATTTGTTAAAGTGCTCTCAGACTAGTGCCAGAGTTTGAGTACATTTGTACATATTTTACTGATGATGTGATTTCCTCAAGTGTTGCTTATGGTAAGGTGTTTGGTTTGATGGCTGGGCAGCGTCTTACTTGCCTTAATAATTTCTCTTTTGTGAGGTTTTCGTGAGTCATGAAAGAGGTCACACAATAAAAGGCATGTTCTGTGGAACAAACCTATCCTTGGATTGCGACCACAGGGTGATTTTATTGCGGTCGTGAGCTCAGTTCTGTGAGCTGTGTGCTTCCACAGGTAGCCTTCTCTTCCGAGCACAGTGACCGCGGACGGCTCGCTGTGGTGCGGCAGGTCCCATGTCCTCCGTGCACTGCTCGACCTAGGGTGTGCTTCATTGAACCTTCTTGGCACCTCGGGCTGGTCGTCCTCGTGGACATTCCCTGCGTGGTGGGGTTAGGTGCCTGTTGCCATCCAGCGCTTTCTCTCCCCCTTCACCTCATTTCTCCTCTCTGTAAGGGAAGCTTCATTTCATGGCGGCTGCCTTTTCTGTGCCTGTTACATGAAGGGACCTTATTAGGGATTTTATTAGATAATTTGATTAGTCCTAGTTCTGGCAACTTGCATTTTCAGGGACTCTCTGCCTTATTTAGGAGGTCATTTTGTTTCTTAGGTGTCCCCATTTATAGAGGGCTTTTCAGAATTTAAGTTTGGGGTTCACTGAACAAAAGGCTGTCTCTCTGTTCACTAGCATCACCTCTCCTGACACTTTGCTTCCTCCTCCTCCTCTTCGCACCTTCTGCTCTGTAGGGAGCAAAGTAAGGTCCTGAATGGCTGTCTCGCCGCTTGACTGATACTGTGACTTTTGTACACACAAAACTATTAAGAATCTGAAGAACAAGTTTATAGGAAGTTTCTTCTTTTGAACTACAGCTTTCGAGTGTTACGACATGTATCTAACGCATATGATCGTTACTGCCACCCTTACCAACCGTATTCTCCCCCCTCCCTCCCTCCCTGTCCCCCCACCTGACAGGGAGGAGCTTACGTTAATGATTCATGATACTGTAACCTGCAGATGTTAGCATATGGGTGGTTAGGAGCTTGTTGCCAGTAATTAGAATGGTATAGAGAGTGGGATTAATTCATTAACCGCAGTTATTTATTTTTCTGACACAGAGGACCTAAAAATAAACAATGAAGACCCATAAATGTCAGTGGAAAATGCAGTGCTGTGAGCAAAATGTTATGGAAGAATGTACATATTCTTTCTAGTTATGTCTGTTCATGGCTTCTACAGTGATGCTTTGATTAACATCCTCCGGGACGTTCACCCAGGCCCAGAAGGCACGAAGGTGTGAATGGGGTTCTAGCTGTCTCAGGGCCAGATAGGTGGCTGGAGAGGAGGTGACTCAGAACTCCTTCCTGGAGGTTGGTGTGTCACCCAGCCCTAGTGGTGCTTGTGGTCGCGCGTGTAACCCAGGTGGGGCTGCGGTCCAGGCTCTGATTGCAGTTGAGCTCCACTTTCCTGCATCCAGTTCCTTTGAGGACGAAGAGAGTCAGTACATCATGACTCCCCTTCTTCTCCAGTAGTAAGAGGAAGCCTATGGGATAAGAAATGGAAACCTACATCTTCAGACATAGTTCACACTCTCTGTCATGTGTCTAAGGATGCATTTTCATTAATACAGCTATTGCTACATTATGTTGAAGGTATTTTAATTTTATGAAATTGCTCTCTAGAAAGAGTAGAAAGGAAAGGTATGCTTCTTGGTGCCCTTGAAAACTGCTGTTGAGTTGGGTTTGTTGCCATGTGCTGTTGGAGAGCTGTCCCTTTAACTGTGCTCAGGACAGAGTGACTCCCTGGCGTGTTTGTGTCCTGAGCAACTTTATCCCTCCACTCAGCAAAAACTTTAAGCACCTGGGCTACAGGTGCATAAGTCTGGTTAAGTGAACTTGACCATCTCTTAAAATCCAGCAATGAACACGAGGTATGTATTCCCTATTAAATCACAACAAGCCTTCCATAGTCCTGGTAATAAACCAGAAAGTAAGGGAACTCTTAGGAACCAGAGACAAAAGAACTGTCAGAGTGCTGGATGGCCCTCCTTGAGTTACCAGGTGGGCGTGTCTGTGCCTGGTCTTTTTGTTGTTTTAATATCTCAGGTTAAACAAAACACGGTGGGCTGATATAACACCGATGTTCATTATCCTTCAGTTAAAAAAAAATACTATAAGGTGGGAAATAAGAAGTCCCCCTTCCCTGCGATTTCATGTGATTTCCTGATGTGGTCTGCACATACTAGCTTTGAAAGAAATGTTAAGTGTTTGTGTTCTTGTGTGGGATGTGTGTGTGGAAGGGTGAGTTTATTCTGATTTTGGTTTAAGTTCATAAAGTAAGCTTTAAGCCCACAAATAAGACATGAACAGGATCCATCTGGTGACAACTTACCCTAATTATTTTTACTCTGGCCATATAAACTTAAAATGCACAGAATAATAATAATAAATATTACATCTATTAAAGCATTGTTTCATGTAATGAAGCTTATAGCTATAAACATGATCTAATAAATAAAGATCTCAAAGTTTCCTACTTTTGGGGGCAGTCCAGTTACTACATGTGAATATGTACTATCAGTGTGCTCAGTAGACAAAGGTTTTGGATCAGGACTGTTAACTAATTCGTTCATCCTTAGTTTATAATTCCTAGATCACTTATCATTCATAGCTTCAAAGAGAAATTCCCTGGCAGTAATTTTTTAGATTATCTGTGGCAACTGGCTGGTCTAACTTGGTGCTACAAACTCAGCAGTTCTCAGCTGGTCCGTGTCTGTTGGTTTGAGCGAGACATCTTTTCAGATAGACTGCTTTTAATAAAAACATCTGTCCGTACTTCATGGCAAAAATAGGAAAAAGAGTGAAGTGATTCCTTATGCTTTTTGGATTAGGAAGTCAATTTTACTTATAAAGGATGATCCTCTCAAAGGAATTAACAGCTACTAGGCATTGCTTGATATTTGCATTTAGTGGCATTCTACAAATGACCCTAGCTTCCATGCAACCCCTTTCTGGTGCAAAGTGATACTTCTTGTAAGCGTGAGATTATGTTCCCAGAAAGCCATTTTGTGTCAAAACACCTAAAGTAGGAAAACAATACACTTCTGCAAGTTTTTATAGGTCTGTGAAACAAATATTTAACACAGAAGCCAATCTCAAACGGAATTGGTTTTTAATGTCTGCGTTGGGATAAACTCAGATCCTATTTCCTTGCCTCATGCAGGCCCCCCAAGGCCTTGTCTCAAGCCAGAGAAGGTCCAACTTAAGTCAAATATGTTTTTCAGAAAAGTGAACTGAGGGACTGGAGAATTAATATTGGAAAAGATAATGGCCCAGAAGATACCATTATTTTTTTTTTAAGATTTATTTATTTATTTTAGAGAGGGAGAGCATGTGCAGAGGGAGAGGCAGAGGGACCATCATCAAGCCAACTCTGCTGAGTGGGAAGCCCAGTGCAGGACTCGATCCTGGGATCCTGAGATCATGACCTGAGCTGAAATCAAGAGTCAGCCACTTAACGGACTGAGCCATTCAGGTGTCCCTCATTATTATTTTTTTCAAAAAAAAGTCCTCAGATTGAAACACTAAAACCCCATCAAAATTGAGCCCAGACCCTGACAGACTAAACTGCCGAACATGAAAGGCAAAGGAGAAGACCTTGAAAAAACACAGAAAAAAGCACCGGGAAGGATGCCCTCAGAAAGACCAACCGGGACACTGAGCACAGACGCTGACAGCAAGCAGTTAGTGAAGCCAAAAACTGGAGCGGAGCACAGCTGCCAACCTGGTCTGCTTTACTCGTGCAAACTATCATTCAAGCAACAAAATGAAACGGATGCTTTCAAACAAACAAGTCCTGAAAGTTTTATTCCTGGTAGATTCTCACTAAGAAGATCACCAAAAGTTATTCTTCATAAAGAAGTTATTCACCCAGAAAGGCATGAAATATAAATGATCAGTGAGGAAAGAAATTGGGAATAACAGGCAAACACACCACAGTTGTATAAAACAGTAATAGTTATGTTGATAAATTAGGTCGTAATAAGTTACAACTAAAATTTGTAGCAATGAGAAAGAAGATAGGTGATCAGAACTAATGTTGTCTTCTGTCCCTTTATTACTTGGGAGGAAATAACTTTAAATTTTAATAAAACAGATAAGTATGTTCAAGCTTTAAGGGTAACTAAAAAAATATACAGAATGTAAGAAAAAAGGAAAGAATGATAGGAAAAGCAAGGGCAAATAGAATGACATGGTCAAAATAACTATAAATACAAATATATTTGTAATCACAGTAAATAAAAAAGGATCGTGTCTGTTAAAAGTCAGAGCTTGTCAGATTGGAAAATATAACTTTAAGACAATAAAGGGACAAACATAAGAGGGTCATTATCTAACAGTGATAAAAAGAACAATTCTCCATGAAGTAATAGTAATTTTAAACTTGCTTGCCTTTAGTAACAGAGCTTCAAAATATGGAAGACAAAGCTGATGTAATTTTACATCTACAGTCAGTGGGAATTGTTAAGTGACTCTTCTGTAAGTGACTAGTAGATTGAACAGAGAGAAATTAGGAAGGTTAGAAGATTTGCATACTATATTTTCGGTTGAGCTCTGCCTTTAATAAGTAGATACAGTCTTTTAAAATACAAAAGACATGCTCAAAAGCTGCCCGCATAGTAAGCCACAAAGCAGCAAATAGGAACCAATCAACATCGTACCATGTGTGCTGATAATTAAGTAGTTTATTAAATATAACTTAGAAACATTTATTAAATTAGAAACTACATTTCTAATTTTGTGCTTTTCAAAAATTTAAAAATTGTCTGAATAACTAACAAAATCACAGTGGAATTAAAGGAACACCTAGAAATAAATGGTGATCAAAAATTGTAGAATTGAGTGAAATTACCCAACTTACAAGTTAAAGAACAGTAAAATAAAAGTCAAAGGAAAAGAAAGGGATGATAAAAATAAGAATAGAAACTAACCCCAAAACAAGGATACCAGTCCCAAAATTAGTTCTTTGAAGACATGACATGTGACAGAATTTATAAAGGATGAGAAAAATGAGTAAACAACAGTAGAAATGAGCAGGCGGTTACGTCTACAGGTGTTTTTAATATGGAAAACTACAGACAGGTGTGTGCCAACAAGTGCGAGAAGCTGTAATGCATTATAATTTCGTAGAAAATAAATAACTTGAAATGGACTCAGGAAGAGTAGGGAAACCATTGAGGAAATTCATCACAACCATCTGTACACCTCCCACCCCACCCTGATACCAGGCCCAGGGAGCTCACTCATGTCTTCAACCAAAAATCCAAAGGCGTGGAGTCTCTACATTTTGTTTAAATATTTCCAGAGAAAAGATACTGGATTGATCTTCTGGTCTGGTTTTTCTTTCCATTTTAAACTGTTTATCATGAGAAGTTTCAGGTTGTATCACAAACAGTATAAGAAGCCCCTGTGAACCCATCATCCATCACTCATCATACAAGAATAGGTCTCATATTTTAAAAGAACAAATCTACTTATTAAAGGCAGGGTTCACTAGCTCAAGCAAAACTTCAGTATGCAAATCTTATAACCTTTCCAATTTCTTTCTGCTCGATCAACTAGTTACTTATGGGGAGTCACTTAATTTCCCTTGACCGCAGATCTGACATTACATCAGCTTTGTCTTCCTCTGCGTATTTTGAAACTCTGTTCTCCAGAGGCGAACAAACCTGCAGTCAACAATTAGAATATTTTGCCATTCATGTTTTGTCTGTAACTCCTCACATATACCTTTTTGGTTAGTTTTGTTTGTCATTTCTGGGATCTTTTAAAGGAAGTCCAAGATTTGTCGTTTCTCTCATAAATACTTCAGTAAAATAGAGTCCAGTAAAATAGTCACATGACGTGGCTCTTAAATATTTTGCAATTTTCCCTGTCTCTTTTTCCTTCATCTTACTCATTTATGGAAGGAACCAGGTCATTTACCTTGTAGAATTTCCCAAGATTGGTCTTTCAGATTGTATCCTGGTTGTATCATCTAACTTCTTTTCCACCCCCCTGTATTTACTACAAACTGATAATTAGATTTAGAGGCCTGTTAGATTTGAGTAAATCTCTTTGGCAAGAATACTTAAGAGGTAGTACTTTGTCCCTCCTATTGTATCATATCAGGAGGCACATGATGTCTGGTTGTCCCACTCATAGTGATGTTAAGGTTGATTCGTAGATTCATGTGTTATCATATCTATGAACACAGAAAATTTTCTAAAGTATGAATTTAAAAATTTAGCAGTATGTTAAGGAAAGATCAGGACCAAATTGAATGTATTTCAGGATGGAAAGATGGTTCAACAATGTAAAGTTTAATGTAATCTCAGTTAACAGCATCTCAATAGGTTAAACACTGTTTTAAAAATCTGTCACCCGTTCTTGATAAAAACTCTTAGGAAATTAGTGATAAAGATGATCTACCCAACCTTACGCTGAACATAGTAATAATAGCATGTTGGAAGTATCCTAATTTTTAAAATTGGGAACAGAGGAAGGTAGAAGCCCTGGAAAGCAAGAAACAAAGCTATCCTTATGCATAAATGATTGTCTGCATAGAAACCGTAGACAACAAGATAAACAGGTAGTCAACTGTGTACCTATATCAGAGTACCAATTTGAATATGTAATTTTGAAAGATTTACAGTAACACCAACATTAAAACCACACACTTAAAATATGCAAGGTCTTTATGGAGATGATTATAAAACTTTATTGGAGGAAACTAAGGAGAACCAAATAAATGGAGAAGTTGCATGCTTGTGGATGGGAAGGTTTGTTACTGTAATGTCCAGTTCTCCCAAATAAATCTACGAATTTGGAATCATTTTTATGAAAATCCCAAAGTAGGTGTTTTGTTCTTGTTTTTTGCTGCCTTCTCCCCACCTTACCCCCTTTTTTGGGTTATCATTGTGTGATACTAGTTGATCTTGTAATTTATGTGGGAGAACATTGTGCCAGGAGTAGCCAAGATACTCTTCAAATAGAACAAGGTAGAATGACTTAATGAACCAAACACTTATTATAAGGCTGTTTAAGACAATATGATATTGATGTTGGAAGCAAATAGTAGGACATAAAAGTGAGTCATGTAGAAACTTGTGAGAAAGAAACAAAATTAGATTTCCTGTCTCACACTGTACAGAAGCCATTTCTGTGAGTATTAAAGACTATCTTTATGACCTTGAGGACTGGAATGAATCTTTTAAGCAAGATATCAGAACCAAAAACTATAAAGAAACAACTGAATTTAGTCAAAGTAAAACAACAACAACAGAAAACATCTCATAAAGGCCACTAAAACAAACTGAAAAAGATAATCCACAAAATGGGCAAAATATGTGAACAGGGCTTCACAGAAAAGAAAACCAGAATAGAAAATAAAGTTTAATAAGAATTCTTTTCTCACCAATTATTGAGGAAGTGCAAATTAAAGCAAGTTAGCGTTCTATACCAGTCAGATTTTAAAATAGTAGTGTGCTGGTGAGGGTGAGGAAACTGTTGATTTGGAGTATCGGTGGTTGACTAACCACTTCAGACGACAATTTCATAATACCTAGTTGACTTGAAAGTGCTTTTACCATCTGATTTAATGATTTTTGTTCTAGATATGTACTTTAGGGGAATAGTCATGTGCATAAACACTTATCAAAAGGAGACTTTTTACATTGTTGTTTATAAAGAGAAAAATTGGAAGAAACTCAGGTGCTTGAGAATGGATATATAGCTGAGTCAGTTACACTGTGGAATACTATGCAGCCTTGAAAACGAATGAGCTAGATCTACATGTATGAGTATGGATTAATTTCAGAAACATTGATGGAGATTATAAAGTGTATAGAGTTTGAAGCTATGCAAAATAATACAAGTAGTACATATCTTCAAAAATGAGAATGATAAACATCAGATTTGAAATAGTGGTTACCTCTGAGGAGTGGATGGGAGACGGAATCAGAAGGATACTCACTAGGTTTCAGCTGTATCCTACTAGTTTAGAAAAAAAATCCTGTATCGGATATGGCAGAATATTAGGGTCAATCAGCTAGGTGGGCAGTCAGAATGATAGATAATACAACCCCTCCCCATTTTTCTGAATGATTGAAATACTACTTTTTGGGAGGCCAGAGAAAACATTGCTATGATGTGATGCAAAGGCAATCTGTCTGGTAAGAAGTACTCCTGATGAAGTATAAACTTAAAACGTTACTGAAAGGTAAGCGCTGGGAGTATAAGTCTGTTTGCAGCTAGAATGTCACACCACTACATCACCAGTACCAGAGCTAAGGGGTTGGTAATGCTAAGGAAGGATTCCACAGCCAGAAAGCAAAAATAAAAATATTCAAACTTTCTTTTGGTCCTATTCAACTACATTACCTGTGCTTCTTATTCGAGCAAGAGCCAGTTTTAGCACGGGGTTGGCTTTGGTCCTGCAGGTGAGCAAAATAATTAGGCGAAATCTGATTAATTGACTTTGAAGAGAAAACTTAAGGCTGATGCATGGACCAGTCCTGAGCCTGTGTTGACCTATGGATTTTCTAAAATCAGATGGTGCTGTTCTCCTGTTTTACTGACAGGCTTGTATGGTTAATGCTAATCTTCTGAGCTACCCTGTTAGTGCTGCTTGGGGTGGTATTCTTCTCCAGCATGTTAGCTGTATACCTGGTCCACGAGAAGGCAACAGAAATCAGATTCTGAGGCAGTGTTGCAAGGACACAAAGTACTGTGGCTTGCTTCCCTGAATCCGCAGCTCTGCAGCTAGTGACTAGTGACTAGTCACAGGTTTCAGCAACATGATGACCACATTGTATGTGCATAGGAAGTATTTGAGATTCTTTGCTATCACCGCAATCCTCAACCTTAAAGCCTTCCCTCTCCCCACTTCCACTCCTTGGAGATGCACCCAGAGTACTGGTTGTCTCTTTTCCACTGGGCCCGGTAGGACCCATCACTTTACAGATCTGTCTGGTTCCCATAGGCCCCATTGATTTAGATCTTCTTTAATTTTTCTCAGTGATGTTTTGAAGGTTTCAGTGTAAAATTCTTGACCTTCTTTCATTAAATAAATATTTTGTGTGCACTTGGAAAGAATGTGTATCCTTTTGTTCCTGAATGGAGTTTTCTGATTTCTAAGTATTTTGTTCTTTTTGATATTTTGAATGGGATTGCTTATATTCATTTTTGGATTGTCCATTGCTAGCATATAAAAATATAACCGATTTTTACATATCGGTCTTATATCTTTCAACCTTGCTAAACTCATTTATTAGTTCTCATAGTTATTTTGTAGATTTCTTAGTTTTTTCCTGCACAGCCATACCATCTGCAAATGGAGATGGTTTCATTTCTTTCTTGCCAGTCTGTATGTGTCTGCCTTTTTTGTGTTGTGTAGAGCCTACAGTGTGATGGAAAATAGGAGAGGTAAGAATGAGCGTCTTGCTTTTAGTTCCTAGGGCTATTTAGGGGGGTGTCTTCAGCCTTCCACATTAAGTGTGGTATTAGCTGGGTTTTTGTAGACTTCCTTATCAAGTTAAAAAAGTTCCCTTCTATTTCTGCTTTGTTGAGAGCTTAGTCATAAGTCTGGTTTTTGTCAAATGCTTTATCTGTGGCCATTAAGATAGTCACGTGGCTTTTCTTATACATTCCGTTAGTATGGTGTATTGCACTAGTTGATTTTCAGGTTGGAACTGACCTTCTTTTCATTTGGGGGATAAATTTTGCATGGACATGGTGGACCATCCTATTTATATGTTGGTGAATTTGGTTTGGGGTTTTTGTGTCTATGCTTATAAGAAAAACTGTTCTGTAGGGGGTGCTTTTTGTTTAGTTTTATTTTTATAATGTCTTTGGCTTGACTATTGAGTAATACTGACTTCATAGAATGAGTTGGGATGTGGTCTTTCCTGTTTTGGGACAGTGTTCTTAAAGAATTTTTTTCTTTTTTTAAACGTTTTATGCAGTTCATAAGTGAAGCCGTTTGAGCCTGTACTTTTCTTTGTGGGAAGATTTTTAAATTACTAAATCTACTTATTTACTTGTAAATCTATACAGATTTTCTCTTTCTTCTGGAGTCAATTGTGATAATTTATATTTTCCTGAAATTTCTCTGTTTCATCTAAGTTGCCTAATTTGTTGACAGCATTGTTCATAATACCTAGTATTTATTTTGTGGTCCTTTATTTCTGACAGGTAGGTAGTGATGCCCCCTCTTTCATTTCTGTTATTACTTATTTGTGTTCTCTTTCTTCTTTTTTTGGTTAGTCTAGTTAAAGGTTTATCACTTCTGTTTGAAGACCCAACTTTTGGTTTCATTGATTTTTTTTTGCTTGTTTTTGCTGTTCCATTGAATTCTGCTCAGATCTTTATTATTTACTACCTTCTGCTTGCCTTGGGCCTAATTTTCTCTTCTGTTCTTGTTTCCCAAGGTGGAAATCTTAGATTATTGATTTTTTTTTTACTTTATTAACTTCTTTTCTGAATAGGTGTTTAAAGCTATAAAATTTTCCTCTAAGCTGTATCCCATACGTTTTTATATGTTTTCCATTTTCTTTCAGTTACAAATACTTTGATTTCTGTGTACTTTTTTCTTTGACCCATTTTTAGAAATATGTTTGATGTCCAGTTGTGGAAAATTCCCAAAATTGCTGATGTCTAATTTAATCCCTTGTGGTCCGTGAACAAGATTTTTGGTCTTTAGCTTTCAATAGTTTGACTATTATGTGTCTTAGGTAAAGATCTCTATGTCTTGACTCCTTTCAAATTTATTAAAACTTGTTATTTGGCCTCAGACATGGTCTGTTGTGGTAAATATTTTGTGTGCACTTGGAAAGAATGTGTATCCTTTTGTTCCTGAATGGAGTTTTCTGTAAATGTCAGATAGCACTGGTTGATAGCTTTCAAGTTTTCTAGATCATTGCTAATTTTGTTTCATTCAATCAGTTATTGGTATTTGGATATTAAAATCTCTAACTATAAATGTAGAATTGTCTATTTCTCCTTTCATTTATATCCATTTTTGCTTCATATGTTTCAAGACTTTGAGATACACGCATACATTCATAGTTATTATTATCTTCCTGAAATATTGACCCTTTTGTCATTATAAAGTGTTCCTTTTCGTCTCCAGTAATATTTCTCAGCTAAAAGTCTATTTAATATGCATGCAGTCACTCTCAATGCGGGTACTGTAGGCATGGTATATTTTTTCCACCCTTTTACTTGTAAGCTCTTTGTTTCTTTGAATCTAAAACGAATCTCTTATAGATAGTATATAGTTGCTTTTTTTAAAAATCTGGTCTGACAACCTCTGCTCTATGTTGGGAGTGTCTAATTCTTTCATATTTCATGTAATTATTGATTTGGCTGGATTTAGTTTATCAGTCTGCTAGTTGTTTTCTGTTCATCTCATTGTTTTGTTTTTCCTTTCCTATTTTCTCTTAAGTTAAACAGTTTTTTTGCCCGTACCATATTAATCTCTATGGTCTTTAAAACTATGTCTTTGGATTATTTTCTCGATGATTGTTCTTAGGATTGTAAAATGTATTTTAACTTAATCACAGTCTACTTCAATTCAGTAAAACCTGAATTCCAATCAACGTTATCACCTGTACTCCAGTATGTCTCCATTTTCTCCCCCCTTCCTTTGTGCTGTTGTAGGCATATGTATTTTATCTAATTTGTTAGGTGGGTATAGTGCTATAATTTTTGCTTTATACAGTCTTCTTTCAAGTAAAGAAATTGAATAGAGGATAAGAAACAATTTTTAACCAGTCTTTTATATTTACCCACATATTTACTATTTTCAGTGTTCTTCCTTTCTTCCTGGTTTTGCATTTCTGTCTGGAGTCTTTTTCCTTTCAACCTGTAAGACTTTCTGTAGTGTTTTTTTCTGGCAGTTCTGACAGCAGTGGATTTATTTATTTGGGAATCATTTATTTGGTATCATTTATTTGGGAATCTCTTTATTTTGCCTTCATTTCTGGAAGATAATTTAGCTGGATATAGAATTCTTGGTTTCCTTATGGTGCTTTGAATGTGTCATTCCCCTGTTTTCTGCTTTCCATTGTTTCCGATGAAAAGCTAACCATTAATTGTGTTATTATTCCCCTACACATGTTAACTTGTTATTTTTCCAACTGGTTTCAAGATTTTTTTTTTCTTTAGCTGCCACTGATAAACCTTATATCTCTAAAGAGTTCCTTAATTGATATTAATTGGGTTTTGAGCTTGAATCCGTAAATAATTGCTTTTCATCATATTTGGAATGTTTTCAGCCATTATTTTAAAAATGTTTTTGTGCACCATCCCTCTCTTTTTCTTTCATCTTTGTTTCTCTTTCTTCAGTTTGGATAAAGTCTGTTTGATCTCTAATTCTTCTCCCATCTCAAATTTGTTAGTGAATTTTTCATTTCAGTAGTGTTTTTCAGCTCTAGAATTTTTATTTTATTTGATAGTCTATTTGAGTCATTTTCATCATGTTTTCTTTCACTTCTTTAAACATGGGTTTTTTCCCAAGTTTTTAAATGTATTTTAATCAACTTGAAGTATGTATCTGCTAAATCCAAATTATGGGTAAACTGAGAGACGGTTTCCATTGGCAGTTTTTTACCTGAATGTGACTCATACTTTCCTGGTGTTTTGCATTTGTTTCAGTGTTCTAATTTTT
The DNA here is from genome assembly GCA_002007465.1 of Ailurus styani. Classification (NCBI taxonomy): domain Eukaryota; kingdom Metazoa; phylum Chordata; class Mammalia; order Carnivora; family Ailuridae; genus Ailurus; species Ailurus styani. Next base: position 548,738 of record LNAC01000672.1, on the reverse strand, counting down.
TTCTGGGAATATTTTGTCATTTTGGGTGTGTGTGTGTCTGTGCATTTTAAGCCAGTTGCCTGGATGTAATCTCAGCAATCTTGTCAACCCTACATTGTGTGGCCACTGATTCCTCTTCTCAGCTGTCTCCATCCCAGTTCTTATCTTTATTTTTTGGCCAGACTTTTGTAGGGGTCAGTCGTCTGTCTGCATAGTTTATCTGTGAGCCAAGTTTTGGTCCAGACACCTCGAGCCCATGAGGCTTCCACCCTCTGCATCAGATTTATGTTTGGTTTGGGTGTTACAGTCACAGTTCAGACAGCTTTCAGGGCTGCCCTAGGTTTGAGTCCTGTGTGAGTCCTCTCGAGTGTCCACTGTACGGGGGCCGTGTGGAGCGCTCATCAAACTCCTCAGTGGAGCGATCTCATTTCCAGAATCTCACTTTAAATTTCTAGCAGTTCCTCCATTCTGTCATCATAGCCAGGACCCCAGCCTTTTGCAAGGAGAGCTGCAACCTTTTCCCGGCATGGGTTTTCTGCTCTTTGCGTCAAGGCAAGTCAGCCCCCTTGACAGCCACGCGGCAGGCTTTCCAGGCCAGCCCCACGGTGGCAGAACCAGCTGTCCGAGCTGTGGTGGGGAGCAGCCCCAGGCAGCAAGGCCACCGACTTCCACTCCTGTGACCCGCAGTTCAGCAGTTCTTCATGGGTATATGCTCCTCAATCAGAGTTGTTTGCTTTTGTTGGATTCCCAGAGGCCCGAAATGGTGGATTTTGACAACTTTCAAGTTTTACAGTTGTTCTTTCGGTAGAAAATATCTGTCAACCTTTTCTTTCCTCCAGAGCGTCAAGTCCCAGTCTTTCAGGTCTAATTGGATCCATTAAGATCAGTGGATGTGATCATTTTACTCCTCTTTCAAATACTTGGCTCCTGCGAACCACTTTGTTGGTTCTCTTCCAACACCACTCCTTTATTCTTTCGTGGTAATCTCTGCTGGAGTGTCTTGTTCTGTCGTCTAAGTGTGCGTGTCTCAGGGCCCACTTCTCAAACTACTTCCTTTTTTTATTTCTTTATCCATCTTTACTTTAGCTTTACTCCCTTCTCCACTGGATTTAATGACTTTCAATGCTTAAAAATTCCAAATTTCTTTCTTTAGTGTGCATTCAAAAATATCTAAATCAAGTGGCCTATTCCTCATCTCCTCTGAATGTCTTTAAACAAACTCTTCTGTCTTCTCACATCCCAGTAAATGTCAGCTCCACCTTTTCGTTTACTCGGGCCAGATATCTTGGTTAGCCTTCACTCTTCCTGTTCTTCCCTATCTTGCATTCAGTCCATCAGGAAATCTTACTAGCACTCCTTTAAAATAGACTCCACACGCAGCCACTTCTCACCAGCTGTACCGTATCACCACTCTAGTCCACGTGACACCTCCTCTCCCTGGGGTTATCACGGTAGCCTTCCAGTTGTTCTTCCTGATCCCACAGAGTTGCTGGAGTCATGATTGTGAAATGTAAAATAGATACCATTCTTCTGCCCAGACCCTTTCCATGGCTTCCATCTTACTGAGAGCAGACCCCAAATATAGAATTGCTACAAGGCGCTAAGTAATCCCTTCTGCACCCTCCGCTCCCAACTCTAGCCTTCTTGACCCAGTCCTCATTCGTCCCTTGTTAACACCACGAACAGCCTTCATGCTGTTGGTCACTCACGCTGCAGTGGCTCACCTCCTCCTGAACAACCTCTCTGCCATTACCTGTCCTCTTCCTGTGGTTTTCTCTTCTTAGCACTTATATGTATGTTATAGATTCCATATCTATTTATTTAGTCTGACTTTTCACTTGAATGTACGATAATAGAAATACTGTTTTTGTTTCCTCCTGTACCCTCAGCAAAAGAAACAGCATGATGCAGGGCCTCCATATGTATTGGTGCCGTGGATGGGGTTGACTGATAGTGGAACTGGATTTTAGAATCCATCCCGTTCAGGGGCCTCCAGCCAGACTGTCCAGGTCTCAAGATCAGAATCTCTTTGGCAGATCTCAAAACTCGTTTCTCAGACTTAGAATCTGCAGATATTGACTGCTGCTTCCATGACAGTTTATAGCGTGTGTGAAAATTACATTTGGCATTGTTACTTCTGCCCTTAGATAGTGTTACCTAGATGGGCTTTGGAGGAAATATGAAGGGGTACTTTCTCACAAAAAGTACTCGATACCCCAGTCTGGGTCATGCTGTCTCTAACGTTCATGCTAATGGAAGGAAACGAAGTTCCCATCACCTCCCACACTGACCCCGAATTGCCCACTGGCATTATGGCAGATGCTGACCAGAGCCTGCGTTGTGGAGGTGGAACATGACTTCCAGAACAGCACCTGGAATCTCTGTGCAGGAGTCGAGATTTCAGATTTGGGCCAAAGCAATTATATTCTGCTTCCTAAGTGCTTTATTTGTTTTTCCTTGGTCTGAGTATGTATGTGCAAGAGTATTCGTGTGTAGTTGTAATAGTTTTTCATGGGCTACAGAACAGTTTTGCTGCATTTCATCCCAGAGTAGGTTTTATTCCTCTGATGGATGTACTCACTCCTGTTAGCAGAGGACTTAGGAGGTTTTCAACACAAAGGTACCCTCTTGATGAGTCAGCTTGTAATTTAGGAGGAAGATTTTTCATCAAACTGTATCCATAAACTCTGTCACAGATGTTACTTTTACTGTATGCCTGGTATATTCCAAACGTATTTAACTAATTTTGGCATGTCTTGGCATTTAAGTTTGGCTTTTTTGGTAGAACATTTAAGATTTAAAAGTGCACACTTTGGCAAGGTTTTTATAATTTAAAGTATGTGGAGGCTTGCCTCTAGCACTGTAGTTTCTAACTTTGCTGTTTTGTTATGAAAATAGGACCAAACTTCCAACCTCAGTAATCTTGATTTATCTATTTTCAGTTCCTGAACAGTTTCATCTTTGTCTGTATTCATTTAATAAAGCCAGACAGTAAAGCATAGCAGCAAACATTCTGATTCAGAACAGAAATTTCTTTATTATTTCTTCAAGCTCCCTCTTTAGCATTTTTGGTTTGTGTTGTCAGTGAAAACAACAAATGCTTTATTCTATTTTGAGGTATCTGAAGAATAATACAGTTGTTATGAATATGTCTTCATAGTTTTCCAGTTGTGGCAGCTGCACAGGAGAAGTTCTGATTCATCCTTGTTTATACAATACACACATATAGATTTGATTCAATTTGTGATTTGTTTGTCAAGTATGCAAGAAGCAAGAAACAAGTGGTTTTATTTGTACCAGATACCATCCTACTCTTTCTTACTCAGAACAAAACACCAGAAATGTGACTTATTGGTAAGATTTCCAAATGGCTTAACCTTTAAAAAAAAAAGATTTTCATCCATTTTTACTTGTGTAAGTCACATAAGAAAAAATGGATATAGTGAGTGTTTCCATTTCCAGTAAAAGGAATCCCTTTACTCTGCATGCAGGTAGACTTCTGAATCTCGTGTTGAGGAAGAAGATGGTATATACAGTCTCCATGTACCTTTATATGTATAGATATATATGTATATGTATCTACACACACACACACACACACTGAGAGGCATTACAGTGCTTGAGAATCTGGTGTTCTTATGGGAGAGGGAAAATATGGATAGCGATGATACTTTTTTGTGCATTTTTCATGGAGCAGGTGGAAATTCCACATTTGCTAATAACCTAAATCATGCATTTCTCCTTTGTTTTTGCTCAGAAAATTAACTTAACCATTTAACCCTTTGGAAACATGACCACTGAAAGTTCCTATACCTTAATTCTGCCAACCTACCTCAAGAATAAATTGACGAAGACCTCCTAGCACAGGATTCTACCAGTCATTACTGAAAGAATTCAGAGCTGAGATTCAGTGTGCCTGCAGGTACCCATCTTCCTGTGAGCGGGGTTCTGAGAACCTGGTTGAAGCCACTGAGTTAGGTACCTTCTCCAGGGGTGCAGTCACAGACTCCGCAGCCTGCAGATTTGACCTCATCTGCTCCCCCGTGAGTGCCCATGAGCATCTGGGAGCATTTCTTCAAGTTATTTCCTTGAGTTTATTCCTTCGCTAAATTCTCACGTACAGAGTAAGATTGTTTTAAACCCTTCTTGGTGTTCATTGTTCAGTTGCCCTCTGCGAAATAATGCATGCGCCCCCTCAGCGGTTCAGAAAGTAGCTTCTTCACACCTTCGTGAGCCTGACAGACAGAATGACATCTTATCTTGGTGAGGTTAATTGCTGTCCTAGGCTAATTGCTGTTTGTATTTTCTCACCCGAATTGCTTGGCCGCAGTTCTGCACCTGCTCTGTCACAGTGCTGACCTTCTGATTGGAAAGGGCTTTTTCTGCAATAAGACTAATAGCCTCCTAATCCATATTTCTCATAGCTTGTCAGTTTTATTTGATGATAGTTCTTTTTATATCTGTCAGTCCATCTCGTCACATGTTTTCAGTGCTTCTGTTCAGACCCGCCACTGCCTGCTTTGGGATTGGCCTGGATAGGGCCTCCCGAACACTTGGGCTGTGGGAACTAGCGGACTCTGCCTGTGAGGAGGACGTGGGTCTCTGAAAGCCCAGCAGCAGTTTCAGATGTTATGTGCCAGAAGCATCTCGTCACTCCCTGATGCATCCCAGGCTGAGAGCTGTGTAGGTTTTTTCCTGTGAGGTTTGTTCCGTGAGGTATGACTCCCATACGGTAAAGGCATAAATGTGCAGCTAGATGCGTTTGAACAGATGTGTACACCTGTGCCACTACCTCTTGCTAAAGATAGAACGTTTTCACTTTGGCCTCCTTGTGCTCGCATGCCCTTCCTCCCACCCTCGCTTATTAGCACCCCACCGTGGCCCCTGCCCCAGCCGCAGATGGCCACGGATCCACAGGTTGGGTTTACTTCTTCTGGGAATGATCGAGGGCAGATCCCATTGTGTCTCGTGACCTGTTTGGCGTGATCATTTTGGGATTCAGACCCGTGTTGCACATATCGGTAGTAGTGCTTTTTTACTGGGAGCAGCAGTCTGTGGTTTGACTCTACTTGATTTTGTGAATTCACTTTCCTGTTGATGGGTACCGGAGCTGATGCACTTTTCTGGCTATGATGATAAAGCTGCTGTGAACATTTGTGTAAGGCTTTTTGTGGATCTGTGTTCTGGTTTCTCTTGGTTAAATACCCGGGAAGAGAATGGCTGAGGCAGGAACCAACAGTTTTCCAGAGTGGTTGTGACATGTTTCACACTCACCAGCCGGGTATGAGCATCCCCATTGTTCTGCCTCCTCATCACCGTTTACACTCGTTTTAATTTTAGCCATTAGAGTCGGTCTTGAATGTAGATAATGTAAGCCATCCAACTTTGTGCTTCTCTTTCAAGATTGTTCTGGCTATTCTAGTAACATTTTAGAGTCAGCTTTTCAATTTTATTTTAAAAAAAAAAAGCTTTGGGGATGGTTTTTATTGGGATTGTGTTGCATCTGTATCAGTTTTGGAAAAATTGACAACTGAATAATATTGAGCCTGCCAAATTATGAACATATGTCTCTCAGTGTATAGGTATTTAATTTCTCTCAGCCATGTTTGGTCATTTTCAGTGTACATGTTTTAGGCATTTTTATTAACTATATTTCTAATATTTTGCTTTTTGGTTATATTATAAATGGAGATTTAAATTTTTTTCATTTTCTAACCATTTACTACTATTATATAAAAATCGATCAGATTTTTAAAAAAATTTTTTGATATATACTTGACTTTTTAAAATTTTAATCCTGTGACTTTATTAAATTCATTTATTTTTCCTAGTAGTTGTCTGTAGATTCCTTTATTTCTGAGCTTTAAAAATCAAGACCTAGCATTGACTTTTTCCTTGCCATTTTTAATTATGAAAAATTTTAAACATCTAAGTTGAACGAATTTTACAGTGAACATTCATATGCCCAGTACATGTTCTTCCATGAACATTCTATTTTTCAGCCCAGTCTCCATCCATCATCTGATTTGTTGACATATTTTACAGTGAATGCTGACTTCAGGGCACTTCCCCATAAAAAAGTTCATTAGCATGCATTTCATTAACTGGAATCCATACTGTTTATAGCTTTTTTTCTTTTGATATAAAATTTTCTAACAATGCAATGCACAGGTCTTAAATACAGTACCAGTTGTGAGCTTAACAAAGGCACTTACATACGTCCACACTCCACAAGTGTTGATTGAGCTAGAAAGCTGTCACCCCAGGAAGTTCACTGATGCCCCCTCCCAGTCAATTCCCTACCAACCTTTGATTTTCTTTTCGTTTTTTTGTTTAACAAGGTATATGGTTTTTTGGGGGTTTTTTTGGGTTTTTTTGTTTTAAAGATTTTAATTTTTTTTTTTGTCAGAGAGAGAGATTACAAGTAGGCAGAGAGGCAGGCAGAGAGAGAGGAGGAAGCAGGCTTCCTGCTGAGCAGAGAGCCCGATGCGGGCCTCGATCCCAGGACCCTGAGATCATGACCTGAGCCGAAGGCAGAGGCTTTAACCCACTGAGCCACCCAGGCGCCCCTGTTTTTTGGGGGGGTTTTTTTTGGGTTTTTTTTTGGCTTGTTCAAGAATTTCCATTTAAATTGAATTATGCAATGAGTATTCTTTTGAATAATATTTTCTCATTCAGCATGTTTCTGAGGCTGAGCCCTGTTCATGAATGTATCTCTAGTAAATTGCTTTCTATTGTTAGGTGGTATTGTCTGTACTTACCACACTGTGTCCAGTCACTTGTTGGAACTTCGTGCTGTCTCTGGTTTGGGGACATTATGAACAGAGCTGCTATAAATAGCTTTGTACAAATCTTTTTGTAGACATATGTTTTCATTCCTTTTGAGTAAGTAATTAGGATTGGAATTACTGGATCATAGGGTAGGTATTTGTTTAGTTTTATAAAATGCTGTCAGACCTTTTACCAAAATGGCTGTACCTTTTTAAAATCTTCCCCACAATGGGTGAATATCTCAGTTCCTCATCATTGGTGTGTTTTCGTGTTAGACATTTTAATGGATGTGTAGTAGTATCTCATTGTATTTTTTTTAATTCGTATTTTCCTCAGGAACGATGATATTCATCACTTTTCAATGTGTTTATTGGCCACTCACATGTCTTCTTTTGGGAATCTGTGCCCAGATCTTTTTCCCACTTCTATTTTGCCATTATTGAATGCTAGGAATTTCTTTATTAGACACAGGGACCAGTCCTTCAAGATAACTTTAATGGATAGTAGATCCCAATATATGGTTTGTTTTATACATTTTGTCAATGATTGTGTTTTGATGAAGTCTGGTTTATCAGTTTTCTTTCTTTCACATTAGTGCTTTTTGTCACCTAAGGAAGCTTTGTCTTCCCCCAAGTTGCAAAGTTGACATCCTGTAGCTTTTATAATTAAGTCTATAATACATCTTGACTCAATTTCTGTGTATAAAGATTGTGATAATGATTGTGATCACTTTTTTTTTTTTTTTAACCTATGGATAGCCAGTTTCCCAGCACCTGTGACTGAAAGGACTCAACCAAATAAATGGGTTGCTTTGGAAGCCTTTCTCACCAAAAGTTAATGAATGAATCATATGGCTGTGATCTGTCAGTCAGAGTCTCCTTCGGGCTCCCTTGCCATCTCCTGTTCCACTGAGCTCTCTGTAGACCCTGTATCCAGAACCAGACTGTTCGAAATCCGTTGCTTTATGGTAGTAGGTCTTGAAGTGATGTCATATGCCTCCTTTTTTTTTTTTTTCTTCAAGATTTCCTAGGGTTTCTTTTCAGGTTTTTTGCCTATCCCTGTGAATGTTAAAATCTTTTTGGCAGTTTACACATGAAAGTTTGCTGGGATTATTACTGGGGTTGTCTGAATGTGTAGATGCATTTGAGAAAATTTATTGTTTAACAATATTTTAATTCACGAACATTTTTTCTTTTAGTTTTATTGAGAGAGAATTGACATATAGCAGTGTATAAGTTTAAAGTGCACAGCATAATGACCTGACTTACATACTTTGCAAAACAATTACCACAGTAAGTTTAGTTAACAGCCATCATCTCATATAGATAAAAAAAGGAGAAAAAAATTCTTTTCCTTGTGATGAGAACTTTTAGGATCTACTCTCTTAGCAACTGTCAAATCAAACAGCAGCGTTAACTGTAGTCATGTACATTAATCCACAGTACTTCTTTATCTTACACCTTTTGACCACCTTCATCCAATTCCTGCCCCTCCCTCACCCCCTGCTTTGAACATCATTTAAGGATGTCTGTATAGAGGACAGCAGCAGTTTCTCCTACGAGGGGTTGGTGTGGGCACACTCACTGACCGTCCTAAAAAATTCAGCTTCCTAAGCTCAGTGTCCTTTCCTAAACCATAATCCATCGTATGGCCCTCGTGTGTCCTCATGAAGCCTCTGGGAACTGTAAAAGAAGATGCTGGTACTCTGTTCCAGTTGCTGTGAGTACCCAAAGTCCTGTTATCTATGACTCCGAGTCTCTTGCCTTCTGCCACATCCATGAAACTAGCAGGCTCACCTGTTAGCTTGTGAATAGTGTAAAATCACAGACTGGTCACAGTTCTTAACAGTTTGGGTTATGATGACAGCAAGCGGACAAGGTTCTGATTTTCTCAAAGGGGAGAAGGAAAGCCTCCTGGGTCAACTAAGGAGATTTGAGGAAGATCCAGGAAGATCAGTAGCTTGACGTGTTGAGCAAATCCTTAGCCTGGCAATAAATGGTCGTCTCCTTTATTGTGTGATAACGAAGAGGAAGTGGGCTGTGCTTGCAGCCTGACTCCTGACTCCATGGTCATGTTTAAACACGGCTGCCAAACACTGCTCTGGTTATGCATGGTACCTCCTCCCTGGGCAGGGGGACATCTTCATTGGTTTGGTGGGCAGATGGTTCTGGCCCTTCTCAAACAGCTAAAGGAGGGAAAGTCACAATCACAATGAGCAAAAAGCAGGCAGATTGTTAAGATGTTGGCTGGTTCCCTTGGGAGATGAGGGGTTGGGACTTGTTAAAGCAGAAAGAGCCAGGCAGCTTTGCTGCTCCATTTCTCCTACACTGTGTCATGCCAACCTCAGGTCCGTTGGGACATGACAATAAAAGGCTCAGTTTTTTTGCAGTGGGTCCTGGCTGCCAGGAGGGAGGTTTGGCCCTCTCAGAGAGATTTCCCAGAGACAGACAAATACCAGTGAGAAAACACTGATGATGCATTGACTAGTATTCGTCAGGGTTTTGCTGCCCCAGATTGGATTTCCAGTGCTGATGAAGGTGACACAGTAGAGAATGAAACCCTGAGAGTTTGAGATAAATTGTTGCCGTTAACCGCACTGCCTGGAAAATTCTCCCCTGGCCCTTCTGGTAAAACCATGTGAGATGTCAGGGCAGTGGAGCATCGAATACCCACAGTTTAGTCACACGCCATGAAGTTGCTACTGAGCACGTCAGGCCTGAATCATGCAAAATGTGCAAACTCTGTGGCTCCAGCTGGATGAGACTGCTGAAATCAGTGAGGTCAGTAATGGCCTTGCCACCTGATAAAGGGCTTCATTACACTGGACTGAAAACACTGAAAGTGTGGTTGAGCCAGGAGCCGCCACCATGCCCTAGAATGGAAGGTAAATGTGCTTATTTACTGGTGCAGCACCTGACCTTCTCTCCACCTCTACTTTGACCCCAGCTGCTTTAGGGAAAAAATGTTTAGGTGTCTGGCTGAGCCCTCCCTGACCCCAAAGGGGACTGCAGGCCATACACACCCATCCTGGTGTTCTAAGGACTTTGGACAGGGGAGAAGCTCAAAAAACAGTTGTGACTCTTTTGGGTAAGGCCACCCCCGTCACCATCCTGTCCAGTCTTCCAGGACTAGGTGGTATCTGAATCAGCTGATGGGCTCTGGCCAAGCTTTGTGCAGCAGGGAAAGAAGTGAACAAGACCTCTGGGTATTGAGCCCGTTGGGTCCGTTCATTGTAGGGCTGCTCTATAACTGAATGTGTGGTAGGAACTGATGTGTTATTATGTACTTTGGACTTCCCTGTCCTGTAAGTTTCAGGGAGGACTCTCCCAATCAGAAAGAACTGTGTATATTACAGTACGTCTTTGGGGGTGTGTAAGTTCCTCCACAGTTTGCCAGTAGTCGGTGGGTTAGGATTTACACTGAGGGTCCCTGCCCCGTACACGGCTTTCACTCTCTAGGTGGTGTCCTGCTGGTAAGCATGTCAGAACCTTGGTCTCCAACGCCCTGTCTGCGGTCTCATCACCAGCGAGTGGCTGATTCACCCCCAACAAAATGGAGAGGTCTATTTGCTATGTAAAGGTCTTTAGGACTCTACGGGCAGACTCATGGTCTAGAACTCCATATGTACTCGACAGTAATTTTTCTCTCCTTAGCCCGCACATGAAAAAGGAAGCCCAGCGCTTTATTGGGTTTTGGCTGTTGGAGACAGCATGTGCCTCGCTTGGGCTTTATTCTCCTTGGCCCTTTATATAGGGCAACTTTCAAATCACCTCCTTGGAGGCCAAGTCTAGCAGGTTGTGTTGGAAGCCGTCCAGAGGTCTGCAGCTGTCTTGGCTGCAGGCACACCCCTTTTGAAAGGTAGCTAGCTATTATTAGCTTGTTCTTACCTTGCTACCAGGCTCTTGTCAAAACTGAATGCCTGCCCCATGGAGGTCTTGTAACTCTCAGGCCCAGTACTCTCATTTTGAGGTGGTGAACTTGGAATCACTGACTAACCCAAGGGGAAGGGCCCAGTAGGCCTTGATTGTTAAGTGGAAATGCCATGTTGAAGAACTAGATACTTAGTCCCAGTGGCATGTTAGCTGAAAAGTGGGAGGAATCTGTATCTCCCACTCCTTCAGCCTAAGCTGAGCCTCTGGCTCAGCGGGACCCTTGATTCACAGGCCTGGTTCACTAATGGTTCAGTTGAGCTGAAAGCCAATGGTGTAAACTCAGGTCCTGCTGCTGCACTCCCCACTCCTCACCTGCTCTTGAGATGGGACGCAGTTGCTCTGCTGTCAGGCCTCCCTCGGGGCAATGCACCGCACTCGGCTCAGTACTCCCCTCGGTGAGCCCTGTGAGATTTGCACAGGCTCCTGGGCCGTGACCTAGCCTTCGGTCCGCCACTTGTAAAACGCTAGACTGTTCGAGTCGCTCATATAGATGCCCCTGGTAAGTGCCTGCTGTCTGATGAGACCAGCTGGCATCAGGCTGCTGGTTGAGCCTGCATCGTCCAGGCTGTCCTCGGGCCAGACGTGACAACACGTCCGCTCTCACAGACTAGACTCCTTGTGGAGACTTTCATGTTTCTCGTGCGCACATGACCACTGCATGTCCAGCGTATGATTCCTGCCAAAAGTTTACCCATTTTCCCTGATAGAGGGGAGCCATGTCACGTGGGCCTTTGTCCCACCTGCCCCCCTCTCCGGCAGGCTGACTGCAGGAGGCCTTTGGGCCTTACTCCCAGCTGACAGGTGCCTCCCCGCTATTCACACTTCCAGGTTACAGTGCTGCTGTTCTAGTCTGACCAGCCCACACTGGCCAAACCGTAGTGACCTCTGAAACTAACCTGTGCCTGTTTCCAGGCTTTCCAGATCATGTGCAGCCTGGCAGTGATGCACCTCTGTCTCAAATGCCACTTAGTAATAGACTTCCAGTTAAGGTGTTCCGTGGGCCTTCCTTGCTCCCTACTGTCCACCGGCGGCAGATGGCATCACGGAGCACTGGAGTGGCCTCCTCAGAAGCCCATGCAGAAAGGCTTCCGACCCTGCCTCCTTCATCTCATGCCTTATCCCTCCTCCTCTACACACAGCAAAGCATTTGGCTCACTGAATGCAGCTTTCCCCAGGAAGGGATCATTTCCTCCTTGCTGCTTCCTGGGTTATGATTAGGACAAAGGTTGTGAGGCATTTTCTGTACACCCATTGTGAAAATTCTGAATTCCATCCTGATCATTCCTGGGTATCTTTTTTCCCATAACAGCAACCACAGACTGCTCGGGGTGACAGCCCAGCCAGTGGAGGCTTAGGGAATTTGAATTTTATTTTGCTCTAGTCGCCTAAATTGTCTTGCTGGACTGATAGGGGAAGCCTAGATTATTAGGATAATGACCACTTAGTTTAGTCCTCTGCCCACTGAGTTTCCAGCAGGGCCCACATTGGCCAACGTGGAAAGACATGGTTGATCTTTGTAAGTTGCATAAAAGTGCCCTCACTTCTCCAGCACCTGGCCCTTCCTTACAGAGGACTCGGGGTGGGTAAGGTGTGACTGGCAAGCAGGTGCTGTAATGGGAACATGCGGTATTGGAGGGAAGGTACCTGGGGAGAGAGCGCTTTACATCTCTGGAGTACCGGAAAGGGAAGAACATTAAAGATCCTTGTCCCTCAGAACCACCCCTAGAGTCATCCTCAGTAAAGGAAAAGCCTTGGTGTGGTTCTCCCAAATTTTTGCAAGGGACTTTTTTTTTTTTTAAGATTTATTTATTTATTTGACAGAGAAAGACACATTTCATGTGCTTACTGGCCATCTGTATCTCTTCTTTGGAGAAATCTCTATTCAGATCCTTTGTCATTGTTAAACTGGCTTATCTTTTTATTATTGAACTATAAAACCTTTGTATTCCCAATAAAAGTCTCTTACTAGATATAATTTGCAAAAATTTTCTCCCATTCTGTGCATCGTCTTTTCACTTTCTTGGTGGGATCCTTTGAAGCACAGAAGTGTTTTATTTTTGATGTCCTATGTATTCTTTTGTTGCTTTCACTTTTAGTGTCATATCTAAAAAACCATTGATTAATCCAGAGGCAGAATGATTTATGCATATGTATTCTAACAGTTTAATAATTTTAACTCTTAAATATAGACCTCGGATCCATTTGAGTTAAATTTTTATACGGTGTGAGTTAAGAGTCCAACTTGATCTTTCTGCATGTGGATAGCTAGTTTTCCCAGCATTATTTGTCCAAGACCTTTCTTTCCCCTCATTGAATGGTCTTGGCACGCTTGTAGAAAACCGTTTGACCATTATACAAAATCGTTATACAAGGATTTATTTCGGGTCTCTCTTTTCTATTCCATTGGTCTCTATGTCTGTCTGTATGCCGGTTTCACAGTTTTTGATTACTGTAGATTGGTAGTAAGTTTTGACATCCAGAAGTGTGAGTCTAACTTTGTTGTTCTTTTTCAAGTTTGTTCTTCCTTTGTAAGGGCTATTCTGAATCCCTTGCAATTCCAGATGGATTTTAGGATTACCATGCCACTTTCTACAAAGAAGTCAGCTGGAGTTAGTAGAGATTGCATTTGGTAGAGATTGCATTGCAAGTAGAGAGTAGAGTAGAATCTATAGGTCAATTTGGGAAATATAATAATAATAATACTGTTACGTATCCTGATCCATGAACATGCAGTTTCTTTCCATTTAATTAGGTCTTTAATGTGTTTCAACAATATTTTATAAACTGAATGTTTCCATGTAACAGACTTGTATCTTTTCTGTTAAATTTATTTCTCAGTATTTTTTTCTTTTTGATGCTATTATAAATGGACCTGTTTTCTTCATATTTGGGTTGATCATTGATTGCTACTATATACAGTGGATTCAGTACACTGGTGTACAATTTATTTTTGTATGTTGATTTTTGTATCCTGTGATCTTGCTGAACTCGTTTGTTAGTTCTAATAGTTTTTATTGGACTCCTTAACATTATTCTATATAAATCATGTCATTTGCAAGTAGAGATAACTTAACTTCTTCCCTTTCAGTCTGGATGCTTTTTTATTTCTTGCCTAATTACCCAGCTAGAACTAGTACAGTGTTGCATAGAAGCAAGGGCAGACATCCTTGTCTTGTTTCTGATCTTAGTGGGGAAGGCATTCAGTCTTCCACCATTGTGTGTGATGTTAGCTATGTGATTTTTGTTAATGCCTTTATCAGGCTGTGGAAGCTTCTGCTATTTCTAGTTTCTTGAGTGTCATGAAGAGATATTAAATTTTCTCAAGTGCTTTTTCTGCATCTATTGAAATGAGATGTGATTTTTTTCCTCTTTATCCTATTGATGTATAATAAATTACGTTAATTGATTTTCAGATGTTAAGTCAACCTTGCATTTCTGGGATACATCCTCCTTGACCGTGATCTTTTTTTTTTTACATATTGCTGGACTAAACTGCTAGTATTTTGCTGAGAATTTCTGTGTCTAAATTTATAAAAGATACTGATCTCTAACTTTCTTATTATGTTTTGGCTTTGTTATCAAGGTAATACTGGCTTCATAGAATGAGTTGTGAAGTGTTCTATCTTCTATTGGAAGAGTTAGTATTAATCTTTCCTTTAAAAATTTGGTAGAATTCACCAGAGAAGCAATCTGGTCCTGTGCTTTTTCTTTGTGGGAAGTTTTTGGTTTGTTTCATTTTGTTGTTATCTTCTTGTTTTGCAAATTCTTTTTATTTGTTATAAATCTATTCGGATTTTTTAAGTCAGTTTCAGGAGTTTCTGTCTTTCTTGGAATTGCTTATTTCATCTAAGTTAACCAGATCATTGGCATATAGTTATTCATGGTATTATAATTCTTTTTATTTCTGTACTGTTGGTAGTTCCCTCTTTCATTCCAGATTTTAGAAATTTGAGTCTTCTCTTTTTTCTTGGTTAATATAACTAAAGTTTGGTAAATTTTATTGATCTTTTCAAGACAACTTGGTTTTGTTGATTTTTTTTTAATATTCCTTTTCTCTTCTTTGTTCCATGAACTTCTACTCTAATTCACATTATTTTCTTCCTTTTGCATGCTTTGGATTTAGTTTGCTCTTTTCCAGTGTCTTTTTTTTTTTTTAAGATTTTATTTATTTGATTGGGGGAGGAAGGGCAGAGGGAGAGGGACAGACAGACACAGTGCTGAGCACAGAGCTCATCCCCGGTCAATCCCAGAACTCTGAGACCGTGACCTGAGCCGAAATCAAGAGTCTGACAACTAACTAACTGAGCCATCCACGTGCTCCTTCCAGTGTCTTAGGGTGGATGGTTAGGCTATTGATTGGAAATTTTTCTTCTTTTTCAATGTAGGCAATTTACAACTATAAATTTCCTTTTCATCACTGTATTTTGTGTTTTTGTATTTATCTTTAGGGATTTTCTAATTTCCCTTGTTATTTCTTCTTTGTCCCATAGTGGTGAATGTCTCAGATTTTTCTGTTAATTTTCGTTTTCACTCCATTTTATTGGCAATAAGACTTTCTGTGACTTCGGGGCACCTAGGTCACTCAGTTGTTAAGCATCTGCCTTTGGCTTGGGTCATGATCCTAGGGTCCTGGGATCGAGCCCCACATCAGCCTCCCTGCTTGGCGGGAAGTCTGCTTCTCCTTCTCCCACTCCTCCTGTTTGTGTTCCCTCTCTTCGCTGTCTCTCTCTCTGTCTGTCAAATAAATAAATAAAATCTTTAAAAAAAAAAAAAGCTTTGTATGACTTGAGTCCCTGCAGATTTATGGAGGCTCATTTTATGGGCTAGCATGTGGTCTATGCTGGAGAATGTTCCATGTGTGCTTAAGAAGAATTCTATTTTGCTGTTGTTGGATAGAGTATTCCCTGGGGATGTCTGCTGGGTCTTGGTGTATATGGTGGTGTTCTGGACTTCTGTCACCTTGTTGATCTAAAGTTTACTCTATCCATTACTGAATGTGGAAATTGAAGTCTCCAGCTCTTACTGTTGAATTTGTCATTTCTCTTCTTACTCTTGTCAATTTTAGCTTCATGTATTTTGTTGGCTCTTATTAGATACGCTTGTAACAGTTCTTTATCTCTGTATGTTACAGACCCAGCAGCACAACTGTTTATGTGTTGTTTTATACAGTTGCTTTTTAAGTAAGAAGAATGCAGAAAAATACGCATTTTAAACTTTTAGAATTACATAATTATCTTTATCAGTCCTCTTTGGGTTTTTGTGTGTGAATTCTGGTTTATCTGTTTACAGCCTGAAGAGCTTCCTTAGATATTTCTTGTAAAGTAGGTCTTCAGGCAACAAATTTTGCTTTTATTTATCAAAGAGTGTCTTTATTTTGTTTTCATTTTGGAAGAGGGGGTGGTTTGTAGACTTATTTTTTTACAGCAGTTTTCAGATTCCCAGCAAAATTGAGCAGAAGGAAAGGAGTGTTCCCACGTACGCCCTGCCCCACTGTCATGGACATCCCTGACCAGAGTGGTGCATTTCTTACAATTGATGAACCTGCCCTGACAAGTCATATCACACAAAGTCCATAGTTTACATTTGGGTTCACTCTTGGTGTTATACATTCTATGGGTTTTCACAAATCTGTAATGACATTTATCCACCACTGTTATATCATAGAGAATAATTTCACTGCCCTAAAACTCTTCTCTGCTCCACCTATTCATCCCTCTTTCCACACTAACCCAGAGAAACACTGATCTTTTTATAGTGTCTGTAGTGCTGCCTTTTACAGAATTGTCATACAGTTAGAATCACACAGTATGTACCCTTTTCTGTTTTCAGTTTTGAAAGATAGCCTTGCTGGATATAATCTTCACTTACATTGTTTTCTGTTAGTACCTTGAATGTTGTCCCACTACCTTTTTCTTCCATTATGTCTGGTAAGAAGTTAGCTGTTAATCTTATTAGAATTCCCTTGTAACTGAGGAGTTATTTTCCTCTTGCTGCTTCCAGGTTTTTCTTTGCCCCGACTTTTGGTATTTTGGCTATAACCTGTGTTTCTGGATCTCTGCCTTTATCCTAAACTTGGGGGATGTTTTCAGCCATTTTTACAAAATGTTTCTGCTTCTTCCTCTCCTTGTGTTCCCCATTGCACAAATACTGGTGTGCAGATGCATTGGAACTCACATGTGTGGAACTCACATTTCTGTGGTTGCATTTCTTGTCTTCATTCTTCTATTTTCTCTCTTCTTTGTATTGCATAATTTCCATCCATCTTTTTTTTTCAAGTTGATTGATTTTTCTGCCAATTCAAATCTGTTGAGTACCCATAATTAAAAAGTTTTCCTTATAGGGGCCCCTGGGTGGTTCAGTGTAGCTGAGCATCTGACTCTTGATTGCGGCTCAGGTCATGATCTCAGGGCCAGTGAGATCGAACCCCATGTCAGGCTTTGCACTGGGCGTGGATCCTGCTTAAGACTCTCTCCTCCTCCCTCTGCCCCAGCCCCATATCCTCTTTAAAAATTAATTAATTAACCTATTAATTAAAATTAAAAATTATTTCAGTCTTTGTACATTTCAACTTCAGAGTTTCTGTTTGGTTCTTTTTGTATTTCTAGTTCATTAATGATATTCTTTAAGGTAATACTGTCTTCATACTTTACTTCTCTAAATAAATATGGTACCCTTATTTGAAGTCTTTGTCATACCTGGTATCTCTCTTTTCCCAGGCAGTTCCTATTGCCTGTTTTCCCCTGGCGTCTAGGCACTTGTTCTTATGCGTTTTCGTGTCTTGTAATTTTTTTGAAAACTGGACAATTTAGGTTATATATTACAGTAGTTCTAGATACTGGTTCGTCTTCCCCCTCTCTGGGACTTACTTTCGTTGTTACTTGCTTGGGGGTTTGTTTTGTGGCTTGGCTAGACTATTTTAGTGAAATCTGTTACCCCTACTCTGTGAAGACTTCCATGGACTCCTCAGTGGGCGCAGTCTTGAGCAAGTCCTGGAATAAAAGTGGCTTCATAAGGCGCTCTTTGGCTGTCTCCTTCCCTGGTTCTCGAAGCTGCTAGCTTTAGTTGGTATTACACCTAGCCTGTTGGAATCGACCAATTACTGGTCAGCCACTCTCTTGTTCTTGTTTTTGTTTTGTTTTGTTTTTATAGTATCTGGTGTATCAATTGCTTAGCAGTCTGATCCAGTTAAATTTGTGTAGGGGTAGTTTCTGAGACCAGTCTTTAAGATTTGTTGTATCCTAGGAGGGCCCCTATTAGGGGCCTTCCCTGGTGACTAGGTGGGTTACGGTTTAGCTCGTTGCCCTTCGTTATCATTTCCAAGAGCATCCTTAGGTTTAAACTTACCCCTACTCTGTCTCAAACACAGTCAGTTATTTTGGGGAATTGTTCTTTTCTTATGGATTACTTCTCCCCCAGGACAAAAATCTCTGAGCCACTAGTCTGGGTGATGAATAGAGTGGTAGCCCCTGATTTCTCAGCTTACCTCTGCCAACATAAAACCTCTCCCCTAAGAGTGACTCAGGGCAGAATTGGTCACAGTCCCCAATATTTTTGCCATGTTATCCCTGGGATAAAGCGTCCTTATAAATAGGGGCGTGGTAGAGGAAATGAGCCCCTGACCTCTCAGTCATACTCACGAGAGGTTTTTACCTCTTCTACTTTGAGTGGGGGAGGAGAAATGCTGGTAGCCTCTGTCCTCAGTCATTTGATAAGCCTTGATTGGGAGCCGAGAGAGGGGAGTGAGAGCCTGTATTCTTAGCTACACTCAGAGTGAGCTCCTGTCACACTGACCTGGAGGATAGGTGGGGAAAGAAGTGGGTCTTGGCTCAGATACCAGAAACTCTCTGTACTAACACTCAGTATAGTAGACTTTCTTGAATAAGTGTTCCTTCATTTGCGCTATGGCCTTAGGACAAGTTCCAGAGACTTTAGGTTTTTGTGATTTTTTTTTTCCTGTTTTTTTTGGGGGGGTGGGTGTTGGTTTTGGTTTGGGGGTTTTTGGTTGTTTTGTTTTCCTGGTAATAGTTTTCACCAGCTTAGCTTATTTGGTTGAAGGATGTGTTTATGGAGCTCCTTATTTATACTGCCATCTCAGAACTGGAACTCTACCTTTGCTTTTTTTTTTTTTTTTTTTTTTAAAGATTTTATTTATTTATTTGACACAGAGAGATTACAAGTAGGCAGAGAGGCAGGCAGAGACGGAGAGGAGGAAGCAGGCTCCCCGCTGAGCAGAGAGCCCGATGCGGGCCTCGATCCCAGGACGCTGAGATCATGACCTGAGCCGAAAGCAGAGGCTTTAACCCACTGAGCCACCCAGGCGCCCACTACCTTTGCTTTTGAAACATTTTTTTTTTTAGATAAAGAATTCTGGTTGACAGGTTTTTCCTTCATTGCTTTAAATATGTTTCCTTTGTCTCCTGGTACCCATGGTTGTGACTCTGTCTTCTCCTCCTGTCCTCTACCCACTGGCTGGCTGGTGTTACCCTTTTTCTTGGTTTGTTTAGGTTTGATTGTGACATCCATTGGTATGGTTTACGCTGAACACCTGCTTTCCTTCTAAGAATCTGGAATTTTGATCCATGCTAGGCAGAGGATGCCCTCGTGGCCAGCCCCTAATAAAAAGATGCTGGGCAGGAAGTCCTTAGTGAGCTTCTCGGGTAGACAACATTTTGCACGTGTTGTTGTGACAACTTATTGCTGGAGGAATGAATCGCATAGACAACATTTTGCACGTGTTGTTGTGACAACTTATTGCTGGAGGAATGAATCGCATCCTGTGTGACGCCCCTGGAAGAGGACCCTTGCAAGCCTGCACCCGGGTTCCCTTGGACTTTCTCCCACATGCTTTTTCCCTTTGCTCATTTTGCTTAGTGTCCTTTCACTGTGTTAAATCATAGCAACGAGTGACTGCATGCTGAGTCCTCTGAGTTCTTCTAGTGAATCCTCAAACCTGGAGGTGGACTTGGGTGCCCCCAACATACCAGTTATTTTCCTCTAGCCTATTGTAGTTCAGGAGTCCTCCTGTGATTTGAGAGGGTTTGTAATATTGTTTCGGGGGCTTCCCCTTCTGTGAGGCCTTTCTGTCTGTGTTCGCCACTAGATTTCTAGCACTCTTTTAACTCCTGACTCTGCCTTCTGACCCCCAGAGCCTGGAAGACTGCACTTTCTATGTGAGTCCTACCAGCAGCAGGCTGGGAAGTCCAGAGCCTTTGGGTTCCCTTGTTTAAAGGATCCAGGCCTCCCATTTTCTACCAGCTTTTGGTTTCTTTATGGTGTTGTCAAATATTTATGTTTATATTACTCCTTTACTTCTTGCAGTGGAACTATCTGCCTGTGTGTTAATAGTTAACAACCATTCTTAGTAATTCAGGCAACTTTTGCTGTTCTTAATAGTAAACACAGCTCTCAAATGGCTGGTGAAACACTTACCTTCCTCATATAAAGAGCTGTTGCTTTTCAAAGGTCCACTAGAATTCTTTGATAAAAGCAGGGTTTTTGTTTATTTATTTTTTCCATAGTGATGCTGTGTTGTTCCAAATTTTCCAGCTATTGGTCTAAGACCCAAACCTGAGAAAAGCTTTTAGCATTTCTTGTGGTTTCAAAGTTATCCTGGCAGCCTGCTCCTACTGTTCTGGCTAGGAGGAATCACAGCAAGTATTAGCAAGCCACATCTCACTGACAAGCTTATCGATGATGATACAATGTGCCAAACTTTCCCTACTGTGAGTATTTTGCAACTTTGGTCTTTTCTTTTGAGCTGATATATTTGCATGCCTTGCCCTGATACAATTTCTAGGCTGTTTGGTATTTAATGTAGCAATAGTAGAGTTACTCTTTCTTCCTACTCTTCCTGAGCTCTTTAACCAGTTTGGGCTTCTCTGTGGATTTTTGTTTCTGTGTTAGGGAACCTTGGTCCATCCTTTTCTGGCTTCTGCAACTCTATATAGCACATTTCAGCACATTCCTGGGGCCACAGATACCAGGATGTGCTCTGAGGTAGGTGAAGTGAATTAGGTCTTTGGAATGATCTTTTGATTAATTTCACTGCTTTGCAAACCATCAGAGGACATTGTAGTGTTAAGCAAAGCCTAGTTTCATTTGTGTCACATCCTTGGCTTTTTCGATTGAGTTTTAGAAGGAAATCCTAACAAAAAGAACTTTGGTCAGCTTACTGTGCCGGCAGGTAGTCAAAGCTGATTTGGATTCGCCAGAATTTTACTGCACGTGTGATTGTGGGTAACATAGCAAAACATTCTAGGTAATTTGGATAAGATTTTCATGCCTTTCTTTCTTCATTTTGTCTTGGGCTTTTAAGAATCTTAGTAGAACTTGTCTGCAATTCTGTACTTCTGTGTTAAGTTTGTTTTATATAAAATTCTTTGCATTGAAATTCTATAACGAGAGGTGGATACCTGTGCATATACTTTGAAAAGACTGTTCACTGATACTAGTTGTCAGAAACAGCTGTGTTAGCAGGGAGAGGAAGAACATAAGAGGAAGGGACTGAAAACCTGAAGGAAAATTTATTTATGTGTTTCTCTTATGATCAAGGTTTTCCTCCCTCACCCCCATAAAAGCACTCTGGAAGTAATTTTAGGCTTAATAGTACAGTCAAATATTTATGAATCTGGGTGATGGTGCCTGTTTGTGGGAGACTAATTTATTTTAGCCGCTCAGACTGAGAATCAATAGGACTTTTCCTTTAAGCTTTCAAAGGGGGAAGAAGGACATCTGTCCTTGAATGGTGGGGAGAGGGTGTGATGTACCCAGTTTAGTCCCAGTTGGTATTAGAAGACTGTGGTCATTGGCCTAAACCTCCCTACCCAGCATCTAGTGCCTGGAGTGACTCTTGCAGACCTGCCACTTGAAAGGCATGGTTGCTGTCTCCTTGTCAGCCATACGTGTCTTATCTGTTTGCAAACCATGTTCCCCATGGAATTAGTAGGACAGCAAGTCTGCAGCCTGAATGTCCTATGTCCTGTTGCTTTCTCACCATCAAATGCAGGGGCCAGCAAACTGTGGCCTGCAGGTTAACTCAAAGAATGGGTTTTACTTTTTTTAAATAGTTGGAAAAAATCAAAAGCTTAATATTTCATGATACCAGTAAATTACAAAATCTAATTTTAGTGTCCACAAATAGAATTGTTTTGCTTTTAATGTCTCCTCCTTTATATGTTGTTTGTGGCTGTTTTTGTGCTACACTGACAAGAGTTCAGTGGTTGGAAGCCCATACGGCCCATGTGCCCCTTTACCTAAAGTTTGCCAACCCCCAGTTTCATGGGTCCCCTGTTACTGCCTGCCTTCGGTGTCTACACAGAGTCTGACCACTGCGTATACATAAAACTTAGCACCTACCCCCACCGCAGCTGCTGAGAGAGGGGCAGGCCTGCTGGGGGCTGGTAAGGGAAGGTTCCAATGGGTTACAGCCCTAGAGAGGAAACACCCGTGAAAAGATAAGAGGAGCAAGAATCTCACCCTCTTTTACTAGCTCCCTCTTCAGCTTTAAGAAAATGGAGGAAAGGAAAATTGGGTGCTCTGATTTCGTATGGTTTAGTTGAGCCTTGAACAACATGGGTTTGAGCTATGTGAGTCCTCCTATACACAGATTTTTTCTGATAAATGCTGCACAGTACTATGAATGTATTTTCTTGTAGTAATGACTTTCTTAGTAACATTTTAATATTTTCTTTTCTCTGGCTTTATTGTAAGACTATATACAGTATATAATACATACATAAAATATGTGTTAATTGTGGATGTTACTGGTAAGGCTTCCAGTCAACAGGATAATCAGTAGTTGTTCTGGGGGGAGTCAAAGTTATATGCAGATTTTTTTTACTGCCTTGGAGGTGGGGGTTGGAAGTACAGTTGTTCAACTGTACTTCATGCTTCTGGAACAGAAATTGAGTTAGAAAGAAAATAAGTATTAAAATGTAGTTTCCTCTTAGGAGAGAATCTCTTTACCCCTTGTCTTTAAAACTTTTAAACTATTTCTGCTACGCAATTGACTCATGTGGAATTTTCCGGAAATATGTCTTATTACTTATATTGAAATACTTAAGCCCTTAAGAAAACTTTTCACAAGCAAAGGAGCAGGGGAAAAATCCCTTTCAGAGCTTGCCATGCTATATTATGGACAGTGTAGACTTACGTATGCAGATACAATATTAGTTATTAAGTAATAATCTACAGAGATTATTAATTATCTCTGTAGAGATCTGTTAGGCATGAAATCTGCCACCTGCTGAAACAAATCCTTTCTTTACCCTTAATCCTTTGTGCACAGATGCAATAGTATGTATTTAGTTTTAGATTTTACTATAGTTAAGGGCTTTAATTCCCTATATCCCAGATAGACATATTGGAGAGGTTTTTTTTCTTTATGGGGGTGGATTTGAGAGTAGGGGAAATGATGAGGTAAGGTGTTCTCCCATTCTCCAAAAGCATCTATTGTTGTACTCTAAATTAGCCTCTGTTATTTTGGAATGTTGGAGAACTAGGTTCTACATTATGTCATCTGACCTGACCTGTAGCTTTGCCAGAAATTTATTGATGTTCTTGGTAATTGATGGGCTTCGACATTGCATCCTTAATTAAAGAGCTGCACTGTGACTGTACGCCTCTGCCTACAAGGTACAGAGATGCGCGCTGCTGCTGGGGAAGCCGTGGTTTTTATGTTAACTCTAGAGAATTCCAGTATTTCCCCAATAATGTGGGGATATCATGTCAAATAGATTTTGTTCACGTGAGTCATCAGAGATCTCCCATTTACACTTAATGTGAAGGGAGTAGAATTTGTCAGAGTAATAACTGTCTTTCCTGACAAATTCACAAATTAGTGTTAATTCATAAATTAGGTATGGGATATATTGATCATCACATTCAGAGATTAGCAGCATCTTCCTTTGAAGATGTTAGTGTAATATTAGTTCAAACCAATATTCGGAGGTAAATAACTGACCATTCCAGACCGCTTTGTTACTGATAGAGCATCAAGTTCTCTCTGCGCCTTTCTCAGTTGTAAACGAGTGCTTCTCAGTGATTCTTACGGTACTGACCGTTTCTTCCGTGAGCCAGTTCCGCACGTCGGGAGGCTCCGAGCCCTTTGTAACTAGCTGTGTTTACCACGGCCAAGCTAGTGCTTGAGGAGGGCCTGCCCTGGGTGCCCTGAGGAGGACCAGGCAGAAGGCTGCAGGTGACTGAGTCCTGTTCTAGCTGTAACTGAGAACCAAGTCAGGTGGTCAGGGTCTGAGGTAAAAATAAAAACAGAGCCCCCTTTGAATCACGAAAGAATAGGCTACCTAATGTACGTTTATGTATTCTGGGCACAAAATTTTAGCATCTTGTCCGACTTAATTTCAAGGAAATTGCTAAAATCCCCAATGTTCTGTTCCTGTGCTCTTTTCAGATGATTTGGCTTGGGAAAGAGATGGTCATTGTCCTTATCTGTTGTTTTTATTGTTTCTGATGCTTCCTTATGAAACTTGCCCTTTTTCTTCCCCAGGTAATATGTTGACACCTCTTTCTTTTCTGTTTATAAACAGGTTGAAAGGATCGTTGACAAAAGGAAAAACAAAAAAGGGAAGACAGAATATCTGGTCCGGTGGAAAGGCTATGACAGTGAGGACGACACCTGGGAACCAGAGCAGCACCTTGTGAACTGTGAGGAGTACATTCATGATTTTAACAGGCGCCACACCGAAAAGCAGAAAGAAAGCACACTAACCAGAACAAATAGGACCTCTCCGAACAATGCCAGGAAACAGATCTCCAGATCCACCAACAGCAGCTTTTCTAAGACCTCTCCTAAGTCGCTCGTGATTGGCAAAGACCACGAGTCCAAAAACAGTCAGTTATTTGCCGCCAGCCAGAAGTTCAGGAAAAACACAGCTCCATCTCTCTCAAACCGGAAGAATATGGACCTAGCAAAATCAGGTATAAAGATACTTGTGCCTAAGAGCCCCATTAAGAGCAGGACCGCCGTGGACGGCTTTCAGAATGAGAGCCCTGAGAAACTGGACCCCGTCGAACAGGGTCAGGAGGACACAGTAGCCCCAGAAGTGGCAGCCGAAAAGCCAGTCGGAGCCTTGTTGGGCCCTGGTGCAGAGCGAGCTAGAATGGGGAGCAGGCCCCGAATACACCCGTTAGTGCCTCAGGTGTCTGGCCCTGTGACTGCAGCCATGGCCACAGGATTAGCTGTTAACGGAAAAGGTGAGTGTCCAGGTGAGCTACTCAGCGGGCAGCGTCCCTGTCGATGGCCACGGGCTATTTCTCAGCATGCTGGCGATTTTCTCGCGGTGTCTCGGCGCCCCTCCCGCACCCGGTGGTCTTGCTCTGGAGGGCAGGCCGACACAAGCGTGGGGAGTCTGTGCCCTGGAACCTCTGCGAGCCGGGGCAGCCTCTTTCTTTGCTCGAAGCCTCCGGCATGTCTCTCTTTAGTCAGCGCTAGGTGTCTCCGTTTAATTTGTATCCCAAACTGTCCCCCCACATCAGCTTGCTTTAAACAGTGTCTCCTCACCCCAAACCCGTTACGCTTGGTATTTCCTGTATAGTAAGTTTCTTTGTGAACCAAGACGCCGAGTCTCATGTTAAGGGTTCATCTGAATTTTCTAAAGGTGACTAGTATTGATTAGAAGTCACGAGCTGTATTTTGCTGACACATTTAGACAACCAGAAATGCCTTTCAAGGGAAGGTACCAGTCACCTAACAGAACCTATGGGACTTCCCTTTGTTTGTCTGTAATCCTCAACTGTTCAGAGCCCATTGTCCCTTTTTCAGAGTACGAGTCCATTCAGCAGGGGTGGTATTTTCTGTTGTGTTTCTGCTCCTGCCCCTGGATTCTGCATCTTAGTTGGCTGTCCTGTGGCCTCCCCAGCTGCTAAGACTGCGTGGCTGGGGTTGGCACAGACAGCTCCCTCCCCTTACTGTCCCCAAGTCTCGGCTAGCCACCGATTTTTATAGAATTCTGTTACAGGTTTCTCTGATTGGAGCCCACTAGCTTCACCTCACGTTGGGCCCTGGTCATTTCTTACCTGCCGTAGCTCTCTCATTGGTCTCCCTGCTTCCTGCCTGTTGACAGTTTCTGTCCATTTTCTGTAGTTCTTGGACGGGGGTGGGAGCGGGGCATCCCCGTCAGCGGTCCGGTCCGACCACCGTTGGCTTTAGACAGCAGGCATGCTCCTGGGTCTCTGCTTGGCCCTCACCCCCTCTCAGCTCCCTCTCTGCCAGGAGCATCATGCCTCCCCTGCCCCTCAGTCCCCCCTGAGCTCCCACTCTGCTTTCTGGTTCAGGACCCACGGGCTCCTGCGTCCTCTGTGTTGCAGTATTGTGATTGCATCTATCTGTGTGTCTCCGCCAAGCCTCCCTTAGTGGAGTAAAACAAAACAAAGTGAAATGTCCGTTTGGAGGGGACAGGTGTTTCCCTTAAGGAGAGCTGTTCGCCTGAGTCGCTGGCTGCTCTAACCATCTTGCTGGGGTGCATCAGTGAGTTTTGGCTTAGACCTCTGTGTAGCGACGAAGAGGGAGGTTATCTAATCTGAAATCTGGGGTTTCCCTTCGGACAGTAAGTTGCTATCTGGCTAGTGTTTTTCAGCTAACACTCTTTACCCAAATGCTGCTTTTCTTCCTTACTCCAAAAGTTTCGCCCTCACCTGGAACTTGTATGAGCTTGTTTACTGAGTTGACTTCCTGAATTGTTGGCCTGCTCAGAGAGAGTTTTCTTTCACCTCGCTGTAAACGAAGGATCGTAGAGGCTGGGAGGCAGAAGAGACTCTATTGGCCACCTAATTGCACACGCTGTGTCACAGAGAGGGGAGTCGAGTCCACAGAGACTGGTGCTCAGAGAGAACTGAAGGCAGAGGTGGAATCAGACCACGTTTCTTAGTCCTGCTCCCGGGTTCTCACCTTTGCTTGCTGCCTCCGCAGACGAGGAACATCTGCTTTTCTGTTGATGACTCAGGGCTGGGCTCCGCTGGGCGGTGTGCAGCAGGTGCGGGCGGGGCATCTGCTGACCCAGGGCCACGGTTGGCAAACCAGCCCCAAAGCCAGCTCATCGCCTCTTTCTGTAGGGCCTGCAAGCTAAGAATGGTTTTGACACTTTCTAATGTCTGAGAAAAATCAAGAGGAATCATATGTAATGACATATTGAAAATATAAGGAATCTAGCTTTTTTTTATCCATGAAGTTTTTTTAGGGTTTCTTGTTTTTTAGACAGGGGAGAGACAGAGAGAGAGAGAGACTGTCTTTTTTGTTTTTGCAAAGAGAGAGACAGAGACAGGGGAGGCACAGAGGGAGAGAGAATCTTAGCCCATTGTGGAGCTCCATTTCACAACCCTGAGATCATGACCTGAGCCAAAATCAAGAATCAGATGCTTAACTGACTGAGCGACCAAGGAGCCCCTCCATAAATAAAGTTTCATGGTAACACAGCCACACTCATTCATTGACTTACGGTCTGTGGCTGCTTTCTAGTTATAAGGACAGAGTTGAATCATTATGACAGAGACCGTATAGCCTGCAAAGGTGAAAAAATTGGCAGTCTGGCTCTTTACAGAAAGAATTTGCTAATCCTTGCTCTAGGAAGTCACAGTCCCAGGCAGTATTTTGGGAAAATAAAGGAACACAAAAGGCTTCAGAAGATCTGTGGTTCCCCTTTGTCCACAAAATTTGTGTGTACATACACTTTTATGGGTTGCGTGGGGGCATGATTTTCAAAACTTTTTTGACCCTAAAGTTTCCAGATTTTGTCTTTACCACAGTTATGCAGGCTTCGCTGCCCTCAGCAAAGCCTCCAGTTTCGTTATGAAAGGAGGATAATGGCTTTGATTTAAATAAGAAGTTAGTGATTTCCTTTTTTATTATTCTTCCCATTTTGAAAGGAAATTTTAATGTCCATAAAGGTGGCTTTGGTTAAAACCACCAGCGACGTGTGAGCATAAATTCTTGAATTATTTTATCTTGTGTGGAGTTTGATTGATGGGGACGAGAGTAACACTGTATTTGCAAGGCCCTCGTCCCCTCCTTTCCCTCCTCCGGGCCCTGCATCCTATTTACTGTTGAGAATACTCTCTCCACTTAGACGAGAAGAATAGAAGTCACTCGGGAAGGTTTTTAGGGCAGTGGTAAGTGACATGGCCATGACCTAAATCAGGCTTGCAGATTAAAAGGGAAAAGAACCATCTCTTCCCTCTGGAGCCTCCCATTGGAGTGTCCTTTCTTAATGAAATATGGTGGCAAAAGCCAGTGGTGTCTTAGACGGTATGGCCACCTACCGGGGAATGCTTAGGTGGATTTGTGCCTTTGCTTCTCCTCACCCTTTCCGTTTGTAGAAAGATGCTTTGTTCCCTCCTCAGGAAAGTAAGCTTCAAGAAGGGATTTTGTTTTGCCAGGGCTAAATCCTGCTATGTCTGTCCAGAGCAGTCCCTGTGCGTAGTAGGTGCTCTGCCGGTGTTTGTGGAGGGAACAATTCCAGTAGAATGGGTGCTCACTGAACAAGGATTGTAGCGAGTTCTTTGTAGCCCGGTGGCTGGGTCACACTCAGTGGGAGTGGAGAAGTGCTATTGAAATGGGGAGGTGCAGAGGCCAGAAGTACAGGAACATTCTAGAAAACCTTTACTGGCCCTCGGGGTGTTTCTTTCCCGAGAAAGAGCAGTACTGAAGCTGTGTCAGGCTGTGGTCCACACTCATAATTTCTTAAAGTAGT
The DNA here is from genome assembly GCA_002007465.1 of Ailurus styani. NCBI lineage: Eukaryota > Metazoa > Chordata > Mammalia > Carnivora > Ailuridae > Ailurus > Ailurus styani. The sequence goes on along the minus strand of LNAC01000672.1, from coordinate 520,354 downwards.
TGTTTGTTTTTACTTTCCACATTAATTTTAGAGCTACGTAAGAAAACTGATTTTTTTTTAAACTAATTGAAGCAGATACTCGTGGAGTCACTGGGAAATGAATCATCTTATTCAGAACATTAATCATGTGTTTATGAGGGATATTTTTGCCACCAAACACAACAGATATTTAAATATCTGTTAACTGAGAGAGTAAATGTTTCTGGGGAATTTGAACACACACGATTGCTTTTACAGAATAACCATATGTATATTTGGTTTGTAACTGTTTTAAGTATGAAACAAAGGTTTAAAAGATGACTGTATTGTTTCACTTAGACATATGAAAAAATTTAAAGTCTGGGGGTGTGGCTGTCTCATTTCTACTGTTAATAAGTTAATGATCGTATTTTTTTGCTCTTTTGATTGCCTGACGAATTAATCCTACAAAAGAAGCAACTGCTTTAAAAACTGGAGTTTTGTTAATTTGTTCTTTTATGAATTCAAATATACAAATGTTCATCGTTTGGCAAGTATGACACTTGAGAAAACACTGTTAACACAAAATGAGGTCTACAGCCCATCAGTGTTACTGCATGGGGTTGCTGCTTGCTAAAGCCAGCAGATTCAAGGAAGAAAGTGAAGCAGTACCTTCACATACCCCAAGTCTTTACCCTGTGAGCATTTCCATCCAAGGAGGCTTCTGGGAGAAATTGTTCAGGAAAATTTTATTTCTTCTGAGGTGCTGGAGTGTAAATTCCCCTCAGTAAGAATATGAAGCTGATGATCTGTCTCCCTTCCAGAACTGTTATTATCAGGGAAGCTGGTGTTCCAAATCACCAGCTCCACCCACAGACGAGGCCCGTGGTCCCCTGGGGCCATGTACGATTTATGTGCTGAGATTAGAATTTAGCTCCAGGGAAAATTAAGAGATCAGGAGACCAGTGGCAGAAGCTGATCAGCAGGCCCCAACATGAGAAGTCTGCCAGGAAAGAAAGGACAGTTGAAGCTGTCCCTAGCAAGCAGTTGATTGACCGTGCCAGTGAGGGTTTGATCACAAAGGACTTGCATTGGAAACCAGCAAACATTGACTGGCACCTCTTATAAAATGGGTTCCATGCTAGATGCTTCCACGTGTCTTATCCCACCGAGGACAAATCTATTTATACATAGAAAGATGACAGAACCTAAAACTGAACCAAAGAGGAGTCAAGTTTTGAGGCAAGCTGATTGCAACTCCGTGCCCTGCAAGGCATTGACTAGAATGCCTCAGGCAGAATGATGGGGTGGCCCAGTCAGAACTGTTCCTTCTTCCTGAGGGGGAGTTCAGTGGGCCGCAGAACTCCCCTGTGCTTGAGCATCTAGTGGCATGTTTGTCACAGAGCTCTTAGAGAAGATGCCCGAGTCCAGCAGCAGCAGTCCATTAGTGTAAAGAGTTGGTCACCTCATACCAACCGTAATCATTTCATTTTAAAAGTTAAAAATGTGCGCCTCTTTGCCACTGATGTAGAGCCAAGGCCTTTAAAGAAAGGGGTACTTTGCTTTGCTGTTTGTTCACTGAGTCGAGCCCTTTCCTTTGGGTGTGGATGCGTTGATTAGAGTGGGGGTGTGTGGGAAGTGCTTCCTGCCACACCACTGTGCTGCTGCCATTGCAGATCTCACTGAAGCGGAGCAGGAACTTCGGTTCTTACAAATCTGAGTGCACGGTCCTGGGGTGTTTTTTTCGTTTTTCCCATTTTCTCACTTATACCTGATTTGGCATTTATTTTCACTTAGAGACTTTCCAGAGCATTAGGCATCATTTCCCTTGAGGCCTCAGCTCACCTCTTGTAATCGTATCTCCAATCTTATGTAAAAATGAATTAAATATGATAACAAGTTCAGCTGGCCTAAGAGGTTCAGGGGATAAAGCCAGCCACATCACAGCAGAAGCAGCGCACATCCCAGCTCCTGACCAGCGCACATCCCGGCCGAAGCAGCACCGGGCTGCTACCAGAAACACCCCCTCCCCCCGCCAGCCCCTGTAGTTCCAGGGTTCGATGGCATTGTTCAGGGGTGATCAGGACTCGGGGGAGGGGTGACCTAGCAAACCTACTTCAGAACCCTTGTGACTGTTTAGTTTTCTCTTTTCGTTTCCACTCTCTTGAGTATTTTTTTCTGATGACAATGATTCTCAAAGCATGGTGCCCAGAGCAGCCGCCACAGGGGACTCTGGGGGCCTGTTAGAAATGCAAGTGCCCTGCCCCCCCCAACGCCTCCTGAATTGGAATGTCCGTTGGGCCCAGCGGCCTGTTTCACAAGCCTTCCAGGTGCCTCTAGTGCTCGCCAAAATGTCACAACGACCCCCCTGTACTGTGCTTTATTTTAAATTTGGTTTTCTAGAGGAAGATGGGAAATAAATAAAAACTACTACATTCTTATGTTTATAGTATATTTTAGATTCTTGCGGTTAGAGTCTATTCTTTTGTGAGGTTGCTTATTAGCCTTAGGATATCTTGATTTAAAATTGTCTTCAGGCTTTTGCAATTTGGTTTAATATTTATAATTAGAAATTGTAAGTGACAGGAAAACATTATAAAATAATTAAAGCATCTCAAAGAAAAAAAGAAAAGTAGAAGCAACCCCCCAAGCTCCACCTCCTCTTCCTCTCCGGAGAGAAATAACGGCCGTTAACAGTTTTTTCCTTCCAGAAATTTTATAAACATGACTATCTTTTAAATACATCAGGGGGCTCATACTTGTCATACGGTTCTCCAACTTAGGCTTATATTTTTAATTTCGACCTATCTTGGATATATCTTCATATCCACACAAATAGCCCCACCTCATTCCTCTAAAATTTTGTGACTATTCATCACGTGAGTATGTATCAGATACCTACCTGCTCCCTGGTGATTCAGTGTCCGTATTTCTCAGCAGGGGGCGCTTTGGCATTTGGGCCTGGATGCTTCCTGGTTGAGCATCCCCGGCCCTGCCCTGAGGATGCTAGTAATGGCCTCAGGCATCGTGACAGATCCCCGTGTCTGTTATTCCCATCTGCCTGCACAGGGCCTATGTCTGGGTGCATCCGTTACTTGAGAACCTCAGCCGTAGACATAAAGAGTTTTTGCCACGCAGATGAATACATTTTATCGATGTTACAACAGCAGAAATGTTAATGTACCTCCTGTCTTAAACCTGAGTAATTCATAAATATAAATACTATGAATTTTTATGTAGGTAATTTAGAAATACATTGAGCAAAAATAGGAAAGTTTACTATTACCTTCTCCCCTAAGAATACCTTTCCCTTCCCCAGAGGGAACATTAGTAGTTTGACAGGTGTCATTTCAGACCTTGTACGTATTTATACTCTTTGATATGGAATCATACTCTATACATGGTTCTGGTATCTGCCTCTTTCATTTAACATGTCATGGAGAGCTTTCTATTTTAAGACACAGATCTCTGCCTCACTTCTTTTTTTTTTTTTTAAAGATTTTATTTATTTATTTGACACAGAGAGAGAGATTGCAAGTAGGCAGAGAGGCAGGCAGAGAGACAGGGAGAGGAGGAAGCAGGCTCCCTGCTGAGCAGAGAGCCCGATGCGGGCCTCGATCCCAGGACGCTGAGATCATGACCTGAGCCGAAAGCAGAGGCTTTAACCCACTGAGCCACCCAGGCGCCCTCTCCCTCACTTCTTTTGAAGTTTTAAACTTGATTTTTGTCTTTTTGGATGTGAGTTCATATTTATGGAGAAGTTGTGAGACCAGTACAAGAAGAATAGGCTTCATCCAGGCTTAGCAGTTTTTGCGTTCGGGCTCACCGCCTTCCTCCCTCCCACAGGCGTACATCTGTGCCCACGGGCTCACACACGTACACATATGCGCCCCTGCACCCGTGTCCCCACCTGTGTGAATGCTAGCTGGATATTGCTGCTGTCAACGAGAGTACAAGGCTGTAATGAAGATTTTGTTCGATGTTCCCAAATTGCTCTCTAAACAAGCTATAAAGATTATGAGTGCCCATTTACCTATTATTCTTTTTTCTTTTTTAAGATTTTATTTATTTGACAGAGAGAGACAGCAAGAGAGGGAACACAAGCAGGAGGAGTGGGAGAGGGAAAAGCAGGCTTCCCGCTGAGCAGTGAGCCCAATGCAGGGCTGGATCCCAGGACCCTGAGATCATGACCTGAGCCAGCCAGGCACCCCACCACCTTCTACTTTAAATATCTGACAGATATTTAAAAGTTGATTAAGAATAGGTAGGGGCAGGCGCCTGGGTGGCTCAGTGGGTTAAAGCCTCTGCCTTCAGCTCAGGTCATGATCTCAGGGTCCTGGGATCGAGCCCTGCATGGGGCTGTCTGCTCGGCAGGGAGCCTGCTTCCTCCTCTCTCTGCCTGCCTCTCTGCCTACTTGTGATCTCTCTCTGTCAAATAAATAAATAAAATCATTAAAAAAAAATAAAGTAGAAGATGATATCTCCTTGTTCTAATTTTAAAATGTGTAAGTTCTGGTTTCACAGGTTAGAATTGTTCACATTTATTTTTCTGTTAATTCCCTTTATACTCTCTTGCCTCTTGAGCTGGGGACAGAGTCGTTCAGCATTTTCAGAATGTGAAGACTTTGTGAATGTGCACGTCCTCCTAGCCCAGGGACCACGCTGATCTCGCGTGTTGGGCTGGAAAGTACATCCTTCCAACAGGAGCACTTCGGAAGAGGTCCCTGCCTTAGGTTCTCCCAGCACCCATTCCAGGACAGATAACTTCCATGCCAGGGGTTAGAACGAATAGTAGCGTCGAGCCTCCACCTTAGGGGATTTACCATAGTTTAATGAGAAGCTCTCAAATTAATTTGTATTAATTTTATGGTTCCTGCTCAGGTTCAAATATACCAAAGTGTATTTTATTAACTTGGAGTTTTATAATTTAAAAGAAATTTGGGTTCTTTAGGTCATATGTCAAAAAAGAATCTGATTACAGTTCCTCCTCCTCTTGAACTTTATAACTGACTGGCACAAGGGCAGACTAAAAGCAAGTCACCAGTTCAAGTGAAATTCCGTTTTTGAATTACTCTCGTTGGCACCTGCTGGTGGGGGCTGAATACCTGTTACAAATCTCACTTGTCTTGGGTTGCCTGGGTGGCTCAGACAGTTAAGTGTCTGCCTTCGTCTCAGGTCATGATCTCAGGGTCCTGGGATGGAGCCCCTATGCTGGGCTGCCAGCTCTCCCTCTGCCCCTCCCCCTGCTTGGGTTCTCTCTCACTCCCTGCTGAATTTCAAATAAATAAAATCTTAAAAATAAAAATCCCATTCGTCTTCTGCATTCGCATTTCTATTGCTGTTATCTTTAGCAGGGTACTAGCCTTCTAGAATATTCCTCTCATGACATCCTGTATTTTAGGGACAAGAGCAGCTGTGTATATATACAGTGTACTGGCCATCCAATCTTATCCCAACCATGCTGTTCTGTGACTTTTGTTCTGTCTTCAGTTCCTCTAACATTATGCTTCCTCTTTCAGAGAATGCTTGTTTTATAGATGAGCCTGGTTGGGGAGGAGAAAGGGATTTGATAAAAAGTCACTCAGCAGAGTTGGTAGAACAGTAGGGTCCCCATGATAACCTGCTTCTGACTTCAGTTCGTCGGTGTGAATAAGCCTCATTCCTAGTGTCACTAGTACTCCGTTAGTCGAGACTTTGTCTCTCTTGTGTGAAACAGAATTCAAATTGGCTTCAACAAACAGACAAACACAAATGCCATCTGTTGGCTCAGGTGAGCAAGATCCAGGCTTAGGTGGAACATTGCCTAAGAAGACACCAAGCCCCAGCCCCCTCTCTCCACCTCTGGGCTCTCTTGGCTTCATTCAGGCAAACCCATCCCACGGGGAGGGCAGGTGCTGTCTGCAGTTCTAGCTGGCATCCCAGCGCTTGCAGCAAACCAGGCAGAAGAGTCTTCTCTTTCCCAGAAGTTCCAAGAGAGGAGCTGAGCTTTCTCCAAACTGGTTACCCAAGCAAAACCCAGGGCTATTAACAGTAGGAGTGGAAGGGACTGTCTTGACACAATTAAGATTACTGAGTACCCTTAAAATACAACAGTGGTTTCCTAAGTTACTATCATGAGTGTTAAATCTGGAATAGTGAATGAATAATAATTTCAGTTCGTGTTTTAGCTTTGGGGCAGTCCTCTCAAACTGTACATGATCTTCTCCCAATACAGCCAGACGCTGCTCACCATGAGACTGAACTCTGTGTTCACCTTTTCATTTTCTACTTTTGTGTGTCACTGTGTGCTCTTCTTCCTTCATAGCTGTGAGTTCTATGTTTGGGGTCAGCGGCAGGGGGGGTGTGGGGAGTGTGGGGAGGCTGGGAAATATGTCTGTATCCTCCTAATTTGGTCTGTTGCCTTTTACAAGGCAGTCACATTTTTCATTACAAATGAGGAAAGGCTGTGTTCGAGTCAGTTTATTAGAGACCTCTTAAAAGAAGACCCTACAGAATCCTGTTCCCCAAGGCACTTTTGCTTTGGGTAGAGTCTTGAGTAGCTTGGATACCCTAGGCTCGGTAGAGGAGCCCTGACTCTTCAGGGGAATCTCCGAAAAAGTAATATCTGGCAGAAGAGATCCAGAGACAGATCCAGGACAGACAGACAAATTCAATAAAACTTCAGATGGTAGAATGGGAAAGCATTGTGGCAAACATGGTAATCTTCCCTAGAATCTTGTACATTGTCTAGTCCCATTGTTTACATATAATAGGTGCTTAATTAACATTTCTGTGTGAGCGAGTGAGTTGTTGGAGCAGTTTTCCTCACTTCTACTTTCGTCATTAGTGTTTGTCTTCTAAAAAGGATTCATGTTGGAAAGAAATGAGGCTTGTGGGGGTGGTTGGGGAAATTGCCAAGGAAGTAAGAGCCAGGGCAAGTTTTGAGCTTGCTTGCAAATATAAAATGATATGTAATTCTTTGAGCTGGAAAAACTCAAGAAAACATCTGTAGGTTAATGGTGCAGAACATCTTTTAAAAATACCAGTGAATAATTTTGCTCTGTATGACAGCATCCAGGAGGCAACTTTACGGGTAATAAGTAGGGCCCCTCACCCAGATTTATGCACTTCCAGAGCTCAGTGTCACTAGAATGAGCTTCAGACCAGTAGAGCCTTTCCTGTGCCTTAGGTTCTTGGTCATTTTGAGATGGAAATGACCTCGCTGTGTGATTCCGTGCATTTCCTCATTGTCATTCCCAAGCTACAGCCTCTAAGAAAGCCCTGCAGCCTTTCCCTATAATTTTTCCCAGTTGAACCGACTTCTTCCCCTTTCTCATCTGCCCCCAACTTAATAGCACCCCTGCAGCACTCAGAGCGGTGTCTTCCTCAAGTTCCCTGTCGCCTCAACCTCCTGAAGGGGGGTTCCCCGTTCACCTTCCTGCCCTCCCTGAAACCAGACACCTGCCCTGCTCACTGGTCCTCCGCCTTCCCTCACTGTCTCTGGAGTGGAGAGTGTTCGTCCTCCGTGCTCCAAGGCCTGGGGGGCTGAAAGGCAGCTTCCCTCCACCCAGATGAACAACACCCTGTCCTGTTGAGTCCCGTGTTTTCTGACAACCCCTCTCCCCCATACTGTCTGCCTCACTCTTGGTCCTATGTCAGCATTCCCCAGAGACAGACTTCAGGGTCCTGGCCCTTCTCACCCCAGTGCTCACTGTCACCCCAGAGGACCGGGCTCCACATGGAAGCCAGGACAGCCTCGTGGCTCATCCTGGTGGCAGCTAGCGTCTTACTGCGTCCCTCGGTTCACTCCATGCGTGTGTTGCTGGTCACCCCAGCTGGGAGTGGTGAGTGATGCCTGTTTTACTGATCATGCCAAGCTGGAAGACGGGAAGGGACTAGGATGCATGAACGCCTTTTCTTCAGGGTTCTGCTTGTTTCCACCCTGATTCTGATCTTCCTTTTAGGCCACACCTGTGGAGCATTTTGTCAGGGGTTGTTTGCTCTTTTCCTTTCCCACCCACCCCCAGTGTGGCTCCCGCCACTTTGGGGGGCTCTCGGTCCCCGGGCCGTGGTCGCCTCCAGGCCACTCCCTGCCACATTTAATATGGGCACCATGGTGTTGTTTTTGCTTTCATTTTAATTGTGGCAGCAAACACATACACCTTAAGGTTGCCATCTTAAACATCTTTAAATGCAGACTTCAGAAACGTTACAGGTGCATTCACACTGCTGTGCAGCATTGCTCTACCACAACTTCACTGATAGTTGAAACTCTGTCCTTTAAACACTGAGGCTCCCTCCCATCTCCCGCACAGCCTGGCAGGCACCATTCTTCTTCCTGTTTCTGCGATTTTGACTACGTTAGGTAGGCTTATGTCCCTTCATAATGTCTTGGAGCTTCACCCATGTTGAAGCCTGGTACAGGATTTCCCCCTTTTTGAGGGCTGCGTAATAGTCGATGGTGCGTCTCTACCTGTTTTCTTTGTGTTCGCCTGTCAGCTGACCCTGGGTTGCTTCTACCTCTTGGCTCTTGTGAATAATGCCTCCGTGAATATGGGTGTGTACCTATCTCTTCCAGATCTGGCTTGGAATTCTTCTGGATAAATACCCACAAGTGGAGTTGCAGGATCATATGACAACCCTGTTTTTCATGTTGAGGAGCCTCTATCCTGTTTCCTGTAGCAGCTGTACCATGTCACTTTCCTACCTCACTTAACATCCTCAGCCCAGTACTTCTTGCTTTGTCTTTGTGCTTGAGATACTCGTTTCTGGAACACTACTATCTTTTGTACACCTTTTACCTCTCTGGCTGATTGCTCTCTCATTCGCCTTTGTGGCCATTCTTCTGCCACCCTTTAAGAGGCACAGCCCCCAAGACTGCTTGCCATGCCACCGGACCCACAAGGGTGTTTATTTCGGGAGGATGCCAACAGCAGCAGCAGCTGGGGGCCAAGGGCCATCTGCTGGGGGTTCCTGTGGCCCTGGGCACCCCATGCTGCCGAAGCACTTAGGGTCCTTCTTCCCAGTCAGTCAAGGTCAGCAGGCCCCCCCGTTCCCCTGAGCTGCTCCACTTCCACATATCCTTTGGAGTTGACACACTCCTCTTTATTTATTTATTTATTTTTTAAATATCTCACGACCCCAGGATCGAGTCGCGTGCTCCACTGGCTGAACCAGCCAGGCGCCCTGACATGCTCCTCTTCACAGCTGTGTCCCCAAGTGTTTCTCCTCCCTGCCTCAAGGTAGGCAGCCCCCAAATGGGGGAAGTGGATAAAGCCTTCTGTTCCTTCGTGGTTTATCCTAACGTGTCTTCATAATTATTGTTTCACTGATGTCATTGAATTTCAAAGTTATCATTTTAACTGTGTATTAAGATTAATACAGTACTGTTTTGTCTGGGCGAAATCTAGTTAAGGAATTCATTCAACTTCACGAACAAATGCAGTGATAAAAGAACATGCCATCTACTATAAAATGCATACAACTGCTTGCCATTATCTGCACACTCGGGGGACAAGAAGGTTTCTAATTTACTTTCTCCCAGGGAGCCTGGGTCCGCTAGGGCTCTCAGGTCAGCCCACATCTCCCACGTCCCCCACGTCCCCTGGCTTTGGCCCCTGTCACTGTGCTTGCTTCACGTTACATGGCTCCAGGCGTGCTTGTGGGCTCCTATTAACTCTCTTGGGTGACTTCTCAGTCCCTGACATAGTTTTTCCTCTGGTTTGAAGGCATATTTGCCTTGGACCTCTGAGTGACTACGTTCCATTCCATTCTCTGACAGTCAGCTGCCTCTGGATGGGGGAGTTTCTGGAAGTTCCCCACCTCTTTATCCTGCATGGAGTGAGCATTTACTGTGTGTCAGGCTCTGTGCTGGACACTGATCATTCAGAGCCCAGGGAACGACAGCCTCTGACTTCCAGGAGTTTGTAGCCGGGGAGGACTGGTGTTCGGGAAAGAGCCTTTGTTTCTGACACTAGGGATCCCTCTGAATGTTATTGCAGTTGACAGAAAGTAGCTACACTGGTAAAACTGCATCCCTACCGAAGTGAAGGGTGAAATGGTCCAGAATGGACGGAGCTGTACTGTGCTCTTGGCCAGGCCATGGTGCTGAAAGTCCAACCCGCGGGTTAGAGGCAAGAGCAGAACACCAGACTATTGATAAGGAGATTATAATAAACTAATCCTTGTGCAGACCTGTTCTTGCTGAAATGATGACACCTAATGAGATAAACTATCTCTATAAAAAAATAATTACCCTCATGTAGTAAATACCCATCTCCCCTAGTGGTAAGGATCTACTGTAATTGCCTCTCAGTCTAGGACCATAAACGGGCTCTGCCAAGGCATTCAAATATGAAATATTAAGAAAACACTTTAAATCTTAACCTCCAAGGTATTTTTTTCTCCGGCTTATTTTCCAAACTGTATTTGCTCTTCCATTCTCCGTGTCACCGCCCTCCCCACCTTTTGAGAAGATGACACTTTATCCTCACGTTTATTTATGGTGACATCTGGCTTGCCCTTCCTACTTCGTTACTTAAGAGTTGACTATGCTTAAAATATTTTTTAGTAGGAGCGTACGGGGTTCTCAAAATACCTTAAAACAACCTCCTTTCTGCCCAGTTATCTCCATCATGGCCCTGTCTAATCTCTGCAGTTTAAGTCCTTGTGTAATGTGTGTGCAGCTAGGGGAGGGAAGTGTGCTGTCGGGGAAAAGAGGCAAATCTGTTCCGATCATAGAGACGCGCTTGTTCTTGCGACCGCCTTAGCCACGTGGAGTGCAGCTGTGCGCCGTCGATGGTCCCCTCCACCTCTGTCCTGGGACGGAACGGTCACAAAGCTCGTGCACTGAAATAGCCACAGTGATCCCTGCAAGGTCTCCAGTCCCTGGGTCATCCGCCATGCCCCTGCCAGCCTGAGACGTACCACCCACCCCAGCATTACCTGAATTTCAGATGTAAACACTGAGTAAAAAGAGTAGCCCCATGAGCATGGTTATAAAAATGAGGTGTATCACAGTCTCTTCATGAAGTCAGTTGAAGTGATTGGGACCCTAACCTGAGTTTCTGTCCTCTCCAGGCCCCTCAAGACTTGATGAAGAATATTAAACCCTCTGGAGTCCTTGGTGACCTACAGGACTGTCTTAATCACTCTTGGCCAGCTCAGTGTCCCACCCTTCAGGCCTGGTCACCAGTCAGTCCTTGGGAGGTGATGCACTCTGGGGGCTGGCCTCTCCCCTTGGGAGACAGACCTGGGTTGTCCCCTCATGGGCTCAGTGAATTCTGAAAAGCGTACTCTGTCACCAAGGAGGGCAGTGTCTCGGTACCTTTTCTGCAGTAGCATGCCGAATTCTGAGGGAGGGTGGATAGAGAAGCAGTCTGCGAGGAAGGACGAATCCCTGGATTGTTTGGAAGTAATAAAGGGGGAGATCACGACATCTGTTTCTGGTGATTAAAACCAGTGAGGCCGTCGGCCCCCTGGGTTGAGAGCTGCAGGGCGTGGAGACCTGACCCACACTCGTTGCCAGGGAGCCCCCGCTGACCCAGTGCTGGCTTCTACACATCAGACACCTTACGCTGAAGACCTTTGTCCTCAGACTCACAGGACTGTTTCTAGTGTTAACAGTCTTTGTCCTGGGAATCCTGTGTGTCTACGGTGGTTGGAACCTTAAAAAAAAAAACTTAGTTGGTTCTAATTAAATTTTAAAGTCAAATAGTAAGATGACATGGTATATGAGAACGCGAACCCTCATTTTAATTAAGTTTTATATTGCTAATGGAGGGAGGGTTCTGCATTTTATCCAGTAGATGATACTCTGCCTGTCACATGGATATGCAGGGCGACTTTTATTAAATGTAACACACACTGTTACTTGCAGCCCTGAAAACTGGACAGAGATTATTTTTCATCTTGCTGATATAGTTTTAAATTATGTATTCCATGTTAGTATCATAATTGTAGCACTTTCTTCTCTCGATGACACTTTTCAGCAAAGCTTGGTAGCTATTTCTTATACTTGGCATTCCTTGTAAAGGTTAAATGACATTTTGGTTTTGTAGGAACACTCTGCAGATGTAATGTGAACATGAGCAACATGATTACGGAGGCTCACGCTGTTTAATTGCCGTGTTGCCAGAGCGCCGAGTGAGCTCTGCCAGCATTGCCACCTCGTGCCTTCCCAGCAGCGGCTCAAGTGCAGGGCCCGTAGGAGAAGGACAGGGCCACACAGCCCACACCAGCTTTGGGACGGGTGAGGTCTTATCCAGAGTGTGCCTTTGCAGACACTTGATTCCTAGAATTCCGATTGTTTCATGCACTCGGAAGGGGAAGCAGGACACATGCCCGCTTTTCCCATCACAGGTGTGTACTCTGGTCTTCCAGGTGAAGCTCCCTTGATGGGACAGGATGGCCGCAGCTTTTTAACAGCAAGTGAGGAAGAGTGGCGTTAAGAGGAGTCTGGAGTCTCAGTCTGGTTTTTGCTTTGTTTGGAGAAGGAGGGGTTGCCCTAGTGAATTTTCCACTTGCAAAGTAATCCCATTTTCACGAGGGATTTTCTGATGTGCATTTAATGAGCAGTTGCACACCGGGTTTTCTTGCTTCTTTCATCTGGGTAATCCTGTGACCGCCTAGTGTGGCACTCTGCCACGGTCTCCAGAGCTGCTCACGTAACTGAGTCTGACCAGTCCACATCAGAAACGGGGGCTCGAGCAAGTCAGATGGTGGCCCCTGAGAGCCTGATCACCAGAGGGCCAGGGTGTCCCTGAGATGCCCTACACAGAAAGCAGGGGCTGCTGGAAAATGCAGAAAAAGCTGTGGCAGTTCCAGTGTCTGTTTCCTTGATTTCTGGAAGAATCGAAAGAAAAGCTGACTGCTGGAACTTGGCTCGAGGACAGTTTTGAAGTGGTCCTCGATGCTCAAGCCTGGATTTTAAAATTACTGTCTTTTTTTTATACTGTCTTTATGTAAGTTAGCAAGTTCTGGCTTTCAGGTTTGTACTTTAGAATTCGAGTCTGTTGTGTTGAGGTCAGTTCTCTGTCTCAACCTTTGAGTAGCTTTTGTCCTCATCTGGAAAATGATGCATTACCGTTCTCTCTTGAGCCTGTGCTTTTCAGCATGTGATTCTAATCTTCAGCCAGAATGTCTTGGTCAAGTGAGTAGTTCGTGCTGTGGTGTGGCTCTGTCTTGAGCTCGGAGCCCCCCGCCACCCTGGGATGTATCTGCAATTGAAAAGACACGCAGACGCCCCTGCCCGTTGTCCGGGGGTCCAGGGGCCATCATTCTTCAGTGTGTATGGTGTGTAGGCCCCTCTAAAGGCCAAACACTTGGAGCACCCTTGAGAAAATAACTTCTCCCCCAGTTGGAGGAATGTTGTGTTAGGAGTCCCCGCAGCTCTCAGTCCTGGCTGCATGTTAGGGATGAATGCCGGGACTCTCTGGCAGAGGCGATGTGACCCCTCCCCCAGAATTGTCGTGGAAGGCTGGCTCAGAATCCCAGCTGAGGAAGGCGATCCTTGGCAACAGCCCGATTATACCTGATGGGATCGGAGCCTGAAAGCCACATGGGAAGCCATCCATCCTCGTAGATGATCACGAGGGCAATAGCATAGGATTTAAAAGTTGTTGTTCACTGCATAGACTGGTAGTATGTCCTCAGACCCTAGTTTTGAGAAGTGCTAATCTGGCCTAACGCTGGATGTTTGTCTTGGAAATTTGCTTTAGGGGATTCTTAATTCTGGTCTGGTTTGCTTAGCCTCTTCACTTTACAGATGGAGCTAGCTGCTTCGTGACACCCCCAGAGAGGCCCCGGAGCAGCTCTCGAGGCTGGTCTTGCACCGTGGGCCACCACTGCACAACTTCAGGCACTGCCTTCCGGTGGCGGCCACTGCGCATGGCACGCGCTGCAGTCGAGGGCCAGCTGCCCTTCATCCTTGGCTCCCCAAGGTGTCAGGATCTGATTTCTGAAGCATAAAACCCTCTGTTGCTTTTAAGCGATTACTTAAAAGACACTGCCTGACCTGTGAGCTTACCACGGTCTCTCCTCATTTTTTCCTCTCCATCCATAAAATGAAACTTTACTTCTGACAGGTCCACCAGGAGCCCACACATAGCCCTTTGACATTTTGACCCACTGTAAATCCTCCAAACAGCAGCCTTTACATCCACACAGAAATGTGCTGTGTGTTTTTAATTAACACCATGACACTTTCTTTAGGGGGCCGCCTTTCAGGGCATGTGGTCACATTCTGTGTCTGTCTAGATGCCCCATTCTTTACTGGGTTCTGCTCACCTGACTAATCCACAAAAGGTTCTGTGCTTTAAATGATAAATATGGGCTCAGACATCTGAGCTGGTGCACAGAGGTGGAGAGTTAGAAAATGAATGAGCAAACTTAACCATCCCAGACACACCCCACTCCTCACGACCCCAAGCCATGAGAGGCACCGTCAGTCATCCGAAAACATTTGTGTTCTGGTTCTGTGACAGTGAGAAGAACCCATCGTCTTATAAAAGAACCCATCAAGGAAGGGAGAAGAAGCAAGTATGTAAGGGGGGAAGAAGATAAATTTATCGTGTCATTACTTATGTCCTTGTAATCATCTTTTTAAAGTGATAAATTTCATCATGAGCATGGTGTCAGCTTGTTTGTTTACAATGAGCTTGTTTGTTTGTTAACCATGAGCATCGTAAACAGTTGAGTTAATTACAGGCCTCCTCCATCCTGGCGGGGAGAACAGGGAACTCCTGTCTTCCCGTCTCAGTGAGTGCTACCTCCATCTCTCTAACAGCTCAAGCCACAAGTCGCAGATCAGCCATGCCTGCCCCTCTCCCTCATCCTTACCACCCAGCCCGCCACCATGCCCCCTTCGTTCCAAGCCAAGTGCACCTGCGTCCGTCTCTTTCCCTGACCTCTAGCCATTGCCACCACCTAGCCCAAGTGACCAACATCTTTATTTTTTTTTCTTTTAAAGATTTATTTATTGTAGTAGGGGAGGGGCAGAGGGAGAAGGAGAGAAAGATTCTCAAGCAGACTCCTCTCTGAGTGCAGAGCCCGATGCAGGGCATGATCTCATGACCCTGAGATTGGGATCAGAGCCGACACCAAGAGTCAGACACTTAGCCAACTGAGGCACCCAGGTGACCCCAACATCTTTCTTAATTGTCTTTTTCAGCCTATTTTTCAGTTAGTCGCCAGAAGGATTTTTGGAGATCTAATTCATATATTAATGTCCTGGTAAAATATCTTTCTTGGCTTCCTCGTCTCCTGGAGCTCAGATTCAGACTTCTTCCTGTGATGTGTGGACCCCTCCATGGCTTGTCCCTTCACTGCACCCGCCTCAGGTGCACTGAGCTTCCTCCAGGTTCTGGAATTCGCTCAGCTCTCTCCTTCCTCAGGGTTTCTGTTTCATTGTCTGGTTAATTCCTCATCCTCCTGGCCTCAGTCCCTGGCCCTTCCTCCAAGAAGCCTTCCCTGATCTTTGCCCACACTCCTTCCCCCACCTCCAAAGTAGATCATCTATGTTCTGTGACTTTCTAGCATCATCCACATTTCTACTTGCATACTTAGTGTGTTTATTAATTAATGTGAATTGCTGGAGGTCAGACTCCCTATATACTTGTTCAGCCCCATGTCTTCAATATCCAGAACAGTGCCAGACGATGGCTACCTGCTCAGGTTTGTTAAATGGTCATTTGGATTTTCTTATCTTTCTTCCTACCAGATTATCTCTGTTCCTGGCCAGAGGAGGTGCTCATTAAGGAAAGAATGCTCTGCATTTAATGACCATTTACCTTTGCACTTTCTGCTTTCTTTCCTCCACTTGATTGATTAAACATCCTGCGTACTGTGTGCCAAGTATTAGGGGATCCGACTGGTGACATACGTCTGACTAGTATCTGTCCTCCATGGGCTAGTGTTTGCTGAAACAAGGAGAAGCCAGTTACAGAAGCTGTCACATAAGGCAACGTACAAATGCCTGTAAGTGACTTGAGAGAATGTGTGCAGCTGAGATCAACAGAATTCTTAGTCAAGAGGGAAGTGTTGTCTCCGGGGGCCTGGAAGGATTGGTGGGGTTTTGTTAAACGGCAGCAGTACTGGAATAGGTGATCTCAGTAGAAAAGCATGAGCAAAGGACCAAGAGGCAATAATGGAGTGGTTCTGGTGATTTATATACAACTCGAAAAAGGACCTAAGACAGTTTACAGGTTGGAACCACAAGGTTTGTTTTTTCCAAGTAAAGGCATCAAGACCATGGAAACAAGAACACGATGAAGCCAAGAGTGATAATGTGGAGAATGTGCGCATGACACTGAACATTGCCAGTGGGCCGTGGGTGTGGCTTCAAGCTGCCTGGTAGCATATCCTGTGAGCAGGTGAATGAGATTCACAAAGTGCATGCACGCTTGTACACCTGTCACACACACACGTAGCTCAGTCAAAGTACAACTGGGCACAGCTGTAAGACCTGAGAGTTTCACCTGGCTTAGTGAACACCCCCCTCTTCACAATAAATGTAGGGTTCACAGGGTTGTTTCTTAAAGGGTGGTCTTTGTGACTGAAGACATAAACCCAAGCAATTTTGGGTATCTGTTCTAGAGAAAAATAATAGCTCACGGCCTCAATGTTCCATGCCAGAGAGGATGATATTTCCAAAAACCCATCTGAAACAAAAATAAAATTCTCAGGAAGGAATCCATAATGTTAAGATCCGTTTAAATATAAGTAACTTCTTGGGGCATCCGGGTTGTTCAGTCAGTTAAGCAGCTGATTCTTGATCTCAGCTCATGTCTTGATCTCAGGGTCGTGAGTTCAAGCCCTGCTTTAGGTTCCACACTGGGCATAGAGCCTGGTTAAAAAAAAAAAAATTTAAAGAACTTCTTAAGGAACGTCCCAGTTGTATTAACTTACCATACATAATGTTGTTAGTTTTAAACCTATAGCTGTTATGGGACATCTGTCAAATTAAGATTTTCAAAAAGTAAACACATGACTCAAATACTGATTCAAATATGTATCAAATATTTGTTTCGGGAATCAAAATAATGGTAAAGTTGGTTCAGAGAAGACTCAAGGGACTGACTGTAGTCACTGAAAGAATGCCAGACTAGTCACAGGGTGACGTACAAAACCAGTGAATATTCTTCAGGATAAAGCTAACTTTTGGTGTTCTCTTCTCTCCTGAGCAGTTGTCCTTTGTATCTCTAAGCACTGCTCTTCATTGTATATCACTATGCATTTTCAAAATTTAACATCTACCCTTACAGAGTTATAGAATATCCTAATCAATACCAAATTCCTAAGTCAAACAAAAGCACATAGCCCTAGAGAAGGCCATAATTTTTGGTGGACACATCTCACGGCGCTCCAGCGTGAACTTTAAATAATTGTGGGCATGCTGTTTTAGCCTTCAGCCTGTTTTCAATTTGGAGGTTTTCGTCCCCCTCAGACCATTACAAAAAACGTTGGCTTAGTTTTTGGAGAATTTGATCTGATCCATTCTTTCCAGGAGTAAACGGATAGCAGCAGGGTTACCTCTCATATATTCAGACAGCTCCAGCCCATCGTCATCTGTATGAGGCCTTGAGGGTTATCTGTTTTCTGCAGGGCATGCTTATGAGAGAATTAGCATCCTATTCGTCAAAGGAAGAGACCAAAAGTGCTGGCTGAAAGAGCTGATCATCAGGGGCCAAATAATTTAGGGCTTTGTAGGGCAGGGTAAGGAGGTTGGACTTTTTTCAGTATGGTGAAGGGGTTGAAGTAGCATGATGTGAACCAATTGACATTTTGACATTGATCGCTAACTATAAATGAAAGAAAATCTCAGCCGTGTGGTAGAGTCTTTGACACTATTATTACTTAAGAATTATTTCAGAGTTGCTTTTAAATGTCATTTTTTAAAGCTTTCCGTTTAGCAGAGTGGCATATGCAAAATATCGTGCTTATGCAAATAATGTTAAAAAGGCACCAACATTTCATATCATCAAAAGACCCTGAAGACTTAGTGATGCTGTTGTGTGGAGAGAAAGATGGTGGAAGAATGAGAGTCCCTTGCATTCAGGACGGACCCTGTGAGGTGATACGCCATTCAGACATCCAGCTCCACAAAGAGGGGTTTCCTGTACTTATACCCTCGGCACCTGAGTAAAAGGGCAGGCGTGCTGAGCTAGTCTCCCTCCCTCTGAGGAGCTCGTGGTAGGATGGGATGGCCAGCCACCACACAGAGAACACTCACTCAGCAGAAGCAGCACGGGCAGTGTACAACGGGGCAAGTGGACTTTCCATCATCCCTGTCCTGCCTTTGGCTCTAGGTTCAAAGAACACTTACCAGATTAGCTTGGATCTGGAGGAGGGGCTCCCGGATGAGAGGCCGCATCCACCATGGCATTTTGTTCTGGGTTTTGGTGATTACATTTTGAAAAACCAAGCAACATCTGTATCTAGGTTCCATTTCACTGTGTCATAAAATAAAGTCACTCTGGTGGAAAGAAACAAATCCTAAATCCCAACCAGAGCAGCCTCCCAAGGTAACAAAAGAAGTATCTGAGCTTGTGCTGAGAATTCAGTCGTCCTCTCCATCACTAACCTCACCTGAAGACTGGTAGATGTCAGGTATTGTTTTATTTGTTCTTGTTAATGGTGGTTTTTCAGGAGCCACAATTGTGTCTTTCAGTTGATGGTCTTATTTGTGTGTGCATAAGTACCTGGCTTTAAGGAGTTTTGTGAAGTCCTTGAGTTTCTTTGCATTGAACAAAATGCGATATGGACCAGAAATACCCATGAATATTAGAAATGTACTTACACGGCACAGTGTCAGAGGCCCGGCTGTTGCCAGCACAGATGTGTGACAAGTTAAACAGCCATTCCCAGGGAGGTCTCCAGAGAAGGGCATCACATCTCTGTCCTTTGCCTCTTCTGTAGAAGAGCATATTTATCAATAATATGAGTAATAGTATCTGACATTTGTCCGGTTTGAATCATTTTGAGTATTTTGAGTTACCCTGTGCAGCAGATGTTACATTACTGTCCCTTGTTTATGGATAAGGAAGAATAAAACTGCTTAAGGTCGCAGAGCTAGTGAATGACAGAACTAGGTCTTAAATGCAGGTCTTCTGACACCTTGGGCAAAGTGCTTCTGAGCAAGAAGGTAGTGGGATCCCAGCCGTGGTGGGTCCAGATTCACAGAGAGTTTCTTGCAGGAGCCTCCTGCCACCTCATGATTAGCAAGACTAATAAAAACCATGTTTCAGAGCAGCCCCTATTCCTAGGAGAGTGCACTGACCTGCCCCCTCTCCTCTGTACATAGGAGCCCAGAAGTATGAGGCAGCCTGTCTGTAGGGAGAGACTGCTTTCTTACAGGGAAATGGGTTTAGGTGGTAATCAAACCGAGATGGCATCCAAAGCAGTTGTTTTCAATGCATTTTGGAGGGTTGGAGAGGAGCTACCTGGAGCCCTTTCTCTAATTAAAAGGCTATTCTCAGCTACATCCTTGGAAGAGAAAGCCTCGTTGAAGGGGAATGGCTGCCTGCTGCCCTTGGTCTTCAGACCGAGCGAAGATGTCCCAGCCATCTGCCTGCCCACCCTCAGGTAAAGAGGGAGAGAAGGTTCTCCACATTAGTAAGAGGCCAGACATTCGAAGTCTGCAACAAAGAGGGCAGGGCAGGGTGACGGGTGGAGGGTGCAGGGACACAGTCTTGAGATCTTAAAAGAGGAGGAAGCATCCCCACAGCCTTCACCTTGCTGTTCCTTACAACTTAGCAGGGTCGTATGCTGTGGGGGAGCAAGAAGCTCAGATTAGCATTTTGTCTGGAGGTCAGTGGGACCAGGAGGCCACAAACTGGGACTTTCCAGGGTCATCCTGATGGGACAGGTCTTTAAAGAGATGATGGTATATAAGAAACAGAAGAAATGGAAGCATATTGGACTTGAATGGGCAAATTGAAACAACCAGAATAGTTTGTGAAAACGCACTGGCGCCGCAGGAGATGGCAGACCGGCACCCCTAGAGACCCTGCGGGTGCAGTTCCCAACCACAGTGAGGGTCACCGTAAAGCAGGTCCCGTGAATGTTTTGGTTTCCGAGTGCATGCAAAAGTTACGTTTACACTGTAGTCTGTTAATGCAGCAGCGTTATGTCTGAAACACAACAGACGTGCTTTAAAAATACTTCATTGCTAAAAAATGCTAACCATCATCTGAGATTTCAGTGAGTCGTAATCACTGATCACTCTAACAAATGTAATAATAATGAAAAAGTTCAAAATATGAGAATTCCCAAAATGTGACACAGACATGAAGTGAACAAATGCTATCAGAAAAATGGCACCAATAGACTTGCTCAACCCAGAGTTGCCACAAAACTTGTTTGTACCCAAAAAACACAGTGTCTGCAAAGCACAATGAAGCAAAACACAATAAAACGAGGTGTGCCTGTATTTTAACACTGCCAGAATCCTTCTCAAGTTGGCATGCATAAAACCAACGGGTGAGTAATGAGAAGGCTCATCTTTATTTTCCTGTTTTCAGGCTCTTAGCATTTTTGCAGCGCAACTATTACTGTGGAGAATTGAAAGTTAACTGTACTGCTCCATTTATGAATGAGAAGTTGCTTTAACTATAAGTGTTGGGTTTTTGGAAACTATCAAGTAGGACTGATGTTATCCTTTCCAAAAATGTGGCATTGCCTAAAGTCGGGGGAGACACTGAGACCAGGGAGGGCCCTTGGAGTCTGGTGGCCACCTGTCTTGCCTCTCAGTTTAAAGTTGGCATCGTTTTTAAAATATTGTTTAGATCGTGTGCTTTTCCTGTGAAAATAAAAACTTAAATCAGCTTTTTAAATCTCACATGACAGATATAAATCTCAAAATTGTTGATTTCAGAACTTTACCATCAAAGGACTCAGTCAAGGTGGACTTTAGAGCCAGCTCAGTGAGTTTTGGTGATGTGTGCCAAATTTCTTACAAGTCCTTACTAAGAATTAGTTTCTAGTCAAGAGTGCGAGAACCTCTTTCAAACATCAGACAGACTCTTAGTTTCAGTTTTCAGGCAGTGGATTTGTCTTCAAAATCTTCAAAGATGGCATGCCTGTTAGTGTGAAGAGATAAGCAATTACTGATTTGATTTGTCTTCTATCTGTGTATACAGAAAGGAAGCCCACCTCTTTGAAGTAGGCTTTGGGAAAGGTACGATATACTGGAAGATTGTAAGAATGGACATCTAGGTGGTGAAAGCTCTGAAGATAGATAAAATGTGGAAAAAATCTTGAGACATGGGGAAAGAGCTTTTAAGAAGATTTATAGGAATCTTGAAGAGTATGAGGTTAGTCTTCATTATTCTGAGAGCATAGAACTTATTCCACTCCCAGAAACATCAGAATCTTGTTGGGAGTGGTGTGGGGAGAAGCAGCAAAAACACATTTGATTTTGAACCAGGTTTTGTTTTTTTTTTTCTTTTTAAGTTTGTGGAAAATAAGTAGACCCAGTATTCACACTGATATCATATGATCAAAGTCAAAATTACGGTCTTCAAGATACAGTTTTTCTCCAAAAATTACCATTAATTTCAGTTGTTTTTAATCATGCTAATGGTTTTCAAGTACATTATAGTTTCAAATATAATTAAGAGGACAACTGAGAGGGGAGCCTGGGTTGTTGAAAAAGTAGGGAGAACTGAAATAGCTGAGGAAAACTTTGTTTCTTTGGGACTGTGAAAGGGACAGGGAATTGTTTTGAACGTGAACTTTTACCTGCCCCTCAGGTAGGCTTGAGTACAAAGTACGGACAGCATCATATCAAAATACAGATTACTGAATTCTCTGTTGAACTGAAGGTGGTTCATCCCTCAGTAACATTACTAAGCACCTGATAGTGTTTGCTTGCTTTAAGAAAAGAGATCAATTACAGGTTATCTATTTTTGGAGCAGCTGTGGTTTCCATCAAGAGTCCCATAATCCCTTTTTAAGTTAATAGTTTTTAAATACAAGCCCTCATTCTAGGTCTAAGTTGTTAGTTTTAGTGATTCCATGACATTGCCACACTTTCTGGTTTTAACAGAGAACAGGAAGTTTGGTTGTCCATTGGCAAAACAAAGTCTTTAAAAAATAATCTTTGCTTTAAAATCATGCTAAGAGCTAGATCGTTCTCTCCTTCGAATCTTCCAGGGAACTCTCTCTCTCTCTCTCTCCACTTCTTTCTATGATGATGGCACTGGACATGAGAGGACAGTCTACCCTGGGCATTGGCACACTTTTTCTATGAAGAGCCAGAGAGTGAATATTTTAGGCTTTGGGGCCATACGGTCTCTGTTACAACTATTCGTTACTACCCTGTGGCCGAGGAAAGTTTCCACAGACAGCGTGTGAACAATGAGTGTAGCTGTGTTCCTGTGAAACTTTGTTTATAAGGACAGAAGCGTGGATTTGGACCATGCACCCGCATTTGCCAGTCCCCTGTCTAGCCTGCTGGCTGCAGTTCTTTCCTATCTCCTCCCCCACCAGCCACCCTCACAAGGCTAATTTGATACCCTACAACAAGGGCACTCGCCCCTAATGATCTTGCACATACCCTAGACTCCCTTCTGTGTTTTCGTTGCAGTCTCTCATATGTGAACAGGATGCATGTTGGTCTTTCAATAGCTGCTTCTTAACCGATTTGTCAAAGTTCCAAACATATTCTGAATACAAGTCCCACATACTCTCCACCAGTCTCTGATACAGTCTCTTTGTCAGAAGTGCTGCAAAGGTCTCTTTCCAGTCTTTGCTTGATTTTTTTTTTTTTAATTCTCTGATGGTCTTTTGATGATCAGAGTTCTTAATTTAGTGTACTCCAGTATATCTGTCTTTTCTTTCTTTTACTTGTCATGCTGTTTAACAATGAGTCCCCAAACTCATTCTCTTAAGTTGTCCTCTAGAAGCTTTCACATTTAGATCTGTAATTTGCCCTGGTCTATGTATAGGACTTAAGTTTTGCCACTTTTGCCACCTTCAGCATAAACCCAGGGACTGTCTGTATACAGGTCACTTTGTTATTCTGGATTCTGTTCTGGTATCTGTCCTTAGCCAATTCTGCATTGTCTTAATTACGGTACCTTTAAGTCTTGTAGATACCTAGTAGGGAAAGCCCTACTACTTGGTTTTCTTCTAGTGCCTTGGTTACTCTTGTCCCTGTCCAGGTCACTATACAGTGTAGAGTTAGCTTTTCATTTTCCACTTCCCAGGAAGAAACCTACTGGAATTTTGATTGAGATTACATTCAGTCAGATCACTTAGGGAAATTGGCATCTTCACAAAAAATGAATGTGTCTTATAATTTTCTGAGTTAGAGACCTTATTTCATGTCTTATGTTAGATGGGTTCCTTCAGGTTTTTTATGTATTTTTGATGTTATAAATGGTGTCTTAAATTTTGTCTTCTTGTTATGTTTGTTCTCTTCATCCTAATGTCTGAAAGGAAATTGCAAGATTTCATCATTAAGAATAATGTTTGCTGTAGAGATGTTAAATACTGTGTATCAGGCATATCAATTAGCCATAATAGTGCTGTGTAACAAACTATCTCAGAACCTCAGTGGCATATAACATTATGTACATATCTGAGGTTGTTGGATGGGCAGCTCTCATCGCGACTGGGCATTCTTCCAGGTCTGTTTGATTGTCTGAGATCAACAAGACAATAAAGTACTGAAAATTTCCACTGGACCTATTGTCTTTAGACTCTACTTTTTTGTTATAGGACATATTAGTATTGAATTTGACT
This sequence comes from Ailurus styani, assembly GCA_002007465.1. Classification (NCBI taxonomy): domain Eukaryota; kingdom Metazoa; phylum Chordata; class Mammalia; order Carnivora; family Ailuridae; genus Ailurus; species Ailurus styani. The sequence continues at coordinate 496,672 of LNAC01000672.1, read as the reverse complement.
CATTTCTAAAGGTATAATCCAAAGATAAAAATACAGTAGTAGTCTCTTAAAAATATTTTTTTAATTCTAGAGTTATAAAAGATGAACATATTTGTTCTGATAAAGAGTCCAGAAGATGAGATATAACCTCAGTTCAAAGGAGGTTTGAAAGAAACTAGAATATTGTGCAAGTAATAATTGTAGCATGTGTCTATTGACTGTTTAATGCACGTCAGGGACCATTGTAAGTGCTTTACGAACATCGGTGATTTGATTGCATAAAAGCCCTGTGCCATAGCTGCTGTTATCATTCCCATGTATTGATGGGCAGAGATAGGCAACTTGCTCAAGGACACAAAGCTAGTTAATGCCAGAGCTACAAAAGGACTGGAAATAATCATACTCGAGACTCCCAAGTTCTGCTTCAGATAAAGCTAAATATTTAAAATCCTCATCTGATCTCGAATGGCCTCAGCTGGAACAGCTGAGCGGTTCAGATTCGTTCTTCCCTCCTCCAGCAGGCCAGACTAATCATATTCTCAGCAGCATCAAAGATACAAGAGAGCAACCTCCTGTTCAAAGCCCATTTCAAACCTCTATTTCCAGATTCACCGACTGCGACAGTCAACCAGTCCACAATGAGAGAAAAACATAAAGTTACGTGGCAAAGGCATATAAATACAAAGAAGAGTTAACAATGGGGGCCGTCCCTAATTTAAGCAAGTTCTCTTCTATTTCTAACGTGTTAAAAAATATTTTTTCATGAATGGATATTGAATTACTTGCATCTTTTGAGGTTTTGTTTTTCACATTTATTCCATTAAGCAGGTGAATTTACATCGGGTTCTCTTCCTTCCTTGCCCCACCCAAAACACCAGGTCACCTTTGCATTCCTGCAATGAACCCAAGTTAGTGGGTTCATGATATTTTATACTTTTTATATGTGGCTGGATTTGTTTTACTAAAATTGTGTTATAGATACAGGAGCCTAGTTCATTGTTGACTTTGACCTCTAATTTGGTTTCTCTTCATGTAATAGTAATCCTACTATTGAGATTTTTTAAACTTTCACTGTTTTTAATCTTGTAATACCTTACCTAGCAAAATGCAAACACTCATATTATTTGTATCAACAACTGTCTGTTGAGGTTCTGCTGTTTGATAGATGCTTTTTTTGGTTGCATTTATGAAAAATGAGAAAGTTGTACAACTGTCCACGTTTTTAATTCCAGAACATTCTCATCACCCCAGAAAAGAAACCCATACTCAGCAGTCACTCTCCTTTCCACCTTCCTCCCAGATAGCTGGTAACTACTCATATACTATCTGCCTCTATGAGTTCGAGACAATTCATATAAATGAAAGCAGATAAGTAGATTTTTTTTTTTTTTTTTTTTTTTAAAGATTTTATTTATTTGACACAGAGAGAGAGAGATTACAAGTAGGCAGAGAGGCAGGCAGAGAGAGAGAGGAGGAAGCAGGCTCCCCGCTAAGCAGAGAGCCGGATGCGGGCCTCGATCCCAGGACCCTGAGATCATGACCTGAGCTGAAGGCAGAGGCTTTAACCCACTGAGCCACCCAGGCGCCCGATAAGTAGATTTATTATCTGTGATTTTACCTACCGTAATGCTTTCAAACTTCATCCACGTAGCATGAATGAGTACTATCCCTTTTTATGACTGAATAATATCCCATTGCATGGACATACTACATTTTATTTATATCCATCTGTTGATGGGCATTTGAGTTACTTCCACATTGTAGCTGTTGTGAATAATGCTGCTGTGAACATTTGGCTACATGCTTTTGCTTGGGCATACGTTTTCAGTTCTCTTGGGACTATACATAGGAGTGGAATAACTGGGTAATACAGTAACTCTATGTTTAATAATTGAGGAACTGCAAAACTTTTCCAAAGCATCTATACCATTTTACATCTCCACCACCAGTGGAGGAGGGTCCCAGTTTCTCTGCATTTTTACCAACACTCATCATTGTTATTATAGCTATTCTTCTTCTTTTTTTTTTTTAGTGGACATCCCTAATGGGTGTGAAGTGGTATCTCACTGTGGTTTTAGTGTGTGTTTCCTTAATGACTAATGATGTTGAGCATCTTTTCATGTGCTTATTTTCCATTTGCATATCTTTGAGGATATGTCTGTTTAGATCCTTTGCCCGTTTTTTAAGTTGGGTTTTTTTGTGTGTTTTTTTGTTTTTGTTTTGTCTTTTAATTGGTGAGTTGTGCAAGCTCATATAGTCTGGGTATTATAAGACATTATGAGACATGTGATTTGCAAACATTTCTCACATTCTTTTGGTTGTCTTTCACTTTCTTGATAGTGTCTTTTGAAGCAAAAATATTTTTAATTTCAATGTTATCTAACGTTTTTACTCTTTGGCTTCTTGTGCTTTTAGTGTCATAGCTAAAGAACCCTTGTCTAATCCAAGGTCAGGAAGAGTTATACCCATCTTCTTCTAAGAATTTTATAGATGTTGCCCTTTCATTTAGGTCTTTGATCCATTTTGTGTTAATTTTTATATGTAGTATACAGTACACAGATCCAACTTCATTCTTTTGCATATGGCTGTTCTGTTGTTCCAACACCAGTAATTGAGAAGAGTATTCTTTCCTACGTTGAATGGCCTTGGTACCCTTTTCAGATACCAGTTAACACAGATATGAGTTTATTTCTGGACTCAATTCTATTCCAGTGATCTGTGTGTCTGTTCACATATCAATATTAAATTGCCTTGACTACTGTAGCTTTGTAGTGAATTTTGAAGTCAGGAAGTATGAGTCCTGTTTTGTTCCTTTTCAGGATCATTTGCTATTCTGGGTTCTTTGCAATTCCCTATGAATTTTAGAATCAACTTGTCCATTACTATTAAAAGTCAGCTGGGATTTGCATTGATCAATTTTGGGAGAACTGGCACCTTAACAGTATTAAATCTTCTAATTCAGGAACGTGGAATGTCTTTTCATTCATTTAGTTCTTCAATTTCTTCAATGAGCTTTTGTTATTTTCAGTATACAGGTCTTGCACTTCTTTGGTTAAATTTATGCATACATATTATATTCTTTTTGATGCCATTTTAAATGTAAATTGTTTCTTTAATTTCATTCTGTTTCTTACTGCTACTATATGAGAAATACAGTTAATTTCTATATATTGGTCTTGTATCTGCCATCTTGCTCATTAGTTCTAATAATTCTGCATATGTATGTGAATTCCCTAGGATTTTTCTATATTTATAGTTATGTCTCATCTGCAAATAAATAGTTTACTTCTTCCTTTCTGATCTTTTATTTCATTTTCTTACCTAAGTGCCCTGGCTAGGACCTCCAATTCAGCATTAAATAGAAGTGACTAGAATGAACATCTTTGTCTTGTTCCTGATCTTACAGGGAAACTGTTGAGTCTTTCATTATTAAGTACGATGGTTGCTCTGGATTTTTCACAGATACCCATTATCAGATGGAGGAAGTTCCCTTCTATTCCTGGTTTTTTCTAGTGTTTATCATGAAAGGGTATTGAATTTTATCATAAACTTTTTCTGTATTTTTTGAAATGATCCTGTGGTTTTGTCCTCTCTCCTTTTCATGTGGCCTATTACATGGATTGATTTTCACATATTGATCCAACCTTGCCTTCCTAGATGAATCCCACTTGGTCATGTTACATAAATCAATTGTGTATGCTGCTGGATTCAGCTTGCTAATATTTTATTGGGGGATATTGGACCTGTAGTCATAAGGGATATTGGGCTATAGTTTTCTTGTGTTACCCTTGTGAGGTTTTGGTATCAGGATGGCTTCATAAAATGAGTGTGGAGGTGTTTTCTCCTCTTCTGGTTTTTTTTTTTTTTTTTAAAGTTTATGAAGGATTGGTTTTAATTCTTCTTTATATGTTTGGTAGACTTCACCAGTGAAGCTTTTCCTTGTGGGAAGTTTTTTTTATTATTCCTTTAATATCTTGTTGCAAGTCTTTTCAAATTTTCTATTTCTTCTTGAGTCAGTTTCAGTAATTTATGTTGTTCCAGGAATTTATTTCATCTGGGGTTACTAATTTGTTGATAGTATTCCCTTTTAAACAATACAATTGTTGATAGTATTCCCTTTTAATCCTTTTTATTTTTATAAGATCATTGGTGCTGTTTGCTGTTTCATTCCCAATCATAGTAATTTGAATTTTTTTTCCTGGTCAGTCTAAAAAGTTTGTTGAACTTGTTCTTGCTTTTCTAGTGTATATTTCATTAATTTATGCTCTCAATTTTATTGTTTCTTTCTTTCTGCTTGCTTTGGGTTTAGTTTACTTTTTGATTATTAGTTTCCTAGGGTGGGTGCTTTGGCTTAATAGTTTGAGATCTTCTTTTTTGATGGGAGGGTTTACCAAATTTCTTCCTGTTACTGATTTCTAATTTCATTCCATCATGTTTCCAGGTCATACAGTTGTTGGGTAGGTTATTCTACAGATGTCTTTTAGGTCTAGTTGGTTCATAGTGATGTTCAGTCTTCTTTCCTTGCTGTTTTCTGTCTGTCCTGTCTAGTTCAGTATCCATATTGAAGGTGGGATATTAAAGACTTCAGTGATTATTGTTGAATGCTCTATTTTTCCTTTCACTTCTGTCAGATTTGCTCCATTTTAGGGCTTTCTTGTTAGGTACCCATAAGTTCATAATTGTTATGTCTTCTTGATGATTTCACACTTTATTATTACAAAATAGCCTTCATTTTCTCTTTTAACTATTTGAGGTTTTTTGTTTATTTGTTTGTTTTTGTGAGAAAGAGTGAGCAAGAGGGATTAGGAGAAGCAGACTTCCTGCTGAGCAGGGAGCCCAACACAGGGCTCAATTTCCAGGACTCCAGGATCATGACTTGAGCTGAAGGCAGACACTTAACTGACTGAGCCACCCAGGCACCCCTAACTGTTTCTCTTAAAGTGGCATTCCAGGTCTCTCTTGGTTATTGTTTATATACACCATGTATCTTTCCCAATCTTTTAACCTGTTTGTGTCTTTGTATATAGTGTTTCTCATATAGACAGCATAGAGTTAAACCAGGTCTTTTTATCCCTTCTGCCAGTCTCTGCCTTTTAAATTGAGTGTTTGTAATTACTGATAACCCACACCTTTTTTCTCCTTTTGTTACTCCATTATTGCCTTTCATTATTCATGTTAAATAGGTATTGTCCTATGTACCATTTTAATTCCTTTATTGTTTTTTTACATTATATTTTTAGCTTTTTTCTTAGTTGTTACCCTGGAGATTACAATTTACATTTTAATCTATGAAACCGTTAAATTCAGTTGTATATAAAAACTTTAATCTTGCATATCATTGTTCTCTCTTCTCTCCTTTGTGCTGTTATTGTCACACAAAATCCATCATTTTACTTTATATGCTCATCAACACAGGTTTATTATTATTGCTTTATGTACTTGTCTTTTAAATTAGATAAGACAAAGAGAATTGTGAACTGAAACACATTTACCCTGTCTTTTATAATTACCTTTTTAGTTACTTTTGTCAGTGTCTTACTTCTTTGTGTGGATTTCAGTTGCTATCTAGTGTTCTCTCATTTTAGCCTAAAGGACACCCTTTAGTCAATATGTATGGATGTATGTATTGTAAAATAGGTCAGCTAGCCACTGAATCTCTGTTTTTGTTTTCTGGGACTGTCTTAATTTCTCCTTCACTTTCAAGTATTAATTATGCTAGATACCAGATTTTTGGTTGACAGTCTTCTTTCAGTACTTTATTTCATCCCACTGCCTCTGACCTCCATAATTTCCACTGAGAATTAAGCTGTTAATCTTATCAAGGGTCCTTGAACCTAACATGTTGGTTCTCTATTCCTGCTTTAAGATTCTTTCATTGTCTTTATAGTTCAATGTATTTATTATGATTTCTCTAGGTGAGGATCTCTTTCAGTTTATTTTGTTTGGAATTCCTTGAACTTCTCGGATATACAGATTAATGTTTTCCGTCACATTTTGGAAGTTTCTAGCCATTATTTCTTCAAATATTTTTTTCTGCCTTTGTCCTCCCCTTTCAGGACTCCCATAATGTGTGTGTTGGTATATTTAATGATGTCCTAGAGGTCTCTGAGGTTCTGTTCTTTTTCTTCATTTTTTTTTACCCTGTGTCTCAGACTAGATAATCTCAATTGATCTATCTTCAGGTTTGGTGATTATTTCTTCTGCCAGCCCAGATCTGCTGTGGAGCTGCTCCGGTGATTTTTTTTTTTCCCCCACTTCTGTTATTGTACTTTTCAACTCATGGATTTCTATTTTCTAAAATAGTTTGTCTATTTTTCTCATACATCCTTTTAGATCCTTTGATACTGTCTTTAATTCTTGAACATGTTTGAAATAGCTGATTAATATCTTTGTTAAGTTCAATGTCTGGGCTTCCTCAGTGACTGTTTCTGTTGACTGCTGTGGTATGGGTCATGTTTTATATCTTTGCATGTCTTGGGACTTGTTAAAAAGAGGACTTTTAAAATCATATGGCAGCTCTGGAAATCAGATTCTTCCCTTCTCCAGGGTTTGTTGTTATTTCTGGTTTTAGCACTTTCTTATAGTTTCTGTGTTTTTGCTGGAGTGCTCCATTTGTTCATGCAAGTTGTCCACCTTTTCTGATAGATTCTTTTACATGTATCTTAGTTATTTTAATGTTCCCATATGATAGTACCATTATCTGGGTTATCTCCGAGTCTATTTCTGTTGATTGCTTTGTTTTTTGACTGAGTTGTATTTTTTTTCCTTGATCTTTCTGTATTTTATAATTTGTCATTGAATGCTGAACATCTTGTAAAAAGGAGAGACTGAGATAAATAATACGTATGCCTGGAAATGAGCATGGTTCTTCTCAGGCAACTGGTGTGGGAGATTGAATCATTCTACTCAGGAGTTGGGCTGGGTTTGGGTTTTGCCTTGGCTGTGGTTGCTGGAAGGTTTTTCTCAATGTGCTCTTCTGTAAGCTTTGAGTTGTCTCTCTATGCCTGAGTCATAGGGGACCATGCTTTTGCTCCTCTCACAGAGGAAGACTTCCGTTGATTTTTTTTTTTTACTCCTTTCTTTCTAGGCTATTGTAGAAAGGTGCAAGATGAAGTGGGAGCAGAACAGTTCCTTTTATTTGGAGTAGAAATTTGGTTATACTGTACAGGTATCTAAGCAAGATAGTATGTTCCTTTAGTATCTAGGCTTTGAAATGAATGGCCATGCACCATTAAAATGAAATAGAAAAAATAGATTGTAATTGATTCATTGTCTTCCTAAAGCAATAGTTGCAGAAACTAGTTGTTCCTAAAAATCAAGGTAAACATTATGAGGAAAAGTTTTGAGAGAATTCAGTCCTATGTCAAATAAGGCAGAATCATTATTGCAAGAAATAAAATTCTTGTAGATGTAACAAATGATAAGATTCCACTGAAATACCTTGTAGATAGTTGTTATCCTTTTTATATTTTGCCAATCCTTATATTTCTTGCCAGTCCTTCTTTATTCTCAGCACTAAAGAGGAAGGTGAATATCATTATTTTCTGTTCCTTTTTTTGGTACTTTAAGGTGACATTATAGTGTACAGATTTTCAGTGTTTTCTTTCCAGTATTTGACTTATTGTCAAAGCTGTTAATGAGCAAATAAAATACACTAAATTTAAAGTATAACGTATCTGGGCGCCTGGGTGGCTCAGTGGGTTGAAGCCGCTGCCTTCGGCTCAGGTCATGATCTCAGGGTCCTGGGATCGAGGCCCGCATCGGGCTCTCTGCTCAGCAGGGAGCCTGTTTCCTCCTCTCTCCTCTCTCTCTGCCTGCCTCTCTGCCTACTTGTAATCTCTCTCTCTGTGTCAAATGAATAAATAAAATCTTTTAAAAAAATAAAATAAAAAGTATAACATATCTTACTGGATTTATTTTTGAACTTATCCTAATATGTTTAGTTAGAATAATAGGATTTATATTGCTAGTAATTTTTTCATTTTTTGTTTTGGTATGTCATAGTAAAACTAAATAGCTTGAGTTTGCATTTGTAATTAAAGATTGATCATGCTTGAATAAAGTTTTCCATTAAACTCTTCAAATAATATACTTCACTTTTAAGGACTTTGGTGTCCTCAATGTTCTTAACTTTGATTCTAAAATGTTGGTTGCTGATAGCTTTGTATATTATCACCATATGTGTTGAAGAGCTGAGTAAAGATGGACGCCTGAATGTCCTTTGGTCTATTAAGGACTTCATTGCTTTTCTAGATTTAGGAATCCAAATCCCTTTAGAGATTAATGCTCTATGAGGAGCTCAGCACAACTCAAAATGAAGATTAAAACTGACAGAGGGTTCTGTATATAATAATGCTAGAGAGTACTGACCTTTGTACCTCAAAACTTTAAAACATGGACAAGGATACTTGATTGTCTCTAGTTATACTCTGAATTGATCGTAGATGTTTGCTTAGTTTACAGTGACATTGCTTATTGGACTGTTTCTGTTCTAAAGAACAAAAATCCCTAAATTCTTTTTATTCTCCTACTGTCAGAACGTCATTCAGCAACCTCTGAGTGACCCGGTGCTCAGAACCAGAGGCAAAAGCTTGATGAAGCCTGAATCCTAACCTCAGGGAAGTACGTGACCCCTATATGTACATTAAAACTGCAAGATTGGCTAGCGGAAAACAATTTCTGGCCATAAAAAGAAAAAAATTGATGTATTTTATGAGGGTTTTGTCTCTATAAGCCTCAGAACTGGCTGTGGATCTCTGTGCTGTGTATCTTTGATTATATTCACCCCTCTTCAACATTTAAAGGATTTTATATCCTGATCTTCTATGGTTTCTAATCTCAGGAAAACAAAACAAACAAAAAATAGCACTGAAGTGGAAGTAATCACCATCCAGTCCATGACTTGGATCTTCTCCAAGAGTTTGATTATAATTACTAATTAAACACATTCTAACTAATTTAGGGAAATATTAAATATAATTCCAAAAAAACAAACATGAAATTATCAAATGATCTACTTCTATCAACAGATACAGATATTTCTATATAACCCTTAGAATTATCAATTCCACCTCTAGGTGGACTATCCAAAGAATTGAAAGTAAGGACTCAAATATTTATACATTCATGTACATAGCAGCATTATTCACAGTGGCCAAAAGATTGGAAACAATTGAGAAATATCCATTGATGAATGAATGGATAAACAAAATGTGGCATATATATAGAATGGAATGTTATTCAGCCTTAGAAATGATGTTCTAACACATGTTACAACATGGGTGAACCTTGAAGCCATTATGCTCACTGAAATAAGTCAGGCACAAAGGACAAATGTATACGAGTCCGTATATAGGAGGTATCTAGAGTAGTCACATTCATCGACACAACAAGTGAATGATGGTTGTTGGGGAATGGAGAGTTCTTGTTTAATGAGTTTAGAGTTTTGGTTTGGGAAGATGGAAAGCATTCTGGTGATAGATAATAGTGATGGTTGCACAAAGAGTTGAATGAATATACTTAATGCCCTTCTAACATAGTTAAAATGGTAAATTTTTAATATATCCACGATAAAAAAAATTATATTTTAAATTCTGTTTGCTAATATTTAAGACTTCTGCAAAAGATACGGAAAGATACGTAAAAGCAAAATTAAGATTAGGCTATTTCTGAAGTATTAGAATGCCCCTTCCCATGCCCGGCTAGGTAGTAAGAATTTTGAGGAGGTAAGTTATAGTTAAGAGGTTTGTTTTAGTAGGCACTCCTCTCTTACGTCGGGCAGGTGGTAGGAGTGGAAGGGAGTCGTAGGTTGTGCCCTGACCTGCTGGATGGGGGCTCCGCGTGGGGCTCTGTCGTTTGTTTGTGCCGGAGCTCCAGAGTCGGTGTGGCATGTAATTGTCTGCAGCACAAAGTCCAAAGGTGACCTGTGGAGACAGAACTGTTTCCAGGTGTTGTGGGGGTGCTCTGTGAGCCCTGGGTGAGAGTGCTGCAGCAGAACCTTTCTTGGCAAAGCCACTGCCCCCAACAGCTCCCGGCAGTACTCGGGGTGAAAGCAGGAGTCATTCAAGTGAAATGGCAAAGCCAGTTTCTTCACCAAATTATAGGTCAGTTTTTAACTTGTGTACATGGTAGGTTTTGTTTTGTTTTGTTTTGATAATGACACTGGCATGCTTACATGCCTGAACTGTTCTCTGAAGAGCGGTGCCTGACCTCAGGCAGTCCCGTCGTCAGCAGAGTTCACAGATAACACAGGTTCCAGCTTGAAGGTGGACAGGATACTCTTAGAGATGGGTGTGCTGTACGCACAGTGAGGAAGCGTTTAGCACCCGCACGGGCTGTCTCCGCCCCAGCACTGTCTCTGCGGGACGAGGAACACTAGTGGTGACTACCTATTAACTCATCCCTCTGCCCACATAACTAGACTCATAGCACGATTTTCTGCCTGTTTGTGAGGGAGAAAATTCCTCCCAGGTTGGCGCCAGGAGTAACCTGACAGCTCCAGGATGAAGCCTTATAACTGAACAAGCAGTTGAACAGACATGTGTTATAATGATAACAGTCCTTGCGTTTTTTTGGTTTGTTTTTGTTTTTTTTTTTCTTTTTCCAACTAGCTTGGGGTACATTTCCTGGCCCCTTTGAAGGCCTTTCACATTCCTCTTTTCCTAGGTTGGATGTTTAGGTGTTAGAAGCAGGTAGGTGAGCTGTTGACCCCCTATAAACCTCCTCCATTGCCTCTAGCATTCAGTCCGTTTTCCTTTTAACTTCTTAAATGTTTAACTTGGTGCAGCCCTTAAAAGGCTGATATCAGCGAGTTCTTTTCCATCTTGTTTTTTTTAATGGCAAACCTTCATCAGAGTCCTTTGAATTTATATCTGGCCATCCATTTCTTTGCTAATAGCATGGTACCCTAATATGCCATATTCTGCTTTTTTTACAAGTTATCTTCAACATATATTTATTGAGCACTTACTAAGTGCAAAAGTACTCGAGCCAGGTAAAATCCAACTCTGTGAAGTCTTAAACAACATTACCAGAAATGTTTCTCATCTTCTGGAAGACATTTAAAGACAGTCATGGTCACTGATCACTCACGTGCATCACTTACCTTCACTCTTTAGCTTCCTGCACGTGTATCTTTCTGCTGCAGCAGCAGGCAGTAGGCATGGCGGAGACCACGTTTGTGCATCTAGTGCACAGGCCTCACTGTGATCTGAGCTCTCTGCCTGCTCACCACTCAGTGACCTCAGGGAGGCTGTTAAGCTCTCTGGATCTTGGGTTTTCGTCTTGTAAAGGGGGGATTTAGTAGCATGCCCCATATTGCGCCCCACAAGTATAGATGAGCCTCTGGGTGTTTGTTGTAGTCCCTCTGCCTCCATTTATTTCTCTGACCTCTGCTTACCTCCTCTGAGAGACTAGTATGATTGATCTTTGGGTTCCCCCTCTCGCTTTTGGTGAAGAATAAGAAAAAGTTAGAAACAGTTGTCAGTGAATGGGAAATCCATTTTGTGGGAAGGTGAATAATTGGAATGGGGATATTTTACCCTTTCTAAGTGATACTAACTGAAAAATTATAAATACAAGCAATACAAGAACCAACCATTAGGCTATTTGAGGCTATTTAACTGTGAAATTGTGAACATGTTTCCTGAAATGCAGTCTTTAAAGAGGAAAGCAGTATGACCTTGTTGATACTGACCAGCACCTGAAAACTCCGCTTCGGTTTCCAGATCCTGAGTTTTTTACTGTTTCCTTTGACTTACTCACTCAATTCGTTGTTGGAGAAAAACCAGTCATGTTGAATATCTTCGAGATTTCAAGTTTCTCTGCATTGCTAATGCCCTTCTTTATCTGTTTCAGCATCTCCCTATGTTCTTTCCAGTATTCTTTACTTCTCGTTATCACATACTGTTTTTCTTTTCTCCCATTTCCTTCTTTGTTTCAATTATTTGGATTTTAATGACCCTTCCTCTGATTTGGAGGAAATGTTACTGCTAATCTAGTCTCCATCTTCTGACTTATGCGTTTCCCTTTGGGTTACCCTGAATATCCTGTTTCAGACCACAAGTATGCTACATCAGTGAAGGCACCAAACCCATTTCCCGGACAGCCCAGGTCCTCAGCCCTCAGTGTGCATCGACATCTCATGGGAAAGGCGCCAGTGCTCCACTCCCGGAAGCCCTGGGGAGTTGGGAATGTGGCCCGAGGAGCATTTTTTGAACACCTGCCTCGTGATTCTACTGCACAGTCATGTTGAGAACTCCTGCTACCAATGGCAAAACATTGTAATTCCCATATCGAAGACTACATTGTTGTGTGTATCCTGCTTCTTGCTTCATAATTCTTTGGTTTAATCAGGCTGATCTTATATAGGTTTTAGAAAGTTGGCATTAACTAAGGTTTATTTAAAGTTATGTAGTCTCATCAATTGCTACTTTTTATCTCAAAATAGAATTTTTATTTTTAACTCTCCACATTGCCTTTTCATACCTAATATTTTTAGGTTGGTTCTTTCTGAAACTTAATTATTACACAGGATGATTTTAATTGAAGAAACCACAGCTTATGTTCTTTTTTCGGTTGATTTTCAAAATGCTTCCTAATTCTGTGTACTCTCAGCTTTGTTAACTAATTCATTTCACAGTTTTCCATTCATCTGCTTTGAGTATATTTCTAGCATTCGTGAGTTATTTAGTAGTTTCAGGGAAATAATTTGTATGCTTCACGGACTAAAATGCCTCTTATGCAGCCTCCATTCTTAAGTATTCTCTTGCTCTTTAGAGAATGAGTTGTTGGGAGTATGTTTTTCTGAGTGCTAATACTGTGCCATAGCCTCGCAGCACAAAGTTCTGGAGCCCACTCGGCCAGCTAGTGTGGCTCTAGCTCATATTAAAGAGCTGGGATCATGGGGCGCCTGGGTGGCTCAGTCTGTTAAGCGTCTGCCTTCAGCTCAGGTCGTGTTCCTGGGGTCCTGGGATCCAGTCCCACATCAGCCTCCTTGCTTAGCGGGGAGCCTGCTTCTCCCTCTCCCTCTGCCTGCCACTCCCCTGCTTATGTGCGCTCTCTTGCTGTCTCTCTCTCTCTCTCTCTGTCAAATACATAAACAAAAATCTTTTAAAAATAAATTAAAAAAATAAAGAGCTGGGGGACGCCTGGGTGCCTCAGTTGGTTAAGCAGCTGCCTTCGGCTCGGGTCATGATCCCAGGGTCCTGGGATAGGGTTCCTTGCTCGGCAGGGAGCCTGCTTCTCCCTCTGCCTCTGCCTGCCTCTCTGCTGCTTGTGCTCTTTCTCTCTGACAAATAAATTTAAAAATAAATAAATAAATAAATCTTTAAAAACAAATAAATAAATAAAGAGCTGGGATGCAAATGGTCGTGCCTGGAACCTGGAGCAGAGCGCTTAGTTAGTTCTTAGGAGGTGATGTCAGAGATGGAGAAGAGCCTCAGCTTATGGAAAACCTTAATTGTTCACCTGACAAGTTTTGATTTAAGTTTGAGTGGTTTTTTTGGTTCTTGTCATATAGGGAAAATACTCGAATAAAAAGATGTGAGGAAAGCTGTTGTGGCCATAAGAGTTGGCCGTGGCTAGTGTACGGTCACAAAACTAGGAGCCGGCGGAGCAGTGAGGCTGATGGAGTGGCCAAGATGCAGGGTAATCACTATGAAAATCAGGTGAGTCGAGAGAGCAGTGCAGGGGCAGGGCTGCTGCTTAGGGGTTAACAAACTGGCTGTGAGTGCGCAGGGTGAAAATGCATCTGTCCCTTCCTCCCATTGCCAAGTGAGGGAAGACGGGCCCCCCAGAGGCCTATGACCCCACAGTCTCAGCCACAGTCAGGACAGTGACCCAGTGTCCTACCATGCAGGGTGGCAGCGGACCAGGGACAGGAGACCTTGGTGACACTGTTGAGAAAGCAGAAGGCATGCAGATCAGATGAGTGGGCGCTTGCATCTCAGATTTATTCATTTATTAGATGCTACCCAAGAGTCACATGCCTGCTGGGGTCCAGGCCCAGAGGTGTCCTCCTCAGGGGAGTCAGCTCCTCACAGCCCAGTGTGACAGGTGCCAGAGAGTTCAGCAGGTGACACCGCCTCCCTGTTGGGGCGGTGAGGGAGACCCCTTGTGAGGGGCGCGCCCAGAAGCACTGCCCATGCTTTCTTTCTGGATGGCTGCTGCTTCCCAGGGGCTCTGCAATCTGTGCAGCCTTCCCAGACTTCTCCCGTGCAGCCCACGGTAGAGCACACATTTTATCTGCTGGCCCCAGGTGCTCCGAAGCCACAGTCTCTGGTGTCTCCTACTCTTTTCTAAATACATGAATACTGATTGGTAGCCATGAAATGGATTTTGTGTCCCAGAGCTTGCAAAGCACTGTTATGTAGAACGGGAGAAGGTCACACAGCACCCACCCACCTGTCCACCCCTCAACAAAGAGCCCCAGAAGTGATGATCAGTCTAGGTGTAGGGGAGCCATACTGAAATGATTAGGAGAAAGGGGCCTTCGCATCTAGACCCACCACGGACAGTTGCTGCAACAGCTGGAATAGGAAGGCGTCTGCCTCAGGCATTAGGATCATGGAAGGACTCTGGCAGTTTTGCCTGGCCTGGGCAAGTAGCTCAACTGGCAGAATATTGCGGTTTTGCACATTTATGGAAAGTGTGGTGCTAGTCACCAAGGACAGCCTTCCTCCTGTTTGCTGTGCTACTTGTGCCATCTTTCGGGGTCCAGAGGCTGGAGCTGTAGTACTTGACAACTAGAATACATGGTTGGGGCCAGGGGCCAGGGCGGCAAGGATCCCCAGTGCATCCACAGCATACCCAAACACTGGGAATGCACAGGACAGGGACAGGGGAGATGTGTGTGTGCAACAGAAGTTGGACAGACTTGCAGCGTTAAGTGTCTACCTTGACTCAGGTTATGGTCCCAGGGTCCTGGGATTGAGCCCCACATGGGGCTCCCTGCTTAGTGGGGAGCCTGCTTCTCCCTCTCCCTGCTTCTGCTCTGTGCTGTTCCCCCTGCTTATGCTCTGTCAAATAAATAAATAAAATCTTCTAAAAGAAAGAAAATGAACAGACTTACTCTTTTTTTATTATTATTTGAGGAACACCTGGGTGCCTCAGTCAATTGGGCGTCTGCCTTCAGCTCAGATCATGATCCCAGGGTCCTGGGATCAAGTCCCACATCAGGCTCCTTGCTCAGCAGGGAGTCTGCTTCTCCTCTGCCTGCTGCTCCCCAACCCCCCCCCCACTTGTGCTCTGTCCCTCTCTTTCTCTCACTGACAAATTTTTAAAATCTTAAAAAAAAAAAAAAAGATTGAGAGAGAGCGAGCATGAGCTGGGGGAGGGGCAAAGGGAGAGGGAGAAGCAGAGCCTATCGTGGGGCTCAATCCCACAACCCTGAGAACATAACCTGAGCTGAAATCAGGAGTTGGACGCTTAACTGATGAGCCATCCAGGTGCCCCCAGACTTACTCTTAATGGTAGTAACAATTTTTATATTTCAATTTGATTACATTAAATGTGTATGATGAAGAGGCTTCATGTCTTAAGTGGCTAATTCACATTTCTAAACTAGGGTTTGTCCTAATACAGTGTACAAAAATAAAGCACCCCAAGCACAATATTCAGGGGCCTCGGTGGTGATGTAAAATTTCGATCTCTGAATCCCAAATCCAGCGCTGCAGGTGGTCGTCAGGCACACCGCACCAGCGGTAGGGGACCTGTCCTGTGGGTGAGGGACCTGCCAGGGAGAGTCTGGGTAGGCTGCAAGTCACAGGAGAGCAAGTGTTGACAGATTCGAAAGACCACTTGCACTCCCTAACCCTCCTGCAGGGTGACAGGTGGGGACTAGATGTTCCCCCTTAGTGACATGGGACAAGAAGGACGTGGCCGTGGCCCCGATGTCATCTGAAGGAGGGGGAGGAGCTCCTCCATGCATCCAGGTCGCCTGGGATGCCCTTAAGCACAGGTCTCCTGGGGAGGATCGTGGTGGCCCGTGTTGCTCTTTGAAACAAAAAGGGGTGTAATTGGCTTGAAAGTGAGCATGAAGCTCTGAAGACAGATTTGTGGGTAGAGAGAGAGATTTGGGAGCAACCTGCTGTGGAGAACAAAGGAGTGGATCACACAGAGAAAGCAGAGGCCACTTTTAAGGGCTTTGGAGTACAAACACACAACACTTTGCTCTCCAGCTGGAGAATCTTCCTTCAGCTCCGGAAGCCTAGCGGCCCTTTGCTGTGGAAGCCCACTCCGTTGGGATGGGGACAGCAGTGTCCAGGCACTTTGCAGTAGCATTTGGGTGGAGCCCCTGCTTGGCATAGGACGTTCCTCCTGGAAGGATTGGACTAATGAATACCAAAGATCTCTGAATGTGGAGTTTGATTGTACACATTTCCATCCTAACTCCCCACTGAGCAGTTGCTTGTTGGTTTATGTGCGGCCTCTTGAAGCAAATTGTTCGTTAGATGGTTTTATTTTTAAGGCCAGGTCTAGAACGTGGCTGTGAATAAATTCTTTCTTGACTGAGGCAAAAAGAATGACTTTGATACTGAGTGGTGGAAAGAAAACTTATAGCCAGTTCTGCTAAAATGCAAGTGTGCATTCCTGAAAATTACCACACTATGCGAAATCATGCACTAAAAACCACCGGGCTTAGGTGGGAAATGGATAGGAGCCCAGCACTCAGAAACTGTGTCATTGGCATATTTAAAAATAGGAAGGACCCTAATGAAAGTGGTCCTACAGTTTGACCTATTAAATGGTTACGAAAAACATGAATACTACAATAAATGTGGCACTTTATCATGAAAGAGGCATGCAGTTTGCCGGTGGAAGTAGGCCTGGGAAGGGTTATCGTGAGGCAGCAGAAGGGGCGTCTTGAAAGCACACAGAAAGCGGGGGTAGCTGGTGGAGGTGTGTGTTTTGTGTGTTCCTGCCCAGCTAGAGTCACCTGAGTTGTGGTTGTACGTTCAACTGTCTCCAGACAAAATCAGACATAAACAGAAGGTGAAATGTGCAGTGTGCTCACAATTGTTCCGAATATGTCAGTCGTGTTGGAGCAAAACATTGTAACAGCCCTGACTATACACCACTGTCTTTTATGAAGATAGCTCAGAATAAGCCTATGCAGCCTTAGACCCGGAGGCCCTACAGACAGGGACCTGTATTTGAAGGAATTGGAGCAAAGAGACTTTTGTAATTATTTATAAAGTGTTCATTCATTTAACATGTTATGGAAAAAAGGGGACACTGATGTTTAAAGCCTCCCTTTTACCTCCACATTCATTGGAAAAGTTTTCTGTTCATGAATTCAGTTTTCGCATTATATCATCTGAATAAACTGGTAGGCATTTGTATGGTTAAATAGAATTAGGGTTAGTAGGTGTAGGGGAAAATGTTTTGAAACGATAAACTCTGTAAAGGAGGGTTAATAATTCTATAGACACTGTAGTGCTTCCTCTGAAACTGGAGACTCAAGAAAGTGACAGCTGGTTTTGAACTATTCCTATGGCTCGGACCCCTTCTGCCTTTACGTATTACATTTACCAACTTTTGACTAAATAACCCTAAACTATAATATGGTCAGAGGAGTACTAATAAATCTTTACCTATTTAAAAATAATATCCCAGAAATGTTTGTCTGGATTTTGGTTGCTGTAGTCTGTTTTCAAGTAGCTCTTACCCTGATGTCAGTAGTATATTGTAGAAACGTACAAAATACCAAGAATTTTAAAACCACCCATATCTCTATCACGAAGAAAGAGCCATTACTAACATTTTTGTGTATTTTCATTTCTAATAAACTCACATGTAAACAGTGTTGATTACATATACCTTTCGATAGCGTTCGTTTTCATTTCTGAGCTATATAATTTTGAGAATAACAAAGTAAACACAAGCTTGAGAGACAGGTCTGCAGATACAGCCCCACTTTCAGACGTCCCCCGATGGATTTAAAATAGATTTATATTAAAAGCTTCACGTATGTAGCCTATGATGTAAATGGTAGCTACTGGAACACCCTTACAGACCTGGATGTTAACAGTCTTCATGAACATCCCGATGATGTGTCAGGGGGAGGGATGTGTCTCGTTGGTCATCGAACCATTTCCTAACTGTTAAAGTTAGGGCTCTTTACAGTTTTTCCATTTTAAAAATAATTTGAATATCTTTTAAATGTGAAAACATACCCTCATCTAATTTCTTTTTTTCTTTTGTTAGAAGTAGAATTCTAAAAGTGGAATTACAAGGGCAGAGGTTGATAGACACACCTTACAAAATTGCTCTCTAAAAGTGTATCCATTTATGTATGTGTGCTCTTCACCAGTCCTGATCTAACTGCCGGATTTAGAAAGGTTTCCTAGGACACCTGGGTGGCTCAGTCATTAAGCGTCTGCCTTCCGCTCAGGGGCTCAGGTCATGACTCCAAGGTCCTGGGATCAAGTCCCACATGGGAGTCCCTGCTCCATGGGGAACCTGTTTTTCCCTCTCCCTCTGCCCCTCCCCCCTGCTCCTGTTCTCTCTCTCCCTCGCAGGTGCGCGCTCTGCTCTCTCTCTCAAATAAATAAAATATTTAAAAAAAAGAAAGGTTTCCTAATCTGTAGGTAGAAAAGATTGTTTCATTTTTTATTTGTGAGATCAGTTTTTGGTGTTTTGGTGTTTTTAGTCCCTCAAATTAATTTTTCTGTGCTCATCTCTTGTGTGTATCTGTGTTTTACTTTGAGTAAAGACATAAATAGACTGTTTAAGAAAATTAACTGCTTGGTTTTTTTATTACCACTTATTGAATGATCCTTACAGAGAAACTTTTGTTTCTCTGTAATGCCATAGATTGTCATCATAGGAACTAGTCCTAGGTTTATTCTAGTTGGTCATCTTCTGCACTAACACCACGCCCTGAATAGCTATAAATATATAACTAGCAAGGTGCATTTCACTCATTATTCTCTTCAAAAATTTCTTAGCTTGTCTTCCAGCCAAATCTTAGGCACCGAGGTTGCAGTTGGAAGTCTGTTACAATTAAAATGGAGAAAGATAGATTGCTTTACAGTATTTGGTGTTAATAAAATGGGACTGTGGTGTCATGAGTCATAAGTAAAATTGGCATGTAATTTTGTTTTGTGTGATCAGTGTCCAGTCCTGACATCAGTTAAATTCTCTTCACAAAATGAATTTGGTAGATTTCCTCCTTTTCTCGGAACTTTGAAGCCGTTTTCCTCTCTAGTCCGCGGCTCCTCCTGTGCCCAGCCCCAGAGCACTTTTCCGAGGCAGTTCTTCAACTTTACTTTTATCTTTCCTCAGTTATTCTTTCTCTTTGTTTCTGTTGTGTCCGAGATCAGTCTTGAGAACTCGTATTTTTCTAGAGAGTTGTCGATTTCTTGAGAATACTGTATTTATGTAGTGCACACGAAGTGGTTTTTACTCGTTCTGGTTAGGTTGGTGTGGTTTTGTGAGGAGGCAAGTCACCGCCTCCTACTTTCAGTTAATTAATGTAACCTACAGTCTGTGCGGGTTCACTTTTACCCATATGTTTCCCACTTCTGGCACTCTGCATTCTTCTGTGTGTGTCCAAGCTTCCGTCTGCTCTCAGTCTTGCTTTGAAAAACTTCCTTTAGCATTTCTTGTAGTGCAGGTCTGCAGGCTACCAATTTTCTCCACGTTTGCCTGGAAAAGTTTTTGTTTCTCTTTTGTTTCTGAAGGACAGAATATGCTGCATGTGTGCTGCATGCTAATTTTTTACTTCCTGCACTTGATTTTATTTGAGAGGGAGAGCATGAGTGGTGTGGAGGGGTAGAGGGTGAAGGACAGCCAGACTCCCTGCTGAGCAAGGAGCCCGACGTGGGGCTCCATCCCAGGACCCCGAGATCGTGACCTGAGCCGAAGGCAGATGCTTAACCCACTGAGCCACCCAGGCGTCCCTACTTCTTGTACTTTAAAGATGCCATGCCTTTTCCATGGTCTTCTCTGCTTTCATAGATAAATACACAGTTGTTGTTATGTTACTCTACCTGCTAGATCTTTTTCTGTCTCTACTTTGAAGATTTTATCAGTAACTTTTGCAGATTGATTATGATGTGCCTTACTTTTGTTTTCTTTGTGCTTATCCTGATTGGTATTTGTTAAGCTTCTTGGGTCTGTAAGCTTCTGGTTTTCATCAGATAGGGAAAACTTTGAGTCATTATTTCTGCAGATGTTTTTTTACACACATGCACACACTGTTTCTTGGCCTCAAATTATACATACGCTGGATTGTTTGCTCTTATCCTACAGGGCACTTGGGCTCCTCTCTTTGGTTTTTCTTTCTCTCTGTGCTTCATTCTGGGTAGAATCTGGTGGTAGGTCTCCAGTTCTCTCATCTTTTCTTGTGTAGCGTCTAATCTCTTAAACATACTAATGAAATTCATATGTTCCTGTTGTCTTTTAAATTGTCGAGCATACTTGAGGTGATTTATCACTGTGGTGATTTACAACAGTTTAGGAAATGTCCTTTTCTGTTATTCCATCACCTCTTATTTGTACATCTCTTTCTATTAAATGATTTGATCTCGATCACAGTTCCCATTTTTCTGCTTCTTCTCATGTCTAATTTGTTGGCTGCTAAATAAATGTTGGGACTTTTACATTTTGGCACTGGTTTTTGCACTTTTAAAAGTGTTACTTTGGGGGGCACCTAGGTGGCTCAGTTGTTAAAGCGTCTGCCTTCGGCTCAGGTCATGATCTCAGGGTCCTGGGATCGAGCCCCACATCGGGCTCCCTGCTCAGCGGGGAGTCTGCTTCTCCCTCTCCCTCTCCCCCTGCTTGTGCGCCCTCGCTCTCTCTCTCTCTCTCTCGCTCGCTCTCTCTCAAATAAATCTTAAACAAAACAAAAAAATGTTAGTTTTGTTCTGACAGCCAGTTATTACTTGCAAATCATTTTGATCCTTTCAAGGCTTATTTTTAAGTGTTGTTAGTGTAGTTCTGGAGCATCCTTTGTTCTAGAGCTACATTAGTTCTAATGATGTGTGCCTGTTCCGGGGTTTCAGCCCAGTGCCCTGGCTGTTCCGTGAAGTCTCCCCACTCTGGCTGGTGACAACCCCCAGCCCCACGTGCGCTCTGGCAATGATATGGTTTATAGGTAGTTTTTTCCTCAAAAGTTGTTGTCTCCCAAACCTTGTGGAGTTTCACCTTGTGCATACTCAGATTGGTGTTCAAGAAAGACTCAAGAGGATCCCTAGGCAGTTCTGGAGTTTTCTACGTAGCTCCCTCCTTTTCAGTACTCCACCCCACAAATTAGAGCCGCCTGGGCTCTTCCTGATTTTAGGACTCTGCTGGGCTGCTCATAGCGTCCCTTGCCTGCAGCTACAGTGTGGAAAGGGCCTCCAGGCAGAAAGCCTGGGATACCGTTGGGCTCACCATGCTCGGTCCCCTTCATGCTGGGAACGTGCTCCTGCCCTGCCTGTTGTCCAGCCTCTGAAACAGTTCTTCAGTTTTCTGCTTCTTGCTAGCAAGTAAGGAAAAGCAGCTCCTGTGTCTTATGTTTGAAAGCAGAAGGCACTTTTCATTTTTAGAGAGACATGCTTTTTGAAGCAGTGAATTCTAACAGGTTCACAAACACATGTTTGAGAGGATCCTTTTGCTCTCGAGCATGTTAAAAGAATATCATTTATTAGGAGAGGCACTAAAATGGGTTTGTTCCTCACTGGCTTTTCTGCTAGTAAATCCTAGGAAGGCAGTTAGTAGTCTCTAAACCCAGGTCCTGGAGGAACTGTCTGCTCACTGAGAACATTTGCTCCTCTTTGTCATCAGAGCTGTTGGTCTATGGAGTCACAGTAAATTTTCCCACAGTTTATGTGCAGAGGATATTTTTTTCCAAATCTCAGTGTTTACCTTTTAGGTTGGTCATTAGCAGTTGATTCTTTCCTAAAACGTACTGCTTGCTGTCCCCAGATTGGCACTGGGTGATCAGCCGTGTGACATCGGGCAGGCCACTTAACTTCTCATCCCTGCATGGAGGGAGCTGCGCTGATGGGACTTGAAGGGCCCTTCCCTTCGTTTCTTCAGTGCATATTGAGTGTTCCAGGCCCTGAGGGTACATTAGCAAATGAGACAGACAGGGACCCTGCTGTCACGGAGCTCAGTGGAGTACGGCAACAACATACACACCAGGAATAAGAAAATCAACTGAGGAAGAAATACCTTTGGTGAGGAGGGCTGTAAGGAAGACAAACGGGGGCACCATGAGTGGTGCTGGGAGGGGCCCACATTAGAGGGCTCTCCACGGAGGCTCGTCTGCGACGTGATGCTTGAGCGGCCGTCCGGATGAGCAGGAGGGGCCAGCCATCTGAGGCTCTAGGGCAAGGACATTCTAGGCGGAGGGAGGAGCAAGTACAAAGGCATTGAGGTGAGCATAAACCCAGAGTGGTTGAAAGACCACAATGGCTGGGTTGTCACAAGTGAGGGGCGAAAGGACACAAGTGACAGCAGGGGGGTCAGGACCCAGCTCACGCCGGCAGTCTGCTTCCGAGACTCAGTCCTGCTGGGAACACTTCTCTGCCCACAGAGGGCACAGTTAGATGTCACACGGCCCCAGAGGGGAGTAACTGAGGGTCCCAGGAGTCCTGGAGTGGGTGTGCTAGTTGAGGCACTCGTGAGATCACACGGCTTGACATCAGCAGGGACCGTAATGGCACCAGTGAGCCAGTGCAGTTTTAACAGGGAGATGAAGGCCAAGTTCAATAATCCTGGTCAGCATGAGCCAGCGTGAATCCATTTCCACATTTGCAGAACCACGGATAGCTCCGTAGGACCTGTTGCCTCAAAGAAAAGAAAATGGGCTTTTTGTGAAGCTCACATATAAAGGCAACATGGACCCCATAGCCTAGAAATCCTGCTTCTGTGGAAAGAAACCACCAGGAAATCTGCCTGTAGAGTTTAGGAATGTGCGCCTTTTAAACAAGGAAAGAAAAGAGACTCAGAAACAGGAGCAGTTCACGGGGAAAGGGGCCAATCCAAAGTCAGCAGGCTTTGTCCCGGCAGAGGGCAGCTACCCAGCCCTCAACAGAACTTCCCCTGTGTTGCCGGCTCATTCTCACTGTGTTCTGATACAGTGCCGATTAATTCAGGTCGGGGTTAGGAACTGTTCAGGATCTAGACACTCTCACCTGTGGTTCCAAGCACGCTGGCCTGTGTCGTTCGCAAGAACCCCCTTCATCTGGGCACACCGCAGCCTCCAGCCCGTCCCCACTCATCTCCCTTTCGTCACATCACCCTTCACCTCTGAGTCAGGCGGCGTCCACCTTGCCTCTGTGCACAGGACTGCTCCCGTGTGGTCTCTGTTTAGGCGGGGAGTCATCGCTGTCAGCGGTCCCCTCCAGATCAGCATGCTCTCACCTGGCACTTGTAGCTCTGTGCTCCTTAAAACAGCGTGTTAACGGGTTCTTGGTTTGAATGTGTATGCTTTTTAATTTAACAACTTTTATCTGTCTTTCATCATATCCTGGCTTTTTTACCCTTAGCGCTGCAGTGACACTACTTGCCCGTGTTGGTTAGTGGCTTCTAACCTCCCCTCCCATTGCTTCTTCTCCTTTCTCCTCCATCTCTCTGAGGCATATGCCACTACTGACACATCCTCACGGCCACAACATCTTCCCCTTCCTTTGAGGGGAACTCCTTACTGCCTTCCTGCTCCCCACTGCCTACTGGCCCTGCACGTGGCTCTGCAGCGGGCTCGCTCCTCACGCTTCCCCTTTGGAGCTCCTGCTCCTCGATTCAACCATCATTCTGTGTGCCAGCCCCCAAGGACTCATCTCCACCCTGACTTCTCCGGCCCCCACTTCTGATCTCTGGAGCATCTACACCTGAATAATAGCTGTGGATAAAATGAAGCTTCTGTCCTCCTCCCCCAGCTACACGAGACTCCGCCGTGGTGCCCCGTCTCCTGGACACCCAAGCTTAATGGTTCCAGGGTCATCTGTGATCCATTCCCCCGTTACTCGGGAAGTTATCTGGTCATGTTGCCTCTAGCTACAGTGGAGTGTGTTGAGGATGGTGGACAGAGAGAACACAGATGGGGAAGGTTCTGGAGGAGAGGTTGAAAGTTAAAGAAAAGGATCCTTGCTAGCCACTCAGAAAGATTCAGGACACCCTGTGTTCCTGGTAACAGCAGACTATCATATGCTCTTCCGATTGGAAATACTTGCCAGCATTGGAATGACAGAGGCCAAGGTAATATTAGCGTGTATTGCAGTGTGGATCGGTAAAAGGGATTCTAGAACATCCATTCAGTGACCTGGTGTGCAGCCTTAGAAAAGAACGAGGAAACTGACCTGCTATGAGAAGTTCTAAGACACTGTCAAGTGATAAAAGCAAGATAGGACAAGATACTATGTCTAGTGAACTAGAATTTGTGTGTTTTAAAGGGGGGTGGAAATCTTTTTATTCTTACTTGCTTGTGTATACGTTAAGATGCCGTGGCAGGGTACCAAGAAGCCAGACACGGTAGCTAAATGGAGGGTGAGGGGCTTGGGCAGGTGGAGAGCAGGGGTGGTGGGAGGCCTCTCACCACAGATCTTCTTACGTTCGTAGATTCTTGAACCATATATATGCACATATTATAGCCTCTTCCAAATTTTAAAAAATTGAATTTTTCTTTTTTAAAAAACCTCTGAAATATTTCTACCAATTGAATGAAAATCCTGTTGTTTTACTAAGGAGATTATTTGACTTCTCCAGATGTCCATTCCTGAGTCTTTTCTGGAGCCTTGGCTTATTTTCTTTCACTGTGGAGGAAATATTTCCGACCTATAATTCATGTTCTTCCCCTCCAAGAACCTCTGCTAATTTTATTAGTAAAGTTTGATCTAGTTTTCTTACATTTCTTTCCCTTTTTTCTCCTACCCGAAGGCTCTATATATTCATTACCAGTTGAGATAATATTCAGACAGTTCATATGAATAGGACTATAATTATTTATTAATACTTGAATTCTTACTCTGACGTAACTTGATAACTCTGGGAAAGCATTAAAATGAATTTCTTGCCTTTATTATGAGAAATGCAAAGTTCAGGAGACCATGTATTTAAGGCACAGCAACCACATTGATGCTGAGGAACTGACATAGGAGGGAAAATAAGCAGAAGACTTTATGAGGCAGGAAAGAGAATTGTCTTGAAATTGTACTTAGAAGGCTATTTGGAAACGTGAAACTGGGAACGCTGTACAGAGAACAGTGACATCCCAGGGCATCAGAAGAAAGAACTCCTGAGAGGCTTGAGTGCCCCACAAGGCGGGGAGGGTGGCGTCTACAGTGGGGGCCCTGGCCCCACCACCCATGGACCAGAGAAACAGGTGCTTACGTGGCGTATCTGACACATCAATCTTGCATTCAAAAAAGAAATTTCAACTGAATGGTAGATAGCTTTGGCTCGAATAATAATATTTTCTTGAACCAATTTCCTTTTTTCCTTTCACTTCTCAAGCCTGGAATAGGTACTCTTCATGAGACCCATTCTCTTTTAATCCCATTCTTGAGAGGTTTCAAATTTTGTAGCTTCTTTTCAGCAAGTACTTTCTTTCTTTATTTTTTAGGCAAGATAAGCAAGTGGATGATTTCCTTGTCAGACTTTGAAGGAAAACAAATGCCTTTAAAAGCAGACATTTTAGGGGTACCTGGGTGGCTCAGTCGTTAAGCATCTGCCTTCAGCTCAGGTCATGCTGCTGGGGTCCTGGGATCCAGTCCCACATCATGCTTCCTGCTCTGCGAGGAGCCCGCTTTTTCCTCTCCCTCTGCCCCTACCCCGTCCCTCTGCACCTACCCCCGACTTGTGCGTGCTCGCTCTCTCTAGTGCTCTCTGGCTCTATCTCTTTCTCTCAAATGAATAAATAAAATCTTTTTTAAAAAATAGACATTTTAATAGCTTTGCTTTTACTACATTAAGGCATGGGTTTATAATGAGCACTTTTACCCAATTCAGAGACGATACTGGGGAGGGAATTTGGTAGCTGGATACCACAGACCACTGTGATTTCAAACTCTCGGCAGGTTCATCTCCGTTTATGGATGCATTAACAGCCAATGGAACAACCAACATACAGACATCTGTTACAGGAGTGACAGCTGGGAAAAGGAAATTTATTGACGACAGAAGAGACCAGCCTTTTGACAAGCGGTTGCGTTTCAGTGTGAGGCAAACAGAAAGTGCCTACAGATACAGAGATATTGTCGTCAGGAAGCAGGATGGCTTCACCCACATCTTGTTGTCAACAAAATCATCAGAGAATAACTCACTAAACCCAGAGGTGAGAGACGTTCCTTGGGCTGATTTTTGCTTCATGGTTCTCTACGCCCTTGTATCCAGGGCCTGCTTTGCCCACTCGGTGCCCTTTCTAACTCGCCTTCTGGGCCGTCTTGGTCCATACCACACTCCACCTGTTTGCCGCTCCTGTGAGTGCCGCTCCCGAGAGGGCCGCTGGCTGGTGGGGCCGAGAGCGTGTGGGGTCCGCGCCCGTGCCCCAGAGTGGGGCAGTGCTGGGGGGTGGGGACGGCTAGCTCTAGGTCACCACATCTCAGCCTGCGGGCCATGGGGGCCTCCCCAGACTCACATAGGAAATGCGTGTGTCCCAGGCCCTCTGAGGGTGCTCCCATTGTTCCTTCGGGGCTTCAGCATCATCGTGGGACTTCGTTCCCGCTGCAGGGACTTGGGCACGTGCTCGTTGCCGGGGGTACCTGGCAAAGCTGGCTTTCAGGGGTCCCGGGAGATGAGTGCTTGTAGAGGTTCATGAAACTCTCCAAGATGGGAAATTTTGGAACTTGCTCTGTACCTTCTTAAAATTCTACATTCTGGTATTTGTTTTCCACTTGTGAGCAACTTTTTTTCCAGACAAGAAAACCAAACTACACAAAGTTTGTACGTCTGGCCGGGTCACATGACAAACCAGTTCTGGGCTGGTCCCGGGCACATCTTGAAACTGCCAGTCCTTTCATTGGTTATTTGTAAATGCCTCCCAGAGATCATTTTCAGTGGTCTTGTGCCCTTCTAAAACGACTCCATGCTAATGTGCTTATAGTTAATATGCTTATGCACCGAACTTCTCGGGTTTCTGTCCCAAATGTGGTAGGCTGGTGTTAAAAGGGAAAAAAAAAAAAAGGGAAACCCTAGTTTCTTTCAACTGGTTGAATGTGCCACCTGCTGTCCAAACTGTAGAAATGCCAAGTGGCTATCCTGTGTAACTCGTCTACTGAGAGTCCCAACGATTACAATACTAGGTAACTTGCCTTTAGGTGTCTTTCTAACGATACTCTGTTCGTGATTAGTTCTGTAACATACACTGTCCCCAGCATTGCCAGTCTCTGCTTCTAGAAAAGAAGACGTTTGTGAATTATTTTAAATTGTGATAGTTACAGGGAAACAATATCAAACGGTGTCGGGTTTATACCGCACTTTCTGTGGATCCAGACGGTCCAGGAACAAAATGCTTTTCGGATTCCATATCAGAAATCCTCTGTGCCACTTGACCTTCTGGTGACTTCCAGGTCATGAAGGAAGTCCAGAGTGCCCTCAGCACGGCTGCCGCCGACGACAGCAAACTCGTGCTGCTCAGCGCAGTGGGCAGCGTCTTCTGCTGCGGTCTCGACTTCATCTATTTTATCCGGCGTTTAACGGATGACAGAAAAAGAGAAAGCACTAAAATGGCGGAAGCTATCAGGTATGCCTCAACGGTGTTTCGGTAATGGTTTGAGCGTCTTGCTCGGAGCGTCCCCATCCTGGTGGAACAGGCTCCAGCAAGCCTTGTGAGTAAAACGCATGCCTCCTTCCCCTGAGACACACTGGTATCAAAATTAATTAAATCATCTGTCTTTTCTGTGGGCCTGGCATAAATTACTACTTGCCTTGAGCAAATAACTGATTTCAAGGCTGGCTCAGACCCAGTGAGTGCTCAGGGAATGTTCTAATGATTAGCGTGTACAATAGCATGTAGCCAGAGTTTCCATTATTTGTACTGTGAGCGTGTTCTGTCTTCAGCCCTTAAATAAAGATGCATTCCCTTTCACATAATAACTTACCATTTGCTTCACTCTGAAAGAAATTGGCTAGCCTTTATGATAAGCTGGTTCCATAACATCACATGAAGTTTGTTTTAGTAGAAGTCATACACATTCTTGTTCAGGTTCATCCCAAGTTCCGACTGCCCGTAAAACTTGATCATGTAGAGTGAAAAGTAAGAGTTCCCTTTCTCTCACGAGCTCCCCTCCCCCAGGGACGCACCGTTCATTTATGTTTTCCCAGCCTTTTTCTAAACACTGTCAAATATGCATTCCATACATATTAGAGATAATATAGATTTATTTTTCGTTCTGTTAAATAAATGGAATTATACTGTGTGTTCTCTTGCAACTTGCCTTTTCCATTTAACAGTGTGACTTTAGAGATTTGCATTTCTTCTGTTTGGGGAATTTCCACTGCTATATCATAACATTGCAAACAGCTTCCCTAGAATCACCTAACTCTGCTATAAGCGTACCCAGGTACATATTCTGTTTCCATATTCCTCACTTCTCATGCTAATCACTGTAATTTAAAAATATCTAGTTATTCAGAAATTGATTTTATTTGAAGTGAATGAAACCCAGTCACCAACCAGAAGACCATTGTGCTGCCCTTCCCACCTCCCTAAAATGACATATCCCTGAGTGACCCCTAAAAACCCTTTGCATATGCGTTTGCCTCAGTGAGGTACAGGAGGACGGGAACTTAGATGCACCAGTGTGCAAAGTAAATGTGACCAGACCTTCTCCAAATCCCCACATACCTGGGAGTTGAAGTTGAGCTGCTTTGGATGGTTATTGGGCTCTGCATGGCTGAGACCCTGTGCCCTGACCTTGGGGGCACAGGGCTTCCTGGTCCCCCAAACCATCCTTAAAGGTGCTTATTGGGATTAGTGGAAGTTCTGCATTGGCGGGTACAGAGTCAGGCAGGGCATCTCTCTGACAGACTGCCCAAGATGATTCTGATGGGTTGCTGCCCTAATCGGCCCATCAGAAGAGTCCTGGAACCCCATACCTTGGAGTTTCAGGGCATTGCCTTGGCCTTTTATAACATTTTTAACAATTTTTGAAATTAATACATTTTGTCACTGTGTACAGACATATGCATGTATATCAGAGGTTCCTTTGTCTTTTTAAACATTAGCACTTTTTAGGTTATTATATGATTGTTTTTTCAACAATAGTTTGAAATTTTACAATCTGTTTTAATTAAATACCATCTCTGGTCACCTAAATAATTTCAAACTTGTAGTTTACTGGATAAGACCATCTTATTACTCAGTTTAAAATTAAGTGCTTGATCAATACACACAATTACTTGACAGTCAGTACTTCTAAGACAATGTGTAGATATTCCTGATTGTTAACCCATCCCATCCTTTCAGGATGAATTATGTGGGTTTAATTTTCTTTTTTTTTTTAAGATTTTATTTATTTATTTGACAGAGAGAGATCACAAGTAGGCAGACAGACAGGCAGAGAGAGGAGGAGGCAGGCTCCCTGCTGAGCAGAGAGCCTGATGCAGGGCTCGATCCCAGGACCCTGAGATCATGACCTGAGCTGAAGGCAGAGGCTTATTAACCCACTCAGCCACCCAGGCGCCCCCAATTTTCATTTTTTAAATACAAACGATGCCTCGGGTGATGACTTAGTAGATTTTCTGTAAGCTCACACTGACTTTACACATAGTACTGTGATTTGGGGGAGCTCTGCCGTAAGAATCAGATTCGTCTGCCAGGGCCTTCTACATTCCAGCTCCTTTCTCCCCAGAGCTGCTTCCCTAAGCTCCACTCCTAAATTTCAGTGGCTCAACCCTAGTCCCGCCCAAGTTGAATTGCCCTTGGCAGTGGCTGAGGTTTGCATTGCTGGTATTAGAAACCACAGAGGAAAGATGGATGGAGAGACTGCATTTTTGGAACCTTTTGGTGACTTCAGATGTTGGTCTCAGTCAGCTGCCCACTCCTGTTACTTGCCCAGATCCTCCCTCTCCCCTGTCACCTTCCTCACCCCCCACAGAATAACTTTTTTACAAAAAGGCCAAATCCTCCTTTAGGGAGACCTACTTGGTTCTTCTTTAAATGAATATATTTTTATCAGTGTGAATTTTTCTTCATGTACTCTGGCAAGATACGAAAATAATGAGTTATACCAGATTCACTTAACCTTTGCTCTTGCTCATTTGCATTTAAATTAATTTTTATATGTGTAAGATCTGCTTTACACATAAAGCTGTATATTTGTTATTTCTGTGTGTCTTGTCTTGACTTTCTTAAAACTTGGGGGCAAAGAACATCACTATAGCAGGTTTCCCCCGTAAAAAGTGGGAAATAGGAAGATGAGGTTTGAATTTGATTGTCAGGTGTCTCCTACAGCTAATTCCATTATCAGGACTGCTGGTCATCACCAGTTTGCAGATTCATCGTAATAAAAACAGCCAGCACATTAGTGATAAGAACAAAATGACCATAAATCTGTTTATAGCTTTAGGCTTTTGAAGTCTGTGGGAACCAGTGCTGCCTCTTAGTGTCCGAAGGACTGGGAGCCTCCTCGCCCCAGAAGGCAGGCATCTTCTTCCCCCACGGAGTTAGAGGAGCAGAGATGTGGGGAGACAGCAAAGCCGAGGAGCACCTGACCTCTCCCCATTCAGTCCTGGCCAGACATTCACAGGGAAGGGAGAGCTCCCTTGAAAACTGGCAATGAACTAGCTATTGAAACTTCAGATCCCACTGGCCTCATTTTCCCCAAACAGTTCCTACACTATTGTTCTTAGGTGATTTTCTGACTTTTTTGGTGATATCCATGAAATAGTGAACATTCTTCAAAAGAATGGATAGAAGTTTGCCTTTGTTTAATTAGAAATCTTTTTAAGCTCCTTTTATGACAAATATAACCTCTTTCCTTCCCTGCCATACCCACCACAGCCTTTATAGCTCAGCTCACACACAGTTCCCAGAAAGCTAAAATTTAAATTCAGTATGTTGCATTGAGCACATTGGCACATTCATGCATTTTCATTTTAAGCTCTGAAATAGACTTGCTTCACTCCCCCTAAAAGCCACTCACCAGCCCTGCTTGAAGACCAGGCTCCTGAGCGGTGTCCCGGGGCCCAAAGGCAGCCCCTGCCTCCCTGTCTCTGGTCACAGTGTGGCCAAGCCTTTGTGGCTCTGCAGAGTTTCTACTAAACAGAAAAAAAGCATTCGGCTGTGTCCTCTGAAAGGGGAAGATCTTCCCTGAGTGAGCCAGTGAATTCCTACCCCTCCCAGAAGCAGCCACTGGTTCCAGATGAAATTATCATTCCAGGCAAAAATAAAAATAACTTGGGAGGTGGGTGAGGAATCAGCTTCAAACAATTCTCCAGGCTTTGATTTTGCAGTATCTACTTTAGAAGCATTTTTTTTCTTTTATACAAACATATAACTATAACGTGAGAAGGAACACTGCCTTGAGTGATTGATTCCTTCGACCGTTTCTCTATAAAGTCACTCTCTTACTGCGGTATTTGCTCATTTCTTTCATATTGTTTTGCCATCCCATTCATGGTTTCCAGATGCTGTTAGCACTAGCCCAGTTCCTCCCGGGCCCCTCTACGTGAGGCAGATGAAAGCAGGTGACTCTGGGGCACCCGGGATAGATTTTGAAAATGCCTGCTCTATATCATTGGAGAACTTTTCAAGAGTCAGCAGTAACTGAGCGTAGAAAAAGTATTTCCATCATGTCATTGACCCAAAATCCTCAAAAGGTGGCACAAATGAAGTAACTTTATGTAAATTGTCTACATTATTTCAAGAACCTATTTAAAAGGTTGTCTGGCTCCCTTTGTATCATTAAAACAGTGTGATCTTTCTAACAACACCTCAGGCTCTCATTTAGAAAGTCTTACTGCAACTCATTCATTTGAATGAGTCAGTTCTTACTCAATGTAAAGATCCCACGAAACTTAGGGGACCTTGGGGGCTGGACTGAGGTCTGCACGGGCTGCAGGGCGCCTTTGAGAATACTCCCTGGAGCTCGGCCTGCAAGCTGCCAAATTCTGCGGTGTGTCCTCTCTTCTGTTCGTCGCACATGCACACGCCCCATAACCTGCCCCCCTCCAAAAAATATATGACCCCTTGTGTCACTATTTGGGGAGATGGGAAGACCACTTAAGATGTTAAGTCATGATTTTCAGAGATAATCTGAATAGCTTTGCTGTGGCTTTCAAATTGCTGAATTGCAGAGACCAACCAGATTGTTCCTTCTGGTACTGAAGATGGGGGTCAGGTTTAGAGTTCTGTAATTCTGAGCTAGAACTCTTAACTGCCTTGAAGGAATTATCTTCTGTTTTTGCTGGTGCATGCTTGTCGTTTTCTTCACTGTGTTAAATCATACCAAGCAGCAATCTCTGAACATAAAATTAGACCCTAGTGGTAGGAGAAGATGCATGTGCCCAGTATGGTGTGGCACTAACCTACCCTAAATTGAAAAGCAGCCTACTTTCCCAGTCTGATCCTAAAACAAATCCAAAAATAGCATTGGCTCGGTTTTGAAATCCACATCCTCTGTGAAGGCTGCCCTATCCCTGGACTTGCTCTCCTTTGCAGTCCTGCTGTAATCGTAATCTACAGCACGCAGTGGTGTATAGGCAGTGTCTCTGCTGCGTGCTCTGCTTCCTTGGATCTCCGGTCTTAAGCCAGCCTGGAAGTTTCTTATTTCTGCACCCCCAAGTCATTCCATCTAATTGTGGACAAACTCAGGAAATCTCTGGTGTTCCCAGTCAATGAATTGTCTGAAGTCATATACCAAGTCCAGACCCCAACCCCATGGGTCATAACCCCAACCTCCTCTAGTCTTTGCTTAATACCAGGCAGTCTTGGTAGGCCCCATGCCAGGTCTTCTTTGGGAAAGCTTCTAGATTGGTCATCGGAAGCCCACAGTGTTTATTGGGCTCCTTATGCCTTAAAGGGAAGAAAGGTTGTGGAGAAAAATGGATTAGTCCTAGAGCCCAAGAGCCAGCTGCAAACCCAAGAGCAGCCTCTGACTGGACTTGACCCATAGTCTTCACACAGGTCCTGTCGCCATTCTAGCATAGCGTCCAGGGTGTCGTCGGGCCTTTACAGCATACAGTAAATAAGACCGTGGCCCACATCTAGGAGAAGGCCTTCAAGGAATCTCAACTCACACTGATTTCTATAGAGTTTACCTTTTGGTATATTGAATCTATGATAGTAGATTTTTCTGTCACTCAAATACACAGAGTTTTGAGTAATTTCCCATTTATTTTTTCATTTTAGAAACTTCGTGAATACTTTCATTCAGTTTAAGAAGCCTATAATTGTAGCAGTAAATGGCCCAGCCATTGGACTAGGAGCCTCCATATTGCCTCTTTGTGATGTGGTTTGGGCCAATGAAAAGGCTTGGTTTCAAACACCCTATACTACCTTCGGACAGAGTCCAGATGGCTGTTCCACCGTTATGTTTCCCAAGATTATGGGAGGAGCATCTGTGAGTACCTCTGTTGGTTTTTTTTTTGTTTTTTTTTTTTTTTCTTTAATTCTAGGAAACTTCCTGAAGAAATCCAGTTTGGTCATTGTTGTTCTAAATATATACAGGGTGTCATTTTGTGGGGACTTCCTTTCAGATGCACTTGTAGTTCAATTCTCTTCATTAACTCATATTCTTAATTCATGAAATCATAAGAGGTTTTCATATTTTGGTTCATAGAACATTTATTGACACTGATATCCATTATTAGTAAACAACCATTTTGTAACCCAGACAACAGAGTGTGCCATCACAAAGGTCCTTGACCTAGTAACCTCAGAGCTGTACTTTTAAGAGAAAGCAATGAAGGAACTAAGTTGGTTAGGATAAGAGAACCCTTCCCATCTGATTGTGGAGCTTTATTTTTTTTTTAACTGTTTAATCTATCCATAATAAGAGTGTATGTTTGTAGCTTTTGATTTTTTTCAAGCAATTACACAGATTGCCTTTCTTACTCCCTGAAGTCGGGCAAGAGGTGATGTCACGGGTTAGGGTCTTCACAAGCCAGCACTGAGGTGGGGTGTATCATGGTGGAGAAATACTTGATAGTCCACACCTGTTGACAAGATGGCAGCGGTTGGTGGGCTGGACGGAGGAAGGCAGGCTCAGCAAAGCTCGGGCCACCTGTAGGGAGCTCTGGGGCATGTATGGTTCCTCACTGTCCTTCATCGCCAAGTGTGGGCTGCCCAGGAAGAGCGCCATGACCATGGATGGGGCGCCCTCTGCAGCAGAGGGCGTCCCCGAAGGAGCTGGGAACTGGCCACTGACAGCACTCCCAACAGCTGGGACAGTAAGACCTCCCTTAGACGGGCCTCAGTGGCACATCCCCGTGTCCACCACAGTCCGCCCCTTGGCCATTCATAGCCACCTCTTCATACACATTGAGGGGGCCAGTCTTCCCGGGGAAAGACGTAGAAGAGGATTAGCCACTGGTAACTGTTACGGGCAGGAACCGCCTAGATCTTAAAGTTAGCAGGTAAAAGCATGATGAGAAAATGGATATTTGCACCCTCTCATTATTTATGGTGGGAAAAATGGTAACTTTACAGTAGAGAAGCCTGGCAGGCCTCACCTTACTGAGTGGTCAGAGCCCCCAGAAATGGACCCCGTTGTTGGCCCCCGACCTGCTGCAGCAAGAATGACATGGCGTCACTCTGCCCGAGTCCTGCCCCATGGGCATCACTTCCGTCCGGTCTGGAGCACAGTCTACAGACTCCGTGCAGGGCCCTGCCCAAGTGCCACATGGTCGGACAACTCACCGGAAAACCTAGCGCCGCCCCACACTGGAGGGGACAGCGGGGCTGACAGTGCCGGGCAGATGCAGGGCTCTCTGACGCACTTCGGGGTCAGAGGAAGGACTTTCATAGGAAAAATCGTGAACTTTGCAGACGTTCTGTGGTTTGACTCATAGTACTGTGTTGATGGTAGTGTTCCGGTTTTGGTCATTGTAAGATGTCATAGAAGATGTTAACGTTAGAGAGAGCTGGGTAAAGGGTTTATCATCTCTCTACTGCTTTTAAAATCTCCCTATAAGTTTAAACTTATTCCCAGAACAAAGTTGAAAGGAAAGGGGAAGGAGTTTACTGGGCCCATACAGCCCCTATTGCCACATCTGGTCTCAGATCCCCCCATCCTTGTCCCCTCCTGATCTAGTCCCACCCACCCACAGATGCCACCTTTGCTGGCCTCAGTGACCCTCCTGTTGTGGGACTCTGCTCCCCCCACCCTTGAGCTGCTACACTTGCACTTGTTTGAGGCTGCAGCTGGGTGGGGGAGGACCAAGGGGCCCCAGCAGATGCCCAGGTAGTAGCAGTCATAGCCTTAAGTTCAGTGTGACCCTTGCTGTGTCCACTGGCCAGCTGTGCCCTCTCGGGGACCAGCAAAGCCCAGCTCCCAAGGCAGGAGGCACAGCAGCCCTCAGATCATTGGTCGGGAGCAGGGGTGGTGGCAGGTGCAGCCATGCCCCTTCCCTCCCTTCATTTCCCAGTCCTGAGTGTTCCTTCTGTCGGGGATGTGGGACCCTATCAAAGTCTTTGATGCACTACATACGCTGTAACTCTGAAGAAGGTGCCACCTCCAAGCTGGTACTCCGCCTGCACTTCAGACCATCCCAGCGCTCTGTCAGCAGCAGCCTCCGGAGGTGTCAAACATGACACGGTCAGAGGATCCCACGGTCATGGGTCCGCTCCCTCAACCCCTTTGCTGTGAGGGGGTTCTGCCCTGGCGTGGCCCATCCCTGCAGACCCGACACTTTATGAGCCTCGGGGAGTGGTGCACGTGAGGACCTCAGGCAGGAAGATAAACCCAGACCAGAATGAGCATCTATTCCTGTGACAACAGTCAACAGGCCACCAACGACCCGCTGGTCTCAGGAGTGATGCCAAGCAGGCGGCTTGGTATTGGGGTCTTGCTGGAGGCTGGATGCCCCGCAGTGACAGTAACTGAATCAGCCTCAACGAGTCAGAGCCCATCCCCTTGAGCTCCATCTCTCACACACCCCACAGCCACTCGTGCACGTGTGTGTCTTGCCGGCGCTGGGACAGCCAGGGACCACGCAGGGCTCCCAGAGCTGTTCGGTTCCTCTCTGTGGTGCATGCTTCCTACTGGACACCCATGTCGCACAGCCATGTACACACTCCCCTGCCATTGACATGCCAGACCCCTTGTCTCCAACCAGGCCCCTAACCAGCCAGCCAGGCCCTGGGTCCCTGCATGTTCTGACCTTGATCCACCTCTCCTTCCACACCAGGTGGTGGTCGAGACCCATCCCCTGTTGGGGAATGTTTCGCTTCAGGAAGGGAAGGTTCTAGGGCACTTGCCGCCTGTATTTCAGTCTGCACACCCAAAAACGGAGCCAGCCCACACACAACCCAAGCTCGCTGGTCAGGATCCCTCACGTGGCCGGAGGTGTGAGCTGAGGCAGGGCCCTGGCGCAGCAGTGGCAGGTGACACGGGGGTCGCCGCCCAGTGCCCTCTGCTGTCTGTGCCTCACCCCAGCTGTGCACCTTACGGCCCTCCTTCCACCTAGCAGGCCTGATGGGACTTGGCTCTTGGGGGACATTTCTGACCTGTGGTCCTTTGGTGTCCCGTGGCTGGGGGTCTGCTTCCGCCAGGGTTCTGTAAACACTCCAGAACTGTTTTTCAAAAGGCACATTGTTCTCTGCTGTGAACAGCACAGCGTCGCTCCGGAGCCCCAGGGGCCTGCGTGGTGATCATCTCTCCGGCATGTCCCCAGGCTCCTGGAGGCCTCTTGTCCCACCTGCTGCACGGTCAGGCCTGGCGGCTCTGACATTTCGGCTCCACTCAGCCTGGGCCACCACCCCCTCCGTGCTCTGGGAGCCCTCCCGGTAGCCAGGCCGCACCATCTGCTGGGGCACTTGCCAGGGAGTTCCAGCTCCTATCTCAGGAGAGCCTCCAAATCAGCACACTCCCCTGTCCAGCTTGGCCTTCTGGCTCCGAGTCAGGCACCCTTCGAATTCAGCCCTCTGGGTCTTCCTGCAGCTCCTTGGAGGGAGGAAGCCAGTTACAGGCTTAGCGGCCAGGAGAGGAGGCAGGTCTGGAGGGAAGCGATGTCCTTGCCGAGAGAGACCTCTGCGCTGTCTCTAAGCGAGACAGCAACACTTGCTCCTCACAGGGACGGAGGGGTCGGAGGGTCCACCTGGAGTCCCTGTTGGTGGAAGGGTCTCCTTTCTCCCCTCCCCACACAGCCCAGCAGACCCTCTGTGGTGGGTGACCCACCTTGTCTGGAGCTGAGCCGCTCACACTCGTCAGCCCTGGGTCCGGATCTGCGCGCGCCCTGCCTTCTTGCTTCCCAGGAGCCCCTCTGCTCACGTCAGTGGCAAATCGCAGTTCCTGTGCCCTCACCAGGAGGGTGTTCGCACTGGAACCCCTGCCGGGGCCGGTGCTCGGGCTGCTCCCCCAGCCCACGAGGGGCGCTCTTTGCCAGCCAGCCAGGGAGCAGTCTTGCTCCCAGATCCCTCTCATCACCTTTCTCTCCCGTTCCCACCGCCGACGAGTTAGTTTCTCTGGAAGCGGAGGCCGAGGTGGATCTGGGCGCGCAGACGCCGGCTCCGCCTCTGCGGCGGGGCAGAGAGGAGGCAGGAGCGGGCAGAGGGCGAGGCTGAGCCGTGGTACCGCCCCGCAGAACCCCTGCCCGAACCCACGCGGAGCCCCGGGGCACACGTGGGGTCCCCACCGCGTTCAGAGCTCGTCCGCGGGTGCGGCCGCACCGGGGAGCCCTCCCGGCACGGGCAGCAAGTGTTTCCGGGGCCGAGGCGTCCGGGCGGCACGGCCGCGTCCAGCCCCGGTGCTGCCCTGCGTCCTGAGGGTGAAGAGGGGGGACCCGTCTGGGTCACTGGTCTTGTTTGTGCCGCGCTGCACCCACCCTCCCCGGTAGGTAGGGTCGTTACCAGGAAATTACTCCAAGTTCGTTCTGAGTCACTACCGTCGAACAGATTGTTTCCTAACAGTCACCGCCCGATCTGGGAGTGAAGACTCCTTGTCGCCGGGAAAGCCTTTCAGGTGCAGCCTGAGTCCCTCCCCTAGAGGAGGTGGTCCGCGGAGATGTCTGATGCCGGCGCAGACACGCGGGAAGAGCAGACTGGGGGACATGCGAAACCTGACCGCTAAGCCCATCTGGGGCAAAGACGCTCAGATGGAGTCCCTGGGCCAGAAGGTGCTAGGAGGTGGAAGCCCCTGAGCCCATCGCGCTCAGGACCCTAAAGAGCAGGAAGCCGTGACGAGATGAGCCGGCTGCTCGCTGGCGGGCCTGTTTTCCCTCACTGGACAGCTCTGGAAAACACACCACGTCTTGCTTCTCCTTGTGATCTCCGGGTGGTGCTTGTGCTTTCCCCCCCAGGGCGCTGGGTCCCGCCTCCACCCCCCACCCCCCACAGGCCCACGCTGTGTGCTAGACACCCGCGGGCACGGCGGAGGGGGCTGGGTGCCAACCAGGGTGTTGTCCGCGCCTGGCCGCGAATCCCCGCCCTGAAGCAAGAGCAGAGAGGTTGAAGTTGACTCAGGAAGTGCAGAGCGCTGGACTAAAACTGTCTGCAGAAAGCCAGTAAACGCTGCTGGGCTGAGGCATGCTGTGACAGCGCTTGTGGGAAGTGATGCCCCGGGTGCCAAGTCCCCTCGGGGAGCTTCTGCTGTGTGTGAGCTTCCCGCAGCCTGAGGCAAGGCCACCCCAGGTTTGGGAGTTGAGAGCCTGACCCGAGGGAGCAAGTGGCTGAGCTGCTGACTCCATGAGGTTCAAAGCTCCCCAGCCCGGGGCACCTGGGTGGCTCAGATGGTTAAGCATCTGCCTTGGTCTCAGGTCATAATCCCAGGGTCCTGGGATCAGGTCCCTCATTGCATCGGGCTCATTCCTCAGCAGGAAGCCTGCTTCTCCCTCCCCCTGCTTGTGTGCACTCTCTCTCCCTCCACCCCCATCTCTCTCTCTTTCGTACAAATAAATAAAATCTTTAAAAAATCTTCCCAAACCTTCCCATCCAAGCCGGTCAGGTTTCCTTACCACACCTCTTAATGTGGTCTTTTGGGCTGAAAGAAAAGGGAACTCTACTTTTTCTGGCATTTCACACTTGTCTGGATAGTAACATAACTTACTTGCCGAGAGAGACCTCTGCGCTGTCTCTAAGCCATCTTGGAACAAAATGGCAGCCTGTGAATTTCCAATGACCATATCTTTGCAAATCTGTTTCTTCAGTAGAGGTTAGAAACCTCTCATGTTAAAACTACTGGAATTAGGGGCACCTGGGTGGCTCAGTCATTAAGCTGCCTTCAGCTCAGGTCATGATCCCAGGGTCTTGGGATGGAGCCCCACATCAGGGTTCCTGCTCAGTGGGGAGCCTGCTTCTCCCTCCCCCACTCCCCCTGCTTGTGTTGCCTCTCCCCCTGTGTCTCTCTCTGTCAAATAAATAAAATCTTAAAAAAAAAAAAAAACTACCGGAAATGGAGCTTATGAGAACATGCTCATTCAAACTGAGTGTATTTAATCTTCCTAATCTTATGGTATTATTTGTTGACTATAATTTAAACCAGCTCACTGCCTGTACTTACATGAGGAGTATTAACAACCTCAAGTCAGTCCCACTTTCATGCTCTTAGGTGAATTCAAAAATGCCCTTTGTTAGAGAAGACTAAATAGGGAAAGACTCTCGAGGGACTGCAGCCACAGAGTTAGCCCAGCTCTGAAAGCAGAACGTGGTGGCGATTACAGCTCACCACATGGCGGGAGACTGTTGTGATGGCCCAGTTGGCTAGCACAGCTATGTGAGAATCAAGCAAAGGGAGAAGGGAGGACGAGAACAGTGGTAGAGCTCTGTTCTACCAATGGGGGGCAAAGTAATATTCAGAGAAGTGACAGTGTGGGGGGACAGGCCCACAGAGGGTCTGGAGAGGGAACACGTGAAGGAGATTTGCTCTTGCCCACACCACACTCTCGACAGGCACACATGTTTGCATCCACAACCCAAGCTAAGACCCTGTGGTTCAAGCTGTTCTTGAAAACATACTTCACACTTCACTTAAATGATGTAGTTGTGGTGTGGTCTTCACTCTGTGTTGAGAGTGAGAGAAGCACAAACTAGGAAACCCATAGAGCACTTACTGTCAGCAATCCCATCACCCTTTCTCATCATGTTTGGATCCGTCTTCTAAAGAACTATCTTAACAGCTAATAGTAAGGTGAAGTCAGGCTTCTAAACACATTTATTTTAGACCTTCTTTTCACTGAGAAGAGGATGTTCAGTACAGGGGTTTTCAAATACAACGTCTCTGAACTCTTCAAATACGTGTGACTTTGTCCAAGACTTGTTGCAAATAACAGGTCCACGTTGGCGCCAAAATAAGTCATGAGTGTGAAGCACTTTAGTCCTTCTCATGGGGACCCAGCTCTCCACCCTGTTTTTCATCCTCTGCCTTTGTTGAAAGGGTGGTGAGTCAGTCAGACATTTCCTTTGCCAGCTCTTCTTACTTGGGTGTTGTCCACGTTGTGCATTTCATGTGCAGTAAATGTCTCAATGGCATTTACAGGAGGCTTTTCATAACAGTAGTTTACCCCTTGGAAAAGGAAGGTCACCTCCCAAAGGTATGCTTTACCTGAGTCACAGTAGAGTACAGTCAGCCCTTCACC
Organism: Ailurus styani; assembly: GCA_002007465.1. NCBI lineage: Eukaryota > Metazoa > Chordata > Mammalia > Carnivora > Ailuridae > Ailurus > Ailurus styani. The sequence goes on along the minus strand of LNAC01000672.1, from coordinate 456,031 downwards.
ATCAGAGTTTTCAGAAAGGTTAGCAGTGCAAGATAAACTGCAAACAGGAAATTGTCACCTCAGAACAGAACAAAGTTTCCTTATTAGATGGGTTTTCTCCCTATTTTGGTATCTGTGAGCCTCTGATTTGAATGAGCTAAACTCCATGCACATAGTGTTGAGACCTTAAGTAATATAGAACCCAAGACAAAGTAAAAGTCAGTTTCATATATATACATACACACACACTCACATATATACCCTCTCTTAATAATAAGTGTTAATTTCCTCCACTGAATCATTTGAAGTAACAATAGTTAAGCCCTTCTAAGAAGACCACAGTAGTGGTCATTTTGGATTCATTCAGGTCCTGAATAGTTTCTTACCTTAATGTCCAACTGGTAGAATGTGGCCTTCTGAGTTATACTTGAGCTGAAACATTCACTACCCTGAGAACATTGTGTATACTGAGAAGAACTCACCATTGGCCTCTCAGATATAGAAAATCTTGAGATTTTCTACTCAGATATAGAAAATCTTGAGTAGTAATTCTGTGACTGATTTAAATCCCTACGACTACAAATTGTTTAGCTTTGCTTACGCCTCAGTTTCCCAGGATACTGTTTTGGGTATTGAGTGATTTCACATGTGGGAACTGCCACTGGGAAGGAGGTGGCAGCTGGAGAGGAACATGCCAGGAACTTCAAGCTCACAACAGGTAGACCTTAGACCTTCTCTAAGTGAGGTTTCTTGGTTATGCCCACGTGATTCTGTATTACTTTTAATTTTTTTAAATTCCCAGTCAGTGTGTTACTTCTCATCTGCGTAGTTGATTGTGCCTCATTGGGTTTCTTCTCCATGCACAGGCTCCGGAACAGTGCACGTTAGCTGGAAACCTGGAGGAAGCACAGCAAGTCCCCGGCAGGGCCCACACGTTCCCACGCCCGTCCTTGATTTGAAATTTTTTAGATGAATTTTCAGGTTGGGTCTTTTCTGCCTGCCTCCCCCTCACATCTCAGACCAGTATCAACTCTTCTTCCTTTCAGGCAAATGAAATGTTGCTCAGTGGACGGAAGCTGACGGCACAGGAGGCGTGCGGCAAAGGCCTGGTCTCCCAGGTGTTTTGGCCCGGGACCTTCACCCAAGAAGTCATGGTTCGCATCAAGGAGCTTGCCTCCTGTAATCCAGTCGTAGGTGGCATTCATTCTCTTACACATGTTACCTTCTTTCTCCCACCATGGCCTTTCCTCCAGAGAGCTCACCCATGTGGTGGTGTTTCCGGCGTCCTCCGCCTCCTCGCCCAGCACGACCACCTGCGTGTGACACGCTGCCCGAGCTAACATGGGCACTGCCCCTCCGGATGGGCTAACTTCATCCTCCGCTGCACAGGCCTGAGAGTGGAAGGAATGCACTGCAGAGATTTAGGGATTTCAGAGTGCCCTGTAAACCTCTACCAGAACCGTCTATATAGTTCTTTCCTGTTTCCAGAGCTCTTTCCTGTAATCATGTTTGCTCCCCCCACCCCCCCGCTCTGCCCCCACAGCGGATATAAGCTTCCGTTTGATAAATGTGCTGGATAATATTCAGTCCGGTCACAGAATTGCATTTAGCAAATTAGAAGATGAAGTGTTACGGAATAGTAACTGATGTGACTCCCATCTAGACTCTCCCTGACAAACCTGCCCTCGTGATTAAGGTTAAATTTTGGTTAGAAACTCCCCTCAGCGGTGTTGATAGGGTTTTCACCAAGCATCCTGAGGGTCCGTGCCCAGTGCCAGGGCCGTGCCAGCCTTCAGCAGCAGCAGCAGCCCAACTGCTATATGTGTAATAAAACTATATGTATAATAAACTGTACAACCATCACAGGCTGGTTGGTCTCGGGGCGGTCGGGGCAGGGAGCGGGCAGCACCTGAGACAGCTCAGCGGCTGAGGAGGTGAGAATGTGCCTGATACCTGGTGTGGGCATACCACAGCCCTGTCCCGGGCCTGATGGCTATCGTGACAGGATGTCTGGTAGCCTAATTTCAACAGGGAATTACTCGAGGTGGATAACTGCCTCCGCGAATCTTGGGGCAGGGGGGCCGTTGCTTGCAGACGCGCACCCTTGCTAACTCACTGCTGGTCGTCCGGTGCAGGTGCTGGAAGAGTCGAAGGCCCTCGTGCGCTGTAACATGAAGATGGAGCTGGAGCAGGCCAACGAGAGGGAGTGCGAAGTGCTGAAGAAAATCTGGGGCTCGGCGCAGGGCATGGACTCCATGCTGAAGTACCTGCAGCGGAAGATCGACGAGTTCTGATTGGCGGCTGCCTGCTGGTGACACTGGAATTCTAGAGCAGGACATCTGTGGCGCCAGGTTGCCCTCCTCCCTCCTCAAGGCCTGACACAAATTCACTCTAGGCTCACGTTTGGAAGCAGGACTTGCAACTTCCAGGCTATTTATTATCAAGGAGTTTTTAAGTACTGTAACTTTAAAATAAATAACTATAAAGCTCCTTTGTCCAAACGTCATTATTTTATACTTAATATACACACAAGTATGAAAGTATAACGGTGAGCTCTAGACTGCTCTTCAAAGCTGTAATTTTTGTTATCTTTAGCTAGTACTGTATAAAAAAAGAAACGAAGTGTGTTTTGCTGGTTTTGGGTGGCAGAGAGGTCTGGAATAATGTTTGTTTTCCTGATTTTTTTTCCTTCTAGAACACAGAATCTAAAGAGGTATTAGCCAGCCTCCTCTCTCCTGCCCCAATTGGAGTTACAGAAAGATCTGAGATGTGCCTTTGTCTCCAAAAAGGTGCAGATACCTCAGAGATGAAATGTCTTGAATCAAAAGTAAAACTTATCTTGTAGGATAAGTGTTTTGATGAAAAACCCACTGACGAACATACCCATCAACTAAAGCACGCTTAGGATTCGTGCTGGAAAATCCATTGATTCTTCCTTTTTAATATGTCCAGTTCTTACCCAGTTAACATGAAGAAACCACTGTCTCTCCAGAAGAAAGCTTGTTTTGCAGTATTAGTGAATCACTGAATAGCTTAAGTATGAATATCTAAGTTATAAGTTAGTCTTAGTGGAATCTAAAGAGTTTTTCTGACCCTTTTGAAAAAATAACTACATAAGTGCTTCTTGTTGCTGGGTGAGAAATACTACTTTATATACAGTTTTGGTTTTCTATTTGCAGATATGATTGATGTATTACACCAAAAAAAAGTATTTTTATGTTTATAAAGTGTAATTTTTAGGTTCACTTAGAATATATTTTATTTAATAAGTTAAAATTCTTTTGGCACACTATTAAATGCAGAAACTCCTTTAAAAAAAAAAAAAGAACTACCTTATATTCAATGTTCAATGTTCCTGGTCTCTGCTTTCATGTCTACGCACTATGCGGAGTACAGTGTGGTGTCCAAGAGTGCCCTGTGTAAATAGACATTCACATTCCTTTCAGGAGTGGGGACTGATTCCTGATTACAGATGCCTATTATTAGGCTTCTGAGCTTGCAATCATATTGAATGTATGAAGAATGAAATAAAATCAAAACCTTATTTTTGTACAGTCTGGAAGTTTATACTTAGAACCGACCACCTCCCGGCCACGTGGAGAGCTGTACAGTGTGTAAATCTGCCTTTACCTTGGATTGGTTGGTGCGGTATTTTTGCATCTGTGGGACCTACTTTTTCGTTTGGTAGTTTGAACTATATATATAATAAACTGTACAATCTGTAAAGTTTTTATAGAATAAATATTCAGCTGTGAAAACTGGTTAAATAAAACTAATATTTCTTAACACATTTGAAATGTTCGTCTCATTCTTCACTCCTGAAGTTTCTCAGGGGACCGGGACGTTCAGTCTTTTTCATGAGATACAACGCACGTGAACACACAGCTTCTGTAGTTTGGAGAGTAAGGACGCCTGAGGGACTGTACTTGGAGAGGAGCTGGAATGTGACAAGTAATTGTCCTCCCAAGTCCCATCTCCTGTGCTCCCCGCAGGCTGCCATTTTCTGAACTTTGTGTCCATCTCCTCCTCCTCGCTCCTCTGTCAGAGATGCATGTTCCTAAAGACGTCACCTACTTCTGCCTGTTTCTGAACTTTAAATTGTATCACATGTAAGCTTCAGTGACATAGTATTAAGAGAGTTTTAACTTATTTCTTCTTGGCCCAAATCTACAACATAGGTGTTTTCATTCCTGTTTCATAGAGAACCTGAAGTATGAAATACTTCACACCGGGGTGGGATCTGGCCTCAAGCCGAGGTCAGTGTGGCAAAACAGACATTCTGGCAGCAACCCCATACTGTCTGTTTCCTAGAATTTACAAATAGGGAACTAATGCAGTTGGGTTCTCCTTCAATGAGGAATCTGACGACACCATCCTGGATTTTGTCTTCCCCCAGTCCATGTTGGCCTCATGCCCTCTTCCCTGAAGCAAAACTTCCATGTTCCAACTTCTGGCTCCTGAATGGGGGCCAACTAGGAGGAAGAACTGACAACTTTAAATCCTGATGCTCGTGTCCAGCATTGGTGACGGCAGGAAATGCTGTCTTTCAGATTGCTGGAAGTCTAAATTGGTTCAATTTCAGAGGAAAATTTGACAGAATCTAGCAAGTCCATGTATAAGGATTCATCAGAAGGAATGAACTCTTGCAGGACATGAGAACAAAGATACATATGCAATTAAATTCGTCTCCAGGTTTTTCCTAACAGTGAAAAGCTGGAAATGACATACACATTCATCAGTAGGGTTTGAGTAAACAATTAGGCCACACAATACAATGAATACACAGATGTTTAAAAAGAATAAAGTATTTATGAGCCTTAGGTGAAGAACACATGTTATAGAGCAACTTACGTCAAAAACACCCATTGTACGCTTAAGAGGTCAAAAGGATATGCACAAACACCAGGCTTCCTTCTGCTTATGAGGTCCTCTCCCCCAGTGCCTCCCAGCTGCTGGGTTTAAGTACTGCTCAGCCCTTGGCATGTAGAGGTGGAAGGTTGGACAGGGAGGGGCACTGCTGCCCACTTAGGCCTCTGACCAGGGCTGACCCTTCCTGGTCTCCATTCCTCCTCGGCTGTGCTAATGGTGAAACAGCTGGCATGTACGCTGCTGGGTGTGCCAGGCGCTGTTCCAAACACCTTTGGGTATTAGCTCATGGGTTTTTTGAGGGAACTCTTGTTTCCAGAGAGTATAAAAGTACTATAAATATACAATCACTATAAAATGAGAGCTCTCAAAAGAATCTCTTGGTGGGCTGATGTAGTTTCTGGTGACTCTGACAAGAAGACCGGTGAAGACAAGAAACCAGAGGAACATTGGACTCTGAGGATGTTCGAAGGAAATCATGCCCATGATGTAAGAGGAGAGATGCCTGGAGAGCTGCTGGCCAGGCTGCTCCTACCGCTCCTTGGCCTCATTGCTTGCTTGGGAGTCAAGGAGGGGTAATCCAGGTCTCTGGGCAAAGCAAAAGCCCAGTGGGCCAGGGGCCAGCCTCCATGACCAACTCTATCCCTCAGCCACACCACAGAGGTTTTAACCCGCTCCTACATTACTTACTCACTTCTGCTAGTATGAACAAATACTGTTCTCCAAGGGAAGGAAATTGTGTATGCTCTAGGAGAATTGGCACTTAACCAAATACAAACACATCCCTTAGGGACAGCCTGGGGCTGTGGGACTCTGTAAGCTGAGTCTCTCCCTGCTTGCAGGAAGCTCAGTCTCATCTGCTTTCCCCAAATCAAACTAGCCCAACTGGTGGCCTCTCTTACTGACCTTTCTGTCCTCCCATAACCACCTTTCCCAATCCATGCCTTCCTGGCCCTACAGTGCACTCTAGAGGCCTGCAGAACGTGCGGGGGGAGCCCTCAGGAATAGAGATTCCGAGCAGGTGAACATCCTCCAAGAGGCCCTCGCCCAGGAGTAAAGCCCAGAACTGGAGAGTGGGAGAGGGTCTGTGACGTGGCATGCATCTGTTCATACATGGAGACTGAGACTACAGGTGTCACGTGACTTTCTCATCATGGTACAGCCTATAAGGACAGTCCATAAGTGGCATGGCATCCAGGAGTAGCTAGTGCTCTTCACACTCCATTGCTGTCTGCCTGCCCGCCTTCGCACTTTCACTGGCCAAAAATCAGATTGAATTGAACACTGGCTATAGGCAGTGTAGAGTGGTGCTTATCAAACTTTGTTGCACATTAGAATCGCCTAGGAAGCTTTGAAAACTCTTAATGCTTGGGTGTACATGAAAACAAATCACAACCCCTGAACTGGATTCCGTGCATCTGGGGTATTTGACCCAGGTTACCTTGTCTGTGCCTGGGAGCGGTGATGGGTAGGAATGTGGCCTGGAGAACTCAGTGCATTCTGGCGTCTCATGGACCTGATTCTGTGGGTGGCAGTGGGACAGAGTGAGTGGTTTGAGGCTGTTGGCAGCTTGGGATTTAGGGCTTTTTCCAGTGGAGGCTTGCCCTACCGAGAGCATTTTTATGGTTTACAAACTATTTCTGCATCTGGAGGAGCTAGACCAGTCCACAAAACCTTCAATACTAGCATCTAGAGGTAAACATCCTCCATGTTTGGCAACAGAGGAAGGACTGACTATATCCCAGAAAACTCCTCCCTGTTCTCTAGAGAACATTCCTGACAGTATCTCTGAAGACACTCTGAACATGGATTTGAACATTGGTTTAAAAGTTACTTTTTTGGTGAGGGGGAAAACTTGAGTTAAAAGCCAACGTTATGATCTTAGAGCCATTTCATGTCCTTAGATGACTAGTAATTTGTTCAATACAAGCATTTTTAAAAATAAAAGCTAAGGTATAATGAGTTTTTACATTAATTCTTATTTTCCTAATTTTACATTGTATTCTAAAACCGGGAGATGTGTATCTATATCAATATGCATACAGACTACAGACTATATATATAATCACCCATGTGAAACATCCTGGATAAAACAACTAGACACGAGATTACAAGGGAATAGAACACCTGAACAACCGTAGAGACTATATAGGTAACTAGAATTATTGTGGGGATCATTTCGTAATGTGTAAAAATGGTGAATCACCATGATGTATAACTGAAATTAGTAAGATATTGCATGTCAATTGTACTTCAATTTAAAAACGTAGACCCATGGGCACCTGGGTGGCTCAGTGGGTTAAAGCCTCTGCCTTCAGCTCAGGTCATGATCTCGGGATCCTGGGATCGAGGCCTGCATCGGGCTCCCTGCTCGGCAAGGAGCCTGCTTCCTCCTCTCTCTCCCTGCCTGCCTCTCAGCCTACTTGTGATCTCTCTCTGTCATGTAAATAAATAAAATATTTTAAAAATAAAAAATAAATAAAAAATAAAATAAAAATGTGGACCTAATGCACACATCTACAGAACCCTCCACCCACCAGCAGAATACATATTCTTCTCAAAGTCACGTGGAATATTTTCCAGAACAGAACATAGGTTAGGCAATAAAACAAGTCTCAGTGAACTTAACAGGATTCAAGTCATAGAAAGTGTATCCTTCAACCACAGTAGAATGGAGTTAGAGATCAGTAGCAAACTTAGGAAATAGAAAAATATGTGGAAATTAAACCTCACATTCTTAAAAAACCTTCAGAAGAGAAATTAGAAAAGATCCAAGGATGAATGAAATTGAAAACACAATGTAACAAAACATAATAAATAACAAAACACCTATATTTTAAAAATAGAAAATTAAATAGATACCAAATCAATAGCCTAACATTCTACCTTAAGAAACTAGAAGAAGGGCGCCTGGGTGCTCAGTGGGTTAAAGCCGCTGCCTTCGGCTCAGGTCATGATCCCAGGGTACTGGGATGGAGGCCCGCATCGGGCTCTCTGCTCCGCAGGGAGCCTGCTTCCTCCTCTCTCTCTGCCTGCCTCTCCGCCTACTTGTAATCTCTCTCTCTGTGTCAAATGAATAAATAAAATCTTTAAAAAAAAAAAAAAAAGAAACTAGAAGAAGAGCAAACTAAACCCACACCAAACAGAATGAAGGAAATAAAAAGGATTAGAGCCGATATAAATGAAATGGAGAATATAAAAACAATAGAAAAAATCAAGGAAATTTCTTTGAAAACCTTAATGAGACTGACCAAGGAAAAAAAGAGAGAATACCCGAATTACTAAAACCAGGAGTGAGAGACAGTACAACCAACCCTATGGAAATAAAGAGAATTATAAGGGACTACTGCGAACAACTGTATGCCAAAAACTTAGATAAACTACATGAGGTGAATTAATTCCTAGAAAGGTGAAAACTGAAACTGACTTAAGAAATAGAAAACCTGCATACACAGCTGTAACAAGTAAAGAGATGTGTTCAGTAATCAAAAAGCTTCCCAACAAGAAAAACCCAGGACAGGGCGCCTGGGTGGCTCAGTGGGTTAAAGCCGCTGCCTTCGGCTCAGGTCATGATCCCAGGGTCCTGGGATCGAGGCCCATATCGGGCTCTCTGCTCAGCAGGGAGCCTGCTTCCTCCTCTCTCCTCTCTCTCTGCCTGCCTCTCTGCCTACTTGTAATCTCTCTCTCTCTGTCTCAAATGAATAAATAAAAAAAAAAAAAAGAAAGAAAAAAAAAAAAAGAAAAACCCAGGACAAGGCTTCATTCATTAATTCTATCAAATGCTTAAAAAGTAATCAGTACCAATCCTTCACAAATGCTTGCAAAAAATAGAATAAGAAAGAACACTTTCTAATGTATTCTATGTGGTCAGTTCTAATACCAAAACCACACAAAGACATCACGAGAAAACTATCGATCAATGTCCCTTATTATATAGTTGCAAATCTTCTCAACAAAATAATCTGACACAGTATAAAAATGACACACCATGATCAAGTGGGTTCATGGCTGCAAGATTGGTTCAACATAAATATAGATAGATAGGGCGCCTGGGTGGCTCAGTGGGTTAAGCCTCTGCCTTCGACTCAGGTCATGATCTCAGGGTCCTGGGATAGAGCCCAGCAGCGGGGCTCTCTGCTCAGCAGGGAGCCTGCTTCCCTCTCTCTCTGCCTGCCTCTCTGCCTACTTGTGATCTCTCTCTCTCTTTAAATAAATATAGATAGATAGATGATAGATAGATGATAGATAGATAGATAGATAGATAGATAGATAGATAGATAGATAGATAGATTAAATAAAGAATAAAATTACATGGTCATCTCAATAAATGCAGGAAAGCTTTTTTTTAAAAGATTTTACTTATTTGTTAGAGAGAGAGAAGAGAGAGCACAAGCAGGCAGAGTAGCAGGTAGAGGCAGAGGGAGAAGCAGGCTCCCCGCTGAACAAGGAGCCGGATGTGGGACTCAATCCCAGGACCCTGGGATCATGACCCGAGCTGAAGGCAGCTGCTCAACCAACTGAGCCACCCAGGCGTCCCTGCAGGAAAGCATTTTTAAAATCCAATAGCCATCACAATAAAAATAAACTAAACAGAAGGGAATTTCCTCATCTTGATAAAGGACATCTATAGAAACCCACAGTTAACATCATACTTAATGACACAATTGAAAACTTTCACCCTAAAATCAGGAACAAGACAAAGATGTTTGCCTTTGCCACTTCTATTCAACATTGTACTGAAAGTTCTAACCAGAACAATTAGACAAGAAATAAAGGACATCCAGGTGGTAGAGGAAGAAGTAAATCTATTTGCATAAAACATGATCTTATATATAGAAAACACTAAGGAATCCACAAAAAACCTTTTAGAACTAATAAGTTCAGTAAGGTTACAGGATATGAGATAAATACACAAAAATTATTTCTATACACTAGCAATAAACCTGAAAATAAAATTAATTTCATTCATAATAGAATCAAAAACAATAAAATACTTAGGAATAAATTAATCAAAGAAGTGCAAACTTGTGCACTGTAAACTATAAAACACTGCTGAAAGAAATCAAAGAAGAACTATGGTGCCTGGGTGGGCTCCATCCGTGAAGCATCTGCCTTCGGCTGGGGTCATGATCTCAGGGTCCTGGGATTGAGTCCCGTATCAGACTCCCTGCTAGATGGGAAGCCTGCTTCTCCCTCTGCCCTTCACCCCACTCGTGTGCTCTCTCTCATTCTCTCTCTCTCAAATAAATAAATAAAATCTTTTTTAAAATATTAAAGGAGACCTAAATAAATAGAAAAACATTCATGGACTGGAAGAGTTACCTTGTTAAAATGGAAAAACTAAATTTATCCACAGATTTATTGATATCCCTGTAATTCCAACCTCTTTTATTTTTTTTTTCAGAAATGGACAAGCTAGTCCTAAATTCATATAGAAATGCAAGGGACACAGAATAGCCAATTCAATTGTGAAAGTGAAGACAAATTTGGAGGGCTCACACTTCCCAATTTCAAAACTTACTACAAAGCTACAGTACTGAAGACAGTGCAGTACTGGCCTGAGGATACACAAATAGATCAATGAAATAGAATTGAAAGCCCAGAAATAAACCCATACATCTATAAGCAATTGATTTTCAATGAGGGTGCCAAGATCATTCAAACGGGCAAAAAAAGTCTTTTCAACAAATTATTCTGGGACAATTGGATATCCACATGCCAAAGAATCAAGTTGGACTCACCATATACAAAAATTAACTCAAAATGGACCAAAATTTAAATGTAGGACCTACAAGTATAAAACTTAAAAAGAAAACATAGATGTAATTTCATAATCTTGAATTAGGCAATAATTTTTTAGATATGACATTAAAAGTACAGACAACCAAAGAAAAACAATAAATTGGATTATATTTTTAAAATTTTGTTAAACTTTTATACTTCCAAGGACACTACTAAGAAAGTGAAAGAACAGCTCTTAAAATGGAGAAAGCATTTTCAAATTATATGTGTGATAAGGGTCTAGGGTCCAAAAATATATAAAAAATCTTGCAATTCAACAATAGGAGACAACCCATTTTTTTTTCCTTTTTTTCTTTTTTTTTTAATTTTATTTTTATTATTTGCCCAAGGGGTACAGGTCTGTGGATCATCAGGCTTACATCTTTCACAGCATTCACCAAAGCACAAACCCTCCCCAATGTCCATAACCCATCCACCCTATCCCTACCCTCCCACCCCCCAGTGGAGACAACCCAATTTTTTAAAAAAAGGATTTGAATGGACATTTCACCAAATATATACAAATGGTCAATAAGTACACGAAAAGATGATATTGACATCATTAATCATTATGGAAATAAAAATCAAAACTACAATGAGATACCACTTTAAAACACCAGGATGGCTATGCTATAATGGAAAATAACAAATATCAAGGAAAATATGGAAAAATTGGACTCTTCCTACATTGCTAGTAGAAATTCAAATTGGTGCAACCACAACACAAAACAGCTTGGCAGTTCCACAAAAAGTTAAACATAGAGTTACTATGTAACTCTGCAATTAAATGTACTCCTAGTTATATACCCAAGAGAACTGAAAACAAGTTCTCCACCAAATACTATACACAAATCTTCATAGCATCGTTATTCATAATAATCAAAAAGTGGAAACAACCCAAATGTTCATCACTAGTGAATGAATAAACAAAATATGGTACATCCAAATTATGAACTGTTATTTGGCAACAAAAAGGAAGGAAGTATTGATACATTCTACCATGGGATTGAACCTTGAAAACATTATGCTAAGTGGAAGAAAGGAGCCAGAAACAAAAGGCCACATATTGTATGATTCCATTTATATGAAATGTCCAGAATAGACAAATCCATAGAAACAGAAATTAGATTAGTGGTTGCCAGGGAACTGGAAGTGGGGGAGGGGAGACAGACTGGGAAGTGACTGCTAACAAGTACACAGTTTTCTTTTGGGTTGATGGAAACGTTTTGGAATTAGTGGTGATGTTTGCACAATCTTGTGAATATACTAAAAACCATGGACTGCCATACTTTTAAATGGTTAATTTTACGGTACTTTAATGGTATCTCAATTTTTTTAAAAGAGTATATATCCTCTAAACTAACATAGGGAGAAAATGGAAAAATACTTAATGGATCCAAAATAAGAAAGGAATGAAAAAGGAGCAATAACAAACACAGTTGACATGGTGGACTTTGCTCAAAATATTAATAAAAAGATTAAATGAAAATAGTCTGAATATATGAAAATATCTGGAAACATATGTATTTATTTTTAAAAAATCATCGAAAACTGAAAAGCTCAAAATAAAGAGGTAGAAAATATATAATGTGCAAACACCAAACAACATCAACAAAACCCTGCCATAACCATATTATCAAAATACTATTAAAGCAAAAAGCATGTTAGAAAAAAGTAGTACTTTATAGTGACAGGAGACTGAGTTCTACTGAAAGTTAAAACACCAAATTTGTGTGCCCTACTTAACTTATCTTAAAATATATAAAGCAAAAATTGACAGCTCTACTACAAGAAAAAAAACAAAGACAAGCACAAAACCATTATAGAAGATTTTGACACTACTCAGTAAATGATAGACTCTGACCCTCTTACATTTTCAATGAGGATGTGGAATTTAACACTTGTTGAATACCTGATTTTGAGTTATTTCAACTTTGCAAGTTCCTGACTGTGAGGATGGTAGGCAGTTTCTAAATTAGCTCCCAATGATCCCAACTCCCAATACTCACACTCTTGTTTAATCCCCTCCTCTTCTGTGTGGGATGGACCAAGTGACTTATTTTTAACTAACAGATTATGGCAAATGTGATGGGGTGTCACTTCTGAAATCTGGCTATGAAAGATTGTGACTTCCGTCTTGCACACACTTGTCCTCTTGCTCCGTCATCTTGTTCCCTCTGGAGAAGCCAGCTGCCAGTTTGTGAGGTGCTGTAGGGAGAGGCCCAGGAGCCAAGAAACTGAGGGCGATTTCGACCAACATCCAGTTAGGAGCCATAGGCCCTCAGGCTAACAATCCAAGAGGAATAAATCCTGCCAGTGCCCACATGATGGAGCTTGGAAGAAATCCTGCCCCAGTCCAGCTGTGAGAAGACTGAAGCCTGGCCAACATTTTAAATGCAGCCAGTTAGAGAACCCTAGCCAGAGGACCCAGCGAAGCCAAGCCTGGACTTGTGTTCCAGAAACCATGAGATAATAAACACTGGTATTTTAAGCCACAGGTTTTGGAGTAATTTGTTACGCAACGGAAGATAATTAGACTCAGGATGATCAGTCTCACAGCCTACTTTAGCATTTGATAAATACATAGATAAGAAACATATATCTACATAGAAATATAGAGATAGGATAGGTAGGGTCTTAGACAAAATTTTCATTTTAACATCCTGTTTATTCTTCGCATTTAAATATCCTTTTATAAGGGATTGGATACATAAATGTTTTTATGCTTATATAATGGAATTCTATGCAACTCTTCAAATGAGTATGATATTGACGAGGATGAAGATGATGTAGTAGTAGAAAATATTCATATGATATTTATTAATCTCTTAGAGTAGTAATTATTAATTACTAATCTCTAATTGGATTAGAATTATAATCTACCCCATTTTCCAGATGAGAATACTGAGTTTAGGAAGGTTATATAATTTCCCTAAGGTCATCCCATAGTAAGTGTTGGAGCAGGTGTTTGACAGTAACCTAACTGCACCCAAGAACAGCTTTCTCAGGGTGCCTGGCTGGCTCAGTTGGTGGAGCATACAATTCTTTTTTAAGACGTATTTATTTATTTGACAGAGAGAGAAAGCGCACAGGCAGGGGGAGCAGCAGGCAGAGGGAGAAGCAGGCTTCCCACTGAGCAGGGAACCCAATATGGGGCTGAATCCCAGGACCTTGGGATCATGACTTGAGCCGAAGGCAGATGCTTAACCCACTGAGCCACCCAGGCACCACTGAGTCTTGTTTGTGGGTTCAAGCCCTATCATTGGGTGTAGAAATTACGTAAAAAAATAAAATAATAAAAAAAAAACAAAACAGTTTCTCTCCCTCATTGTCCCCCTGGGCTCTGCAGACCTGCTATATATAACCCCAGGAAAGGGGAAGGAGCCGTGAGCCCTTGAACTGTCCCATTCTCTCATTTCTCATTAGCAACTAAGAACCAGACTTGATTTTATCTAGAAATCTAATTGAATGTGACATTCATGGCCCCTTGAATTTTAGAAGCAATTTGTGTACTTGTTACCGTATGCCATCGTAGGTATCCTTGCTATCCAAACTTGCACTATCAAGCTTAAGATTGAGTCAAATAAGGTCAGACGGCTTTTTTTTTTTAACACTTGAATTTTATGGTTCAGTTGTTTTGTTTTTTTTTTAAGTAAGTTCTACATCCAGCTTGGGCCTCGAACCCATGACCCTGAGATTGTCAGATGCTCTACTGACTGAGCCAGCCAGGCGCCCCAACTAAAGTCAGATGACTTTTAGATAAATTTTAAAATTTATTAGATTTACAATTAGATAACAATTTATAAAAATTGTTATAAAAACTCTTGTTCTTCACTGTCTTAAACAAAGGGGCCAAATTCATTTGGAATACGTGCTGTCCCTTCTGACTCAAGCTCAGGGTCTGACTTTCATCATCCAAATCAGGAAGCAAATAGATTTGGGTGGTGAGAGACGGTTACGCATGCACAGAAAATACATCAAACTTTCCTTTGGCTCTCACTGGTTATCTCTAGTGCCTATTTCCTTTTCAAATAAATGGGTGTAATGTTTTGATTTTTCCAAGCATGTTTACATAACTGACTTTTATAAGATACAGCAGTTAGCGGAACACTCCTTATCTCTATCTCAGGAACCATAATCCAGATTCCCAAAGAGGGCATTGCCCAAATATTTGGAAACTGATGCCCTCAGACAGACAAGGCTTAGTCTTGGTCCCCCTTTTTTCCACTTACGGACCTCGGGTTCAGTGGGCCTTTCCATAGCGTCGCCTCTAGTTTGCTGGGCTGGACGCCCCCAAGTGGAAAGGACAGCTATTCACGTATCACGTGAACTGTTTAGATTTTTAGTGTGAGGCAAACAATTCATTCCTCAGGTCTTGGTCACCCTCAGTCCACTGCTGGGTGTTTGGGGGTGGTGAGTGGGGGCCTTTCCAACATGTGGTTTTGGGGCTTGGCATTACTGAGTCTCTCCTTTTACCCTGAGCTGGTGGTCAGATGGTTAGAGAGCTGTGCTAATGAGGTGCTGGTCCTGGCATGGGGACCCAGGTGCCAGCCTCTGATCCCTTGCCAAGGACCCTGGCCAGCTGCCTGCCAGCAACTGGCGATCACCAGAGGGACCAGAAGAGCAGCTGGAAGGGACGGGGCCCACCTCAGGGCTCCTGGAGAAGGCTGCACAGCCCTTCAGAAGCAGGTCGACGCATCCACGACCCTCTGAAGCGCCTCTCCCTCCACCAGAAGCATCATTTTAATAAAAGGAAAAACAACCTGTTAATTTGTACACTTTGCTGTAAATTTTTGCTGGCAGCAATCTGTTCATTGTGACAGTTTACCACTGGGGTTTTTGTTCCCCTTCATTACTAGAAAGCTCTTATCTGGAGCTTTAAAGCCTCCTGAGGTGAAAAACCATTACATAATACACGCACCGTTTGAAGAGAAGAGAATGACCTGGAATTCTCATTCTCTAAAGATGGGCGATCATCCCAACACCATCCTCAGCTCTGCTCCAGGGACTCTCAGCTGGGCCTCATCCCCTGACCTTAGGAGGACGGAAGAATATCCCAGTGGTGGCAGGAGGGGGGGGTGGGGGGGGGCTGCCGTCAAGGGTCCTGCAAATTCTGAAGTTCAAGTCAAAAGCTCCAGTGACTGTCTGTTGTGTAATAGTCATGGGAACGAGGTAGGTATGAGACTAAGAGGATTTCCTACCCTGGACCCCTGACAAGTCCTCCCCTCAGCGGGGACCTTCATGGAATCCTGGAATGTTGAAAGTGGTGTCAGGAGCCACAGTGAAGTTCGGGAACCAGCCCCCTGTGCATTGGTCTTTCTCGTGACCAGGACACTTGGAAGAACCATGGCTCCCACAAAGCAGGTAGGTTTGGAGAGAGATGCTTGTAGTTGAGTGATGAAAGTATCACTTGAAAGTATCACTTCATTGCACAAATGAGCGCGTGCAAATGTGTGCATGTGGTTGTGTTGGGAAGATGCTTTTTTAACAGCTTCATTGAGGGATAATTTGTATACCATGAAGGGCACATCTTTGAAGTGCACAATCTGCTAAGTTTTGACATACGTATATGCCTGTGACATCATTTTCATAATCAAGAGAGCACCACCACCCAGTTTCCTTGCCTCTCTCTGTATCCCTCCTGCCAGCCCCTCCCCACCCTACCTCTCCCCAAGCAAGTTTGAGGCGTACAACATAATGATTTGACACACGCATATATTGTGAAATGACCACATTCAGTCTAGTTGACATCCGTCACCTCACATAGTGACAAGTTGTTATCTTATGAAAAGAATTTTCAAGATTTACTCTTAGCAGCTTTCAAATATGCAATATAGTCTTGTCAACTCTAGTCACCGTGATATACTTTACTTATAACTGGAAGCTTGAAGCTTTTGACCCCCTTCACCCATTTCCCACCACCTACTCCCCGCCTCTGGCAACCTCCAGTCTGTTTCTGTGAGTTCAGGTTATTTTAGAGTCCACATGTGAGTGAGAACATACAATATTTCTCTTTCTCTGATTTATTTCACTTAGCCCTCCAGTTTCATCCACATTGTCACGAATGGCAGGATTTCCTTCTATTGTGTAGCTGAATAATAATCATATGATTTCATAGATTTAATTCATATATATTATATATTCACATATATTCCACTCATAAATATGTGTATATTATATATAGGTATATGTATATATTATGTATATGCAGACACCTATATCCATTTTCTTTATCCATTCATCCATTGATGGACTCTCAGCTTGTTTCCATGTCTTAGCTCTTATAAGTAATTCTGTAATGAACATGGGGTACAGATAGCTCTTCCAGAAAATGATTTTATTTCCTTCAGATATATACCCAAAAGTGGAACTGCTGGATTGCAGGGTAGTTCTATGTTTAATTTCTTAAGTAACCTCCATCCTGTTTTCCACAGTGGCTGTACCAATTTACCTTCCTACCAGCTGTGCACAAAGGTCCCTTTTTCTCCTCATCCTCACCACACTCATTCTCTCTTGTCCTTTTGATCATAGCCATTTTAACAGGTGTGAGGTGCTATCTCATTGTGGTTTGGATCTGTAGTACCTGAGGATGCATTATGTTGAACACTTTTTCACGTACCTGCTGCCATCCGCATGCCTTCTTTGGAGAAATGTCTATTCAGGCCCTTTGGTCATTTTCCAATTGGATTATTATTATTAATGTATTCTTATTATTTGCTATTGAGTTGCATGAGTTCCTTATGTATTTTGGATATTAACCCCATACCAGATGCGTGGTTTGTAAATATTTTTTCCCATTCCATAGATTGCCTTTTCATTTTGGTTGTTTTTTCTGCCCGGAAGCTTCTTAGTTGCAAAATTAAAAATGTCTTCTCATCAATAAGAGAGTGAAAGGTCACAGATGGAGAAATGTATTCATAGTATATATAACAGACACAGTAGTTATGTCCAGAATATGTAACAAATTCCTACAGATTAAGAAGAGGGGACACATGAGTGGCTCAGTCATTAAGCGTAACCTAGGAGATGAGCATAAGAGATGTAACATAAGAGATGAGCAGCCTAGAAGTGGACGGTGGTGGTCACACAACAGGGTGGATGTCCTGAGACCATGGGATTGGATGCTGAAAAATGGTGAATGCTATATAGGCATCACCATAATAAAAAGTGGTCTAATTAATTAATTAAAGAAATGAACTGATGCCTCACCAAAAAAGGAACGAAGGACATCCAAATGTTCAAAAGCATATAAAAAAGACTCAACCTCATAAGCTACATGACAAACTTAACCCACGGTGAGAAACAAGTACACACCTACCAGAACGGCAAACATCGAAAGGACTGTTAATCCCAAGTACTGGGGAGAATAGGAGCAACCAAAACCACTCATCCACTCATTCCCATTCATTCCACGGTGGAAATATAAAAGAGCACAACCACTTTGGGAAACACTGGGAGCATCCAGTGTTTATGTGAAGTTCA
Organism: Ailurus styani; assembly: GCA_002007465.1. NCBI lineage: Eukaryota > Metazoa > Chordata > Mammalia > Carnivora > Ailuridae > Ailurus > Ailurus styani. Next base: position 437,923 of record LNAC01000672.1, on the reverse strand, counting down.
AAAGCAGGTAAAACTAAGCTATGGCGTTAGAAGTCAGTACACCAATCGCCTTAGTGCTTGGAGGGCAGTGCTTGTGGGGATAGTGACTCTGGTAATACTCTGTCTCTCTCTCTCTTTTTTAAAGATTTTATTTATTTATTTGACAGAGAGAGACACGGTGAGGAAAACACAAGCAGGAGGAGTGGGAGGGGGGGAAGCAGGCTTCCCACTGAGCAGGGAGCCCGATTCGGGGCTTGATCCCAGGACCCTGGAATCATGACCTGAGCCGAAACCAGCAGCTTAATGACTGAGCCACCCAGGCGCCCCAATATTCTGTCTCTTGATCAGGGGACTGGTGATCCAGTTGTATTCACTTCGTGATAGTTCAACACGCTATATTCTTAGGGTTGGTGGCTTTTCTCTATGTATATTATACTTCCATGTTTTTATTTTATAAAGCTGCTACTGATAAAGAAGCCTTATATTTTCTTTAAAACAAACTTTTCTAATTATCATCCTCACTTGATCTTCATACCCCATATAAAATAATAAAAAGCTTTTAGTAGACTGGCTGCCATGTACTATGTTTATGCATATATCCCTTGTGGCTATTAAAAAAAAAGAGTGCCATGGATTCTGGAATTAATGGATAAAAAGGAAGGGTTTATCTCTAAATCAACAAACTGAACAACAGGTAGACTTGGGAAATGCCAAACAGAAAACTGGGAGGGGCTGTATTTTCTTTGTAATCTTTTCTTATGGAATGAAGGTCTTCATTCAGTTAAAGAGATAAGAAACTTGGTAGAGAAGATAGGAAAGATCATTTTCAGTGAGGGAGGGTTCCTTTCTTAGAGCCAGAACTTATCCCATATGGACCCACGTACTGAGCATATCCCAAAGCCAGCCTTGGGCACAGCAAGGGCCAAATTCGAGCCAAGCATCCTGAGGCATCTTGCCTTTGCTGGGACGGTTGACCTAATGACAGTCTGTTTCATTCTCCTCAGTTCCACAAAGCAACTACTACTTATCAAAAGTTAGGCTATGTCTTAGTGACCCCAAAATATATTAGATATGGTTCCTATTCTCAAGAGCAGGAAGTTATATAAAGCAGATTACAGTTCAAGGTGAGTATATGAATGTTATGAATTATACCGGCCATAGATTATGACCATGGACAAGTTGCTTAACCCCTCTAGGCCTCAGTTTCCTTATCTGTGTATTGGGGGATAAAGATAGTACTCACCTCACAGGGTTGTTGTAAGGATGAGGTGAGATCAAGCGTGTGGAAGAGTTAGCCAGGTTCACCTGGTACTTGATCAGTGCACGACTGTGTGCCATGTCTGTAATGCTGGTGACCAGACTGTGGTTATAATGATGATGAGGGCCCCCAGGAGGTGATGGAAGCATCAAGACCCAGGCTTCTGGAATTCAGGGATGCCTTTTTCGAAGAGACCTTAAAGGACGGATAGTTGGAGAGGAAATGGAAGGAAAGGAGAATGGCGGACAGACAGGACAGCCCAGAACATCTCAGAACTGGAGACGGCTGGGGGAGTGCAAGCAGCCTGCATCTCTGGAGGAGAAGCCAGAGGGCGGAGGACTCGGTGAAGAAGAGTCTAGAGGTAGGCCTTGGAGGGCCTTTGTGTAGCTCGCTGGTGAGCTGCCATTTCATTCTGGGAGTGGCAGGAAATCACGGAAGGGAATTAAAAAAGACCTTCCAGGGGCGCCTGGGTGGCTCAGTGAGTTAAAGCCTCTGCCTTCGGCTCAGGTTATGATCTCAGGGTCCTGGGATCGAGCCCCCCATCGGGCTCCCTGCTTCACAGGGAGCCTGCTTCCTTCTCTGTCTCTGCCTGCCTCTCTGCCTACTTGTGATCTCTCTCTCTCTCTGTCAAATAAATAAATAAAATCTTAAAAAAAAAATACCTTCCAAGTAAAATAGCAGGACTTGGGGGTTGATGGGTTAGGTTTGAGGGAAAGAGGAGTTTCTAGTTTGCCAAAAGGGGAATTTGCCACTGGGAATGAAGGACCTAAGAGGGAAACCAGGCGCTGTGGAAGGAGGGATGTGTGTTGGGTCTCGAACAGGCGGGGTACCAGGTGCCCACAGAGCGGTCTGTGGCGAATGCCTGGCGTGCAGCTGGGTGCGCCCACCCGAGGCCCAGGGACAATGGAGAGATGTGAGCGGGCAGGTGGGGTCAGGGCAATGAGCAAGACGCCCGGGGAGCGCATGCGGAAGGACAGGCACCATCTCCCCGGGGCCAGCCGAGGAGGCCGAGTCACACTGGGGCTTCAGGAGGGAGGACGGGCCTCAGGGCCCAGCAGAGTGTGGAGTCCCCGGGAGGGCACGGAAGATAAGGACCCGAAAGGGCCCGGGATCAGTCCACTCAGGCTGCCGTTACAAGTACCACGGACTTGGGGCTTCAGTAACATTGATTTCCCACAGTTTCAGAGGCCGGAAGTCCGAGATCGAGGGGACGGCAGCACCGGGGCTCCTGAGGCCTCTCTCCTTGGTTTGCAGAGCCCACTCTCTGTGTCCTCACATGGCCATCCCTCTGTGTGTGTCTGGCGCCTCACCTCCGCTCCTCGTACAGACACCAGCACACTGGACCAGGGCCCACCACTCACTTTATCTTACCGACCTCTTAAAGACTGCATCTCCAAACAGTCGTGTTCTGAGCTCCGGGACTTCAACACAGGAACTTTGAGGGCACACAGTTCAGTCCAGAACAGGCCTATTGCCTTGGTGAGAGGAAACGGTGGAGGAGCTCCCCGGAGCCCTGGAAGGTGGGAGGAGGTGGGGCTGCAGACCCCCGATGCAGTGAGAGGCCGGGAATGGAGCAGAAACCGGAGTGGAGGCTCGCATGGGCACGTGGTAAAGGCTGAGGGGAAGCATCCACTGAGCAGGGGAGGGAATGGAAGGTCAGGACCACAGGGCCCCACACTGGGTGCAGAACGGAGTCCACCTCAGGGCCAGGGTGGCCCCCCGTGAGCACCCGAGTTACTTCCCCTCGAGAGGGGAGGGGCCCACTCAGACTTTGGACCCCAGATTCGTCTTGACTCCTGCCCCCTCTGGAATGGTGACTTGCCCCAGAGGATCAGAGGAAAAGCTGGTCACCTGGGAGAGCACCAGACTTTGTCACGGCGACCGAACAGCACAGAAACTTTGCTTTTGTGAGTGAAAGATTATTTTCTCCTTAGCCTCAAGATATTTTCTAAATTAAAAAAAAAATTGTGTGTGCACTTATCACAAGGAGCACTGAGTAATGTATACAATTGTTGAATCACTATATTGCATATCTGGAACTAATAGAACACTGGATGTTGACTCCACTGGGATTAAAATTTAAAACGATAAGATTTCAAAAAATGTTCTTTCCACTTACAGGAGATTGCTGGAATCCTCAATATCATAGAGACAGAAAGTGGAAGGGGGACTGCCAGTGCTGGGAGAGGGGACAGTGAAGAGCTAGAGGTTAAGGGGGACAGAGTTCCAGTCTGGGGAGATGAAAACGTTCTGGGTCACACCAAGTGCAAATGCCCTTAATCTCATCGACTGAACTCTCAAAAATGGTTAAGATGGTGAGTTTCCTGTGATATATATTTTACCACAATTTAAATAAATAGGATTTTTAAAAAAGTTTTCTATAATAGAGTTTTTTCCCTGCTTGATATGGATATTTAAATGTTGGAGACAAAATGTCTCTATTGCTCTTGATTAACAAAATGTTGTGTTTTGGTTCTGTTTTCTGAAAGCATCAGGCAGGAGACTGGCTGGGCATTAAGTCTACCAGAAACAAGCACGGGCCTTTCCAAAGCATGAAAAAAGGGTTAAGGAGTTCATATATCAGCAAAACCTTTTCCACAAGCAGTTCAAGTCGACTGCCTTTTATTGGGTACCTATCGTGTGTTTGTATTACTTGCATTTTTTCATGCTTTGCTTTGTCACATGTGTGATGGACAGACGGCGAGGTGTCAGGGAGTCACACAACTTGGGTGCCACCCTGCCCTCTGACACACAGGCCCTTCCCCTGAAGGGGCCGGGAATGCTCCCTCTGGCCCTCCCTGTGAGGCCCCTTTGTGTCTGGGGTCTCCTTCCAACCTGGGAAGCAGATCAGAGTTCCTCCTAGGTCCCCGACGAAGAGGCCCAAGCGCCTTGCAAGTCTGAAGACAAGGAAAAAAAAAACACACACACAACAACCTGCTGTGGCTGGCCACTGGAATTCCAGAAAATTCTGAATGAAAACGAAGGTTGCAAAATGGAATGGGTTTACAAATTGCAGCTGATTATTCACTGGCTGTCTTAGGTGTTGGCAGGAGAACTTGAAATCTGCTGCTCAAGGATCCGAAGGCAGCAGAGGCGTTCCCGGGAAGCACTGCGCCGAGCAGCTGGCCCCCCGCCCATCCCCCACACAACCTCAGGCCCTGGATGCCTGGGACTGAGGATGTTCAGGCCCTGAAGGCCGCGTAAAGCAACATCTGAGGGCGGTCCCAGTGTCTGCTGCCTTGGAATATGCGTTATTATCCTGGAACATGGGTCCTCAGACGTCCAATACTCTGAGCCAGTTAAGGCTTTTGGCTCTGGAGGCCTGGGGAGCCGAGAGTACTTTCCAGGCACACCAGAAATGTCTGCGTTATTTCTCCAGTGGGTCAGCAGACTGTTGTGAGTGCCAGGTCTTTGATGGAATGAATTTTGGATGCAAATCAAATATTTAAATTGATGTTTTCCCTCTCTGGCAGGGCCTTTCCAACTGGTCCTGTCATCTCGTTTTTTACATAAAATTCAGGCTCCATAAATATGTGTTTTTCTTCTGGAATATGCCTGAGGCAGGACAGTGGCTGTATTTGAAAGCCCGAGGCGACTGGTCTCCCCAGAGAAGGGGAGCGGGTCCCCTCAGCTAACCTGCCTGGCTGAAAGGGTACATGTCAGAAAACTGATTTAGTTGCCTGTTGGCTCCACGTAGTTATATATTGTTTAATCACAGAGGCCTTGGGTTTATGCCAAGCAGCAACTTGCTGTCTGCTATCTTTTGGGAACGGAAAAGTAAGACAAATTCATTCACGTCTGTCTCTTTTTCAGTTTCCTGGGCTAAATGAAAGCAAACGGTGTTTATGAACATCCCAAAGTGCTATAAAATATACATCTTGGTGAAAAATAAATTTCATGCTTTCCTTTGAAAAACAGCATTTTGTGAAAGAAATTCTTACCCAGATATCCACCTCAGACAATTCTAGATAATTCAAATGGCTCCCCTTCCTGCCTCCACTTCATAGGGAGAGAGAGAGAGAGACTCGAGAAATGTGAAGTTGCCTTCTCCACAACTTGTTCTGGGAGCTGGGCTCTGGGCCTGGACCGTGAGTCTCCCCAAAGGCTGGTCACTGCTGGCACGGGGAACATGAGGGCCTGAAGGAAGCACGCTTCCAAAAAGGCTAGGGGTATATGGAAACCTCATTCCCAAGGAATCCAAGGAACCCCAGGACCAGAGTCTGCTGCCACTCATGGAAAGTACGGGGGGTGAGGGAGTTTCCTTCTGGGAGGGGATCCAGTCCTCCCACCCTGCTGCCTCCCAGGATGCTCCTCTGTTGCCGAGCTGGAGGCCTCTTACCCCAAGCCGTCTGCCAAGTTGGGAATGGAAAGGAAAAATTCTTGAAGGAAATTAAAAGTGCTACTCCAGTGAATGCATGAATGACAAGAAAGCCAAACAGCCCGATTGTTGGTATGGAGAAAGTCTGAGTGGCCTGGGTAGAAGATAAAACCAGCCACACCATCCCCCTTAAGCCAAAGCCTATTCCAGACCAAAGCCCTCACTCTCTTCAATTCTGTGAAGGCTGAGAGAGGCGAGGAAGCTGCAGAAGGAAAGTCTGAAGCCAGCAGAGGTTGGTTCATGAGCTTTAGGACAAAAAGCTGTCTCATGACATCAGAGTGCAAGGTGAAGCAGCTGGTGATGGTAGAGAAGCTGCAGCAAACCATCCACAAGATCTGGCTGAGATCACTAATGAAGGTGGCGGCACTAAATGACGTATTTTCAGTGTAGGGGAACCAGCCTTCTACTGGAAGAAGAGGCCATCTAGGACTTTCATAGCCAGAGAAGAGAACTCAATGCCTGACCCTAAATCTTCAAAAGACAGGCTGACACTCTTGTTAGGGGCTGATGCAGTGGGTGACTTGGAGTTGAAGTCAGTGCTCATTTGCCATTCCAGAAATCCCAGGGCCCTTAAGAATTATGTTAAACTACTCTGCCTGTGCTCTGTAAATGGAAGAACAAAGCCTGGATGGTAGCACATCTGTTGACAACATGGTTTACTGAATATTTTAAGCCCACTGTTGAGACTTACTGCTCAGAAGAAAAGGCTCCTTTCAAAATATTCCTGCTCATTGACAATGCACCTGGTGACCTAGCACCTCTGATGGAGATGGCCAATGAGACGAATGTTGTTTTCATGCCTGCTAACACAACATCCATTCTGTGGCTAATGGATCAAGGGGTCATTTCAACTTTCAAGTCTTATTATTTAAGAAATACATTTTGTAAGCCTAGAGCTGCCAGAGATAGTGATTCCTTTGGTGGATCTGGACAAAGTCAACTGAAAACCTTCTGGAATGGATTCACCGTTCTACATGCCCTTCAGAACATTTCTGATTCAGGGGAGGAGGTCAAAATAACAACATGAACAAAGTTTGAAAGAGGTTGACTCCCATCATCATGGATGACTTTGAGGAGATCAGGACTCCAAGTGGAGGAAGGAACTGCAGATGTGGTGCAAACAGCAAGAGAACTAGAATTAGATGTGGAGCCTGAAGATGTGGCTGAACTGCATCCATCTCATGATAAACTTGAACGGATAAGGAATTGCTTCTTATGGATGAGCAAAGACAGTGGTTTCCTGAGATGGCACTTACTGCCGGGGAAGATGCCATGAAGTAGGTGCCATGAAGACTATCAAGATGACAACAGAGGATTTAGACTATGACATTACTTAATTGATGGAGCAGTGGCAGGGGACTCCAATTTTGAAAGAAGTGCCACTGATTATCAAACAACATCACTTGTTACAGAAGAATCATTTGTGAAAGGAAGTCAATCACTGCGGCAAAATTTACTGTTGTCTTATTTTAAGAAATTGCCACAGCCACCCCAACCTTCAGCAACCACCACCTTGTTGAATCAGTAGTCATCAACATGAAGGCAAGACCCTCCACCAGCAAAAAGACTACTCACTGAAAGCTCAGACGATGGTTAGCATTTTTTGGCAATAAAGTCTTTTTAATAAGGTATGTAAATTGGGATTTTTAAAAAGATTTTATTTATTTATTTACTTATCTACTTATTTATTTATTTAAGAGAGAGAGTGCTGGGGGAGGAACAGAAGGAGAGGGACCAGCAGACTCCATGCTGAGCGTGGAGCCTGACACAGGGCTTGATCTCATGACCCTAAGATCATGACCTGAGCTGTCAAGAGCCACACACTTATCCAACTGAGCCACCCAGGCACCCCTGTATGTTGGTTGTTTTAACATAATGCTATCACACAATTAACAGACTACAATATAAACATAACTTTTACATGCACTGGGAAACCAAAAAATTCATTTGACTGGCTTTATTGCAATATCCACTTTATTGCAGTGGTCTGGAACAGAACGTACAATGTCTCTGAGGTGTGACTATACCTATAACAATTTAAAATTATTAAAAAACCTGAGGGGGCCGCTGCCCAGCATGTAGAATCAGTGCTGATGGGCACGGCTCCATCTTTTTGTCTCTTGTCCACGAGGCTGCAGTTCCCAGAGTAGGCCCCTCTCAGAAACCCACAACCCACTGGGTCTCCACTGAGGTTTTGAAACCGCATCCCAACACGCTGACTGAAAGCAAAAGTACTACATGGTAGGGACAGTTAATACACAACCTCTCTCTTTCCCTGACACTACTGCTCACCTAATGACCACCTGGAGCTTTTCTTTTTTGGCCCATCTTAGAACTAAGGTCCCACAGCTTTCCAGGCTCTGAGCTTCAGGGCCCTTCCTCACTGTGTTAGTCTGATACGGTCAGAATAACAAATACCACAGATGGGGTGGTTTAAACAACAGAAACTTATTCAGTCACAGTTCTGGAGACTGGAAGTCCAAGATCAAGATGTCAACAGGGTTGGTTTCCTCTGGGGCCTCTCTTCTTGGCTTGTAGATGCCACCTTCTCCTTATGTCGTCACATGGTCTTCCCTCTGTGTTTGTCTGTGTCCTAATTTCCTTTTTTAATAAAAATACCAGTTATATGGGCCTAGGACCCACTTATATAATTTCATTTTACTTTATTTACTTCTATAAAGGTCTCATTTCTAAATATATTCACCTTCTGATATGGGGTGGGGGGTGGGTGTGGTTTAGGACTTCAGTATATGAATTTTGGAAGACATAGCTCAGCCCATAACAACCAGTTCCCTCCAGCAACCTCCTGATGACCCCAATAGTGATTTCCTTTTCATTGACCTTATACCCCAAGTGGCACCCCTAACTTTAAGAAAACTCCCAAAGGTGACCTTGAGGTGCCCAGTCCTGACCAGCCCAGAGTACAAGCCATGTACCCAGCACTTCCCTTCCAAATAAAGTTTCAAAAGTTGGCAATAATTCTAGTTCTAGAGATGGATGATAGTGATGGTCATACAATAACATGAGCGTACTCAATGCTGCAGAAATTTTAAGCTTCAGTATGGTTTAGATGGTAAGTTTCATCTTATGTATACTTCGCTTTTTTTTTTTTTTTAAGTGTTAGAGGTGATGGAAATTTAAAACCAGGCCCACTAGGGGCGCCTGGGTGGTTCAGTCAGTTAAGCATCTGACTCTTCATTTTGGCTCAGGTCATGATCTCAGGGTTGTGGAATCAAGCCCAACGTCGGGCTCCAAGCTCCGTGTGGAGTCTCCTTGAGATTCCCTCTCTCCCTCTACCTCTCTCCCATTCTCTCTCCCTCTCTAAAATAAATAAAATCTTAGGGGAAAAAAAAGAGAGAGAGACAGAGAGAGACCAGGCCCACTATTTTAACACATCAGCACAAAATGAACCAAAGGCTTTAGGCTTTTGCCCCTGTGGGTTTCCTCCTCACTTGATTGCAATTGCTTTTAAAAAATCACCTGGTGCACCCGGCTGGCTCAGTAGGTAAGGCCTCCCACTAGATCTCAGGATGGTGCATTCAGACTCTTTGTCGGGGGACACCTGGGTAGCTCAATTGGTTAAGCAACTGCCTTCGGCTCAGGTCATGATCCTGGAGTCCCTGGATTGAGTCCCCCATCGGGCTCCCTGCTCAGTGGGGAGTCTCCTTCTTCCTCTGACCCTCCCCACTCTCATACTGTCTCTCATTTTCTCTCTCAAATAAATAAAATCTTTAAAAAATTAAAAAAAGAAAAGACTATGTTGGATGTAGAGCTTACTTAAAAAAGAAAAAACAAAACTACTTCACCCTTCCTTACAAACCTTTAAGTGTCCTGAGTAGCTTACTCCTCAGCTCCCCAAATCTGCATTCAGCACCAGAGGTAGATTGGAAGGAGTCCAGGCTTTGGAGTCCAGCAGTGCCTCAAAACTAGATCTGCTGGGCGCCTGGGTGGCTCAGTGAGTTAAAGCCTCTGCTTTCGGCTCAGGTCATGATCTCAGCGTCCTAGGATCGAGGCCCACATCGGGCTCTCTGCTCAGCAGGGAGCCTGCTTCCTCCTCTCCCTGTCTCTCTGCCTGCCTCTCTGCCTAATTGTAATCTCTCTCTCTGTGTCAAATAAATAAATAAAATCTTTAAAAAAACAAAACAAAACAAACTAGATCTGAGAACCAGGCCTGTGACCTGGGCCAAGTTACTTCTGCTTCTTACCTGTAGAGATCATAATGAAATTGGGGTTTTGTGAATACTAAACAAGATAATGAGTGTGTTGACAACCTAACTCTCCTTGAAAACAGAGAATTTTAAATTAATAAATGGACTTGCCAATTACTGATTCATTTAACAGCCTGAACACCACCATTCCAGCTATCAAAATTTATATGCAAACAGCTATATGTGTAATTTGAAATTCTAACTGGTAAACTTTGCTGTTAGTCTGAGAGGAAGAGAAGGATGCTTCTCAGGTGAATAAAATATTGCCACATAGTGCCTGTTACTTTGGTGGCCCCCAGTGAACCACACCTTCTAAGATTCATGGCCTGGTATAGTCTCCCACATTGACTCAGGGCTTGGTCGTGAGACTAACTTTGGTCAATGGGCCATTAGCAAGTATATTCAAAATGGAGCCTTGATTAGCACTCTCACAAGGCTTGTCTTCTTGGAATGTTCCTTCTCAAGAGAGCAGTCACCATGCTGTGAGGAATCCCAAGCAGTCACACAGGAAGGCCCATCGGAGGAAGGCCATTTTGGGCTGTCCAGCTAACCCGCCATCACATGAAACAGGCCTCCTGGTCAACTGGCAGTGTTGTGAGAAATAACGGTTTATTTTAAGCCATTAAGTCAGGGCTAATTTGTTACCTGAGTAGATGGCTGAAACAATTCCTTTACTTTCCAATCTCATTTTGGTAATCATACAGGAATAAGGGAATTTGTGAGAGAAAGCATGTCTTCATGTTTAAAATCTCCAGCTATGGAAGCAAGTTGAACTTGTAATTTTGGTTTCACTGCTTAATTTAGCCATGTAGCCTTGGGAAGATTGCTTTATTTCTCTCATCTTATCTGCAAAATGTGGGTAACACTTGCTTCAAGTATCTTTAGTGGGCATTTACCAATGGAATGTGTATAAAATGCTTAGCCTGCCTGAACACACAGTACATGCTCAGTAAATGTCAGCTACTATTATGAAATCGAATATACTGGCTGGTACTTTTATTCTGAGAACTTTAGAATGAATCCAAAATGAAACAGGGGCAAAGTTTACCAGTTGAGAAATAGAGAGAAGCTTTAGAAGTTCAGAAGACATTATCTGCCCATAACTTTTTCCCTTAGGAACAAAGACATTGAGGCCTGTTACAGGCCTACAAGAAATATCACAAATTCTGTCTGCTTACAAACCCAAGAGACTGCCCTACATTCTCAAGCCCTCCAAATCTTATCTGGGTCTCTCACCCAGAACAGTATCAGGCAGCATGGCCTAAAAGCCAAGAGACTTACTAAGATTTACAGAATGCACTGGCTTGAAGCTGCCAATTGTTATCTGAAATAAGAGCCAGATGTGAGTTCTTCATAAATGAAAGGGCTCCAACTTACCTCATTAGTTGAGGGAAACAAAGAAAGTCTGCAGGAATAAACTTTTTAGTGTGTGCCTGTATTTCCCTCAGAAAGAGTTCATGGATGCTAATAGAGGGGTAGCCCAGATTTCCGGGCCCTGAATCTCTTTACATTTCCACCTTTCTCACTGAGGTTTTCCCTGCTAATGGTGCTCCAGTGACTGTGATGAATTTCGGCAGTTTCTTCACACTTGGTTGGCTGCTGCAACTTCCTACCGTAACCCCTGCCCCCCAGTATGGATATTAAAAGAGAAACGAAAAAATCAATCCTACCCCAAGCCCACTTGCCTTTTCCATGAGTCTTCCATGTTCTAAAATAAGGATAGTCACTTTATAAAAGCAATATATGAATAGCTAGCCCATAAATGGGGCACCAGACTATATTTAAGAAAATGGTTATTTCTGCAAATTAATGCACTCTCCTAAGTTTTCCATTCATCATTAGAGGAAGATGGCTCCTACCAAGTTCTATCCAAAGAGAGCTAGTATCTGTTGAGCAATGTCTCCCCAAACTGGTAAGTTAGGGCCAGGGGTTGGGGGGGTTGAAAGACAATAGCTCCAAGATCAGGAAGCTCCCAAGTAGCTTTTCTCCCCAAGAGAAGAGTCCTAGCTGACCTGAAATTCCATCCCTTCCAGAATGTTCACTCAGCTCCTTCATGTAATAATCTACCATGTTAGGTTGAGTCAAAAGCTAATGAGGTCAAGGTTGAGACAGCAGTCCTCCTGAATAGCTTTTCCTCAGAAAGATAAGTCATGTCAAGTATTTGTTCTGTTCTCACAGCCCACAGGAGTAACTACTGAGTGTAAACTAGATGCTCAATTAACACTACAACGGACTAAAGTAATTCATGAGGGAGCATCATGGTTAGTTTTGTGTCGACTTGACTGGATCATTTCAGTATCCAGACATTTGGCTAAACATTTTTCTGGGTGTGTCTGAATGAGATTAGCATTTGAATTGGTGGACTCCATAAAGCAGATTGCACTCCTCAATGTGGGTGGTCCTCATCCAATCCCTTGAGGGCCTGAATAGAACACAATGGTGAGAAAGGGAGACTCTGCACTCTCTCTGCCTGATTGGTGGGCTAAGACACCTGGTTTTCTGGGGCTGGACTAGGATTTACACCATTGGCTCTCAAGCCTCAGGGATTTGGGCTGGAGTGAACTACACCACCAGCTCTTCTGGGTTTCCCCAGATACTGTGGGACTACTCAGCCTCCACAACTGTGAGAGCCAATTCATCACAATACATATAATATATAAAAATATTTTCATTTTATAAATATACGTTCTATTGGTTCCATGTCTCTGAAGAATCCAGGGAACTTTGTGGTGAAAATGGCACATAGCTTTAGAGGCAATATGCCAGGAGGAGGAAGAAAACGCCAACCTTAGGCAATAGGAAAACAAGAAAAATATTTATTCAATTATAAAAGATGAAAATAATCATCTTTGACCTCTGGTCATTTCCTCAGAAATGGGTGGGTCACACTTGGCTTTCTGCCAAGTAACTTGATTTATTAAGATGAATACAGCAGTAACTTTGCATTCTCTTCCCCTCTTCCCCTGGATTCTGAAGAATATGCTTATAGGGGCCCCTCTGGTCCCCAAGTCCCAGAAAATGACACCACAAGAATTTAAGCACAATCTTAGCTCCTTAAAAGGGATGCTTCTGGCATAGGTTTTTTTGGTCAGTTGCTATGTTACCAGTCCCGTGCTCTAAACTTAAGAAAACTGCGTTGGTAGTTTGTAGATCTTTCTTTCTTTTTTCTTTTTAAGATTTTATTTATTTATTTGACAGAGAGAGAGAGATCACAAGTAGGGAGAGAGGCAGGCAGAGAGAGAGGAGGAAGCAGGCTCCCCGCCAAGCAGGGAGCCCGATGTGGGCCTCGATCCCAGGACCCTGAGATCATGACCTGAGCTGAAGGCAGAGGCTTTAACCCACTGAGCCACCCAGGTGCCCTGGACTTTTAATTTCAATTTCTAATTGTTGCTACATATACAAACATGATTTTTGTATGTTGCTTTGTATCTTGCAACTTTGATAAAGTCTCTTACTAGTTCTAATACATAGTTTGTAGACTCCATCATACATTTTTTTTCCATTGTATATTTTCTACATGTCTGAAGATCATGTCATCTGTGAATAAAGGCAATTTTATTTTTTCTTTCCAATCTGGATGCCCTTTTTTGTCCAATTGCGCAGTTTAGAATCTCCTGTACAACATTGGTTAGAGACATCCCATTTGTTCCTGATGTTAGAGGTAAAGTATTCAATCTTTTACAACTAAGTACAATGTTAGCTCTAGGGTTTTTGTAGATGCCCTTTATCAAATTGGTAAAGTTCCCTTTATTCCTAGCTTGCCTGAGTTTTTCTCAGCAATAGAGGGTCAGTTTTTTCAGATGATTTTTCTACATTGAGATGATTATATGAATGCTAAATCAAGCCTGCATTCCCAGGATAAATGCCATGACCATGATACATTATCTTTTTATTACATCGTAGGATTCAATTTACTAAACTTTTCCTTAGAATTGTATCTATGTTTACGTGGAATACTGCTTTGTAGCTTTTTTCTTATAATATGTTTGTCTGGCTAGGATACCAGGATAATTTTGGTCCCAGAGTTATGATGGCCTCACAGAATGAATTGGCAATTATTGCTGCTTTGATTTTTTGGAAGTTTGTGTATAATTGGTATTATTTCTTCTTAAGTTTTTGGTTAAACTCACCAATAAAGAGCACCTGGGCCTGGATTTTTGTTAGAATTGGGTTTTAAAACTGCAATTTCAATTTTTAAAAAATATTTTGAGATTTGAGATAGCAGGCATGTGTGTGTGGTCTCCCACAAACAGGGGGAAGGGGCAGAGGGAGAGGGAATAGCAGACTCCCTGCTGAGCAGGGATTCCCAACGTGGGACTCAATTGCCACCACCCTGGGATCATAACCTAAGCCAAAGGCAGACACTTAAATCAGTTGAGTCAACCAGGTGCCCCTTCAATTTCTTTTGTAGGGCTGTTCGGTTATCTTTTTTAGTGAGCTCTGGTAATTTTTATCTTTCAAGGAATTTGTCGATTTCATCAATGATGTTGAATTTATTGGCATAAAGGTGCTCCTAATAGTCCTTTTAATACCTGTAGGATCTGTAGTGATGTTACTTCTCTCATTCCTTATATATATATTACTCGACCATTTGTCTTTTTTTTTCTTTTTCCCCTTCCCAATCTGGCTGGAGACTTATCAATTTTATTGGTCTTTTTTCCCCAAAGAACAAGCTTTTGGATTCACTGATTGTTCTCTATTGTTTTTGTCTTTTATTGATTGTCTCTGATCTTTATTATTCCTCTTCTTCTGCTTACCTTGTATTTAATTTGCTCTTCTTTTTCTAGTTTCTTAAAGTGGAAACTCAGGTCACTGATTTGAGACCTTCCTTCCTAATACAGATATTTAATACTATAAATTTCCCTCTCAGTACTGCTTTAGTGGCAACCCATTTCTTATTCACTTCAAATTACTTTCTAATTTCTCTTTAGATTTGATTTGTTTCCAAATATTTGAGGGTTGTCAAGGATCTTTGTTATTGATTTCTAACATAATTCCTCTGTGGCCAAAGAACATACTTGGTATGATGAATACCTTCAAATTTGAGTTTTAATGAGCCATAATGTGGTCTATCATCATAAATATTCCACGTGCCTCTTGTGTTCTGCTGTGGTAGGGTGGAATGTTCTTTATAAATACCAACTGGGTCAAATTGGCTGTTACCATTGTTCAAATAGACTATATTTTTATTCTGCCAACTTTCTCCATTGGTTTTAGAAAGTAGATACCAAAATTTGTCCATTTTTTTCTTGCAGTGTGACCAGCTTTTACTATCATTTAGGACTGCTGTCAGTTACATTAACTGACCCTATCATCACTACGAAATAAACTTTAATCCCCGTCAATATTCTTTGCTCTAAAATCTATTTTGTTACTAACATACCCATTCTAGCTTTCTTTTGACTAGTGTTAGCATGGGGTATCTTTTTCTATCCTTTTACTTTTAACCTACTTGTATCTTTAAAGTACATTTCTTGAAGGCAGTATTTTTTTAAATCCAATCTGACAATCTCTGCCTTTTAATTGGAGCATTTAGACTATTCACATTTAATAGGACTATTGATATGGTTAGGTTTGAGTCTATCATCTTCGTATTTTCTATTTATCCCATCTGTTCTCTATTCTTTTATGCCTTTTCCTGTCATTTTTCAAATATATTTTTTATTCCATTTTATCTCGTTAGTTTCACAGCTGTAATTTTTAGGTTGTTTTAGTGGTTGCTTTAGGGTTTATAGTATACATCTGTAACTTATCACAGTCTACATTTAAGTGATAGTATCTTGTTTCAGGTATAGTACAAAAAAGTACACTTCTTCCTTTCTACTAAGCTATTCTTGTCATCCATTTTGCTTTTATATATATTATAAAGTTAACACTACTTTTCTGTAATTTAAGCAATTACCTTTAAAGAGGTTTAAATAATAATAAATCATATATTTACCCATTCTGTTACCATTTCCAGTGCTCTTCTTCCCTCTGTAGATCTAGATTTCCATCTGGTATCATTCTCCTTCTGCCTGAAGAACACCCTTTAATTTTTCTGGAATGCATAACTGCTGGTGATAAAGTCTTTTGCAAGTCTGAAAACACTATTTCTTCCTATTATTTTCTCAGTGGTACCTAGAGTCTGCTGTTGTTAGTCAATCCACTGAACTTTCAATTATGGTGTTCCTTATTCCTAGACTTCCACTTGGTACTTTTCCCAATCTGCTTATTTATACAATCATGCTCTTTAATCTCCCTTATTTCTTTAAATATAGAACATACTTTATACTATGTCTGGTAAGTCTTAATAGCTTAAGTCTTTGTAGGCCTCCTTCTTCTGTCCATCATTTCTGCTGGCTCTTGTCTATCTATTTATGTGTTTGTGATTTATGATTGTGAACCTAGATTCCTTGAAACTGTTTCTGAGTTGCTCCAAAGACAGTACGTTTTGCTTCTGTCAGTCACCTGGAGGGCACTAAAAACCTGACATCACTTTAAATTTCTGGTGTGAGACTTTTTTTAGACTACTCAGTTGTTCAAACAAGCCAACTTCAGGGCTGCTTGTGGCAAAATATACATATATGCTCAGGGGATATGGAAATGTATTCTCTCAGGATAGGCGATCTTCCTTGCTCTCTGGGGGGGAGGGAGGGGAAGACAAGGGGAGACTGGAGAGGGAGGAGACAGGCAGATTTGTTCATAGTTCACTCTTACAGTAAGTCTATCTTTTTGGGGTCTCAGCTTCATAAGATCTATTACCCCTCCCACGTTGGGCAGGCCCTAAGCTTTGCTATTCTACTGCCCCTTTCCCACCCCAGATGATGAAAAACAAAGTTTAACTAGGTATTTGGCAAATGTCCTAAGGGCAAAAGTGGCCCCAGTATCCTAATTACCTCTTTGTACTTTCACTTCCATTTGAAACTTTTTGAGACTTATTATGTAGCTCACTGATCCATTTTTAAAAATGCCTCTTGATATTTATTCCATAAGTTTTAGTTGTCCTCAGCTGGTCCTTATCAGCCATAGTGCTGGGGGAAAAAATTCTTTCAACTTGTTCTTTACAGTACCCAGTATCCAAAATTCCCTCTCTTGATCCAGAGGCAACACATACTTAGGAATGAGCTGGCCCAAGGTCAGGTCTCAGACTCATAAGCACTGTGACCTTGGTAGCTAATTTATACTCTCTGTGCTGTTGATGCAAGAAATAAATGTAATATACAATCAGTACTTAAAGCAGGGCTGGCTCTGAGAAGTATGATATAAGGACTTATTATTACGTGAACAAGTTGTAATCACACACCTGAGTAACAGCACACATCTTACCCAATGCTCCAAGAGCACCTGTTCCCTGGCCATCCCAGTCCACTCTACCATGCAGTAACCCCCACCGCTGTACTTAAACCAACACTGGCCAGGGATAATCAACTATGAGCTGTTCACTGGATGTCGGTCCCAGCTACACTCACAGGATGGGCCCTAAGTCAAGAGCAGAATGCTAATGGATACTGATCTAAGAAAGCCATCATCATACAAATCGGAGTGAACACAGTCCTTTGCCATTAACAAAATCTGAAAGAAAGCACGAACATAAACAAATATAATTTTAAGTTTTGTATTTTTTATGGTGGACAGCCATCATTTGCCCCAACAGCCATCTGAAGCCAATAGTCCTGATTGTTAAAAATCACAAAGTTGTATAAATGTTCTCCTCCTTTTCGAAAACCATGTTCATTTTCTCTCCACGAAACAGGACTGTCTGCAAAGCCTTGTACTGACAATGTAACCCAAGGAGCTAACTTGGGCTCATCAAAGTAGTGACTGTAAAAGAAAGATAAATCTTAACAGGGAGGGCTAGGAATGTTCACATTTTTTTACTTATTCATGGTAAGTAATATTTCTGATGTTCCAATGAAGCTTAGACCTTAGCTTTTATTTATAAGAATTCAGAGATGCAAATTATATCCTTGATCCTATGTGGTGTATTCAATAAATGTTAACCAATTAGAGAATGAACAAAACCAACTTTGGGAGTTCCTATGCTCACTGTGGAACATCATGTAAAATTCAAAGAGAAACAAAACAAAACAAAACCACAAAGTATATAGGAATAGTCTCCCGCCATTTAACAGGGCTCTTCAGTCACTTAAACACTGCAGAATAATTTACTGGATTTAAGAAAAATCCAACTTTGTTATTAGGGAATATGAAAGTACTAAACTAATACAAGAAAAAGGGTATTGGGCTTAAAAAAGAAAACCCTCAAGACTTAAATCTTAGACATTTAAAAAGAGAAGACTGATGGGTGCCTGGGTGGCTTGATTGGTGAAGCATCCAACTCTTGATCTCAGCTCAGGTCTTGATCTGAGGGTCATGAGTTCAAGCTTGGTGTTGGGCTTATTTAAAAAAAAAAAATGAAGACTGAGAAGGCATTGTTTGCTTCATGGTCTTTTCAATATGGGATCTGAGTTTCCTGACATTAGATAAAATGTAGTGTTTTATTTATAGAGTAACTTCTCAAATGAAAAATACTGCCTTGCCAATCCCTGGCACATTAATGACGCCCAGCGCTTCACAGGATGTTAGGGCTGGAACAGATCTTAGACATGATTTGGATTCAAAAACGGTCACCTTGTTTTCAAAATAAAACATCTGCAAAATTCTAACATTTAAAACAGATCATAATGTGTTCCATAGAGTACTGCTGTTTGCTTAAGTGATATTATAACTTCCAGAGCACGACAAGAAAAATGAAGAGTCTGTTTTCAAGCAGCTGAGTTAAACTCTGCTCTTCGTCTTTTCATAAGGACAACTATTTGGCAACACCATTTTCCTATCACCAAGGATAATTACATCACTTAAGATGATAACATTACCACACTGTGAGCCCAAGCAAGGAAAAAAGCGGATACATGTGTGAGAGAATGCTGTGATTTGGAACAGTAGCACTGCCCCTAAAACGTCATGTGGGCACGGACAAGCAAGATATAAAATGCAAAAAGCATTCTCACCATAGCTGTTCCAAAAGGAGACAGATCTTCTCTGGAAGTATGAAACCAGTGATTGTACATAAATAAGCTTTGGCCACCACTGTGCTTGGCTGAGGACAGCAATAGGTGGATATGAAGTTATTAGGCTTGTTATTTCTGTCACACACACAAAAAAAAAGAAAAAAAGGAAATACATTTACATCTCCCGCATGATTTGTTTTCCAAGCATAAACCCCTCTGAAGAACAAGAAGGCAGCCAGAGCCCAAGCCCGCCACCCAGGAGCTGCTACGCACAGTTCCGCGTGACTGAAGACAGCGCCCAGCCAGTCCAGAAGCTCGGGAGCGCTGCAGGCCGCCTCTGGCTCCCCCCGGAGCGCACTGCTCCGCAGGACCGGGCACTGCAGCTCGGTCACTGTGCTCAGGGCTATTTTTGGCTGATGCTCCTGAATTCGGTAATTGGAAAAGTATGACATCATCGTTGATTCTTCAGCACCTTAAAACACACCATACAAGGTCATCTGAATCCTGAAAGCAAGTTCAGTGAATCCCTGAAACTGCCCCATTCCCATGGGGGAGAGTTCCAGGGAGCAGGTGAGATTAAGTAAAGTAAAGCAGAAGGGAGATGTGCAAAGCTGTATTCAAATTAAAATCATTTAAGTTGCTTTCGGCTCCTTGTGCCAAAGTTCTGTAAACATTCATTTCCTTTCCCTTTTCCTGGAAAAGCATAATCCTTTCAGATTCAACCCCATATTAGTTTCAGCATTAGCTCTAATAAGAAAATTCTGACTTACTGAATAAAAAAAGCACTACTCGTGGCTAAATAAAATTAGTGAACTCCACAGAGAGAGTTTATTTGCATAATCTCTGTAAAGGAAACACAAGAGGAAGTGAATGATGGCAGAATCTCATTTAAGCTTGTCTTTGAAAACCCAGTAAAATCCAGCTTATCTTCAAGGATTTTCCAACAGCCTTAGAAGACAGAAATAGTGGCCCCTTGGGAGCAAAAGGCAGGCTTGCTTCATGTCCAGTTTAATAGAAATAATCTGCTCTCCTCACCCTCCACCCCAGAGCAAAGGCCACTAGGCTTTCTGGTCAGGATAAAAGACTGGGGTTCCTGCAATTTGGGATTCCTCTCCTGTAATGCAGCGCATGGCATGTGTGGGATCCCCCGGCCCACTGCATGTCACCCTGTGGGACCTGGTGCACTAGTGTGAGTGGAGACTCTGGCCAGGGCCACTACTGTGGGTAATTAAATCCCAAGTCTTGTGCCTTCTGCAAGCATCCATGAGACTGTGCAGGCTAATTACTTAGCTTACAAGTGAGGAAAATCTCGGACTTTCCCCAGTTCTTGACAAGGCCTTAGAATAATTAGGTGTTTTAGAAACACAGAGATCTCCAGAACTGAAAGCACAAATGGTCCTCAAGGAAGAGTTCATCCAACTGAAATGTCCATCAGTCTGTCTGCCACCCTGTATCTCTACCCTAGGAGCAGAAGCACCGAAGCATTACAGACTGAGGACTCATGTGAGCGGCCTGGAGCACCCAGTGACCAGAAACATCCCACGAAGAGCAGATGGACAAGTCTATTTCCCAAATGGACCTATGTGTCTCCCTGTCCTCCAAAATCGAGTACGACACCATCATAACTGTGATACTCTGACTCCTTACAGTCTTGTGATGGACCAAAGCTACGCTCTAAAAGGAGCAAGGCACACGGCAGTTGTTAGCATGACACCACGTTTGGTGACCAAACACCCCACTAAATCTCATGTTCCAAATTACAACAAATTTCATCTGACATTTAATGGTATGCCTGATTTTGACCCTGAAATAATCAACAGTTTGTGTTTATAATTTGTGCTATTTTAAAACATACCACCAAGGCTGTCTGAGGTAAGGCGCAGGAAAGGAGGGGAGAAACAGTGAAAGTTAGCTGCATCGACACATGACCCAGGGAGATGGAGGCAGATGGCTGCCTGCTTAGTCATCCCGAGGTATGGCTCCCGGGGATGCCAGGGGGCCCGAAGCAGCTTCCCGAATGTTTACACACATATGTACACAATATCCTAGACCACAGGAATGAATCACAATTCAATTCTCCATTACTACCCTTTAATTAACAATTAGATTTTAAAATCACTGTACTGTTCCATATTTTCCATACCTGTATGATGCCAAGCCAAAAGAAAATCAAATTTCAATGGCTTCTTTTCTTTGAAGGACCAAGATATTCTTTCATACTTCTTAGAATTCAGGTTAAAGGATAAATCCATCAAATCAATGGAAACGACTTAAAAAATGAAAAGAGGAATAAACAGTTCATTCATATATACATAGCCTACACTGTGGAAAAAGTGCTGTATTAAAAAGCATCAGAATTTTTGGAAATTTTATGAATTAGCAAAAACTATTTTGTTCTTACACTCCTTTGGTTTATCAAATCAAAATTCTGCCTCTCATGGGCATTTCTAGCATTGACAGTTAATAACAATAGGTTTTAAATTCATACTTTTCTGAGGTCAAAGCCCAAGGGCAGAGGTCCCTGGGAGGTTAATCCTAAATCTACCTATGGCTGTTACAGCCTCAATCACTCAAGTTCAAGGCGGACACTATCGGCAGAACCGTATCTCTTCACGCATGAGGGTATCTCTACTAGTAATCATGAAAATTTGGCAAAAGTAAAGGAAATTGTTCCTTAAGAACAAGCGGTAGACTCTTATCTTGGGTTCATTACTTTGAATTTTTAACCCCAAAAATATATGTATTTAATGAACCATTCCAATTCTGTGATTCTTATTAGAGGCAGTCCACAACTGAGAAGAAACAGAACAGTGATCTTATTCTTTCTGAAGCTCAACCTAGAGACCCATGGATCAGAAGTTTTAAAGACAAGAAAAGGCCATACTCCTTCTGAACAAAGAGAAGAGCAGCAATTCAAACATTTAAACTTAAAGTGCTATAGAAAGATTACTGACTTGTTAGAAACTGATGGGAATATAATACTTACTAAATCTCATGATTTTTCTGCCAGAGTACTGAGATGGGCGACCTTGAAGACCAGTTTCTTCATAAGTATCTTTATCCAGTGATAAAATTAATTTCCCTATAAATCAAATTCCCATGAGATATTAAAAACATGACATGTTCTCTGACTAAAAGAAAGCACAGCCAATTGAGCAGCTAAATATGAGGGTAATAAACTGCACACAAGGATGTTCTTTACGATACAAGGATATTATTTATACATATATCCTTTTTACGTACAAGAATATTTTAATGTACATTCAAGGATATTATTTGTGAAAACAGAAATTATCTAAATTTCTATTAAAGAAGGGATAAACAAATCATGGTATACCTCTTCACTGAAATGTTTTCAAAATACTGAAAAAAAGTCAGTCAGAACTATATGCCCTGATATGGAAAGATGTCTGTGACATATTAAAAAAAAGAAAATTGAGAAACAATATAGTACAATGTGATTTATGTTAAAAAAAAATCAAGCTTTATGTGTGTTTATAAATTTATAGAAAACGTCAAGAAGAATAAAAACCAACCTGAAAAACAGTTCATTCTAAGAAGGTGAGTGAGTAAATCTGGGGATTTGACTTTTTTTTTTAACAGTTAAAATTAAAATTTTAATTTTAGAGAAATTAAAGAAATTAAAGAAAGAAAATTAAAGAAAGAAAAAACTGAGTATTTTTACCGTTTGGCAGGAGGGCAACAGTATTATCTTCATCGATATTCGTCTTGTATGTTAAGGCATAGCATGAACCTGTAAGAGAAAGCACAGACAAGAAATTAAGGGGGGGAAAAAAAATCACACCAGCAAAAAGTTAATGGATTCTCTTCAAATAATAACATATCTTCCAGGTGAGGAGTAAGGGTCCATATCCGCCACTGCTCCAGCTCCCTCAATAAACCTAAAACCTGGGGCACCTGGGTGGCTCAGATGGTTAATCGTCTGCCTTTGGCTCAGGTCATGATCCCAGGGTGCTGGGATAGAGCTCCATGTCGGACTCTGCTCAGTGGGGAGTCTGTTTCTCCCTCTCCCCGCTCATGTTCTCTATCTCAAATGAATAAATAAAATCTATAAATAAATAAATAACCCTTTTAAAACCTGCCAAGGCTGAGCTGGAGGACACAGAGGCCACACTCCAGCTAGTTCACGCCGCCACCCAGGGCCTATTTGTGCCAGGTGACTGCCATCAAGCAGGAAATAAACTCGGGGTGTAGTGTGTACCTCTAGGGGTGCTAGGAGAGAGGCCCAAAGTGGAATCCTGGGTAAGTGCACGCCCCTGAGAGGAAGAGTTCCAGATAAAGATTCAAAATGTGCCAGGACCTTGTGTGAGGTTAGGAAAGCCACTCAGTCTCTGTGAACCTCAGTTTTCCTCATCTGTAAAATGGGGATTGTAGGCCTAACTCACAGAGCTGTTGCAAGAGTTTAACTGGTTAAGATATGTAAAAGTGTCCATTACAGCCAGAGGCCACATTATTAACAAAGTAGCACCAAACTTCAAAATAGATGAAAGGACTCAAGTTGACAGGACCAAAGACAACACGGCCAGCTGCACCCAAATAAGAGGAACTGCAAGTAACTGGATTCTTCACGGCTCCCTGTAGATGAAGAACATGGAGCCTACAGCAAGAGAAGGGGCTTGCTTACTTCTAAGTATAGTGACTTATGCAGTGGGGGGGGGAAATCCCTAAGGACAGTCTGAAATACAGTTCCAAACAAGTGCTCCCTAGGAAACAAGTGGAACAAAGCAACCAACCCAGCAGATACGAATGGAAATGGGGCGAGCAGAGAGGGTCAGGACCACAAACTAAGCAGAAAACACTGAACCTTAATGAGCGCACCGTCCGGTGAACAGCTGCTATGCTGGCATCAGGGATGAACGCTTCCAGACAGCGGAGTGGGGACTGCTGGGAACACAGCGGTTTGTGGCCACGCACCCAACAGCAGTGTACCTGAACACACAGCTCCCAAGACTCTCTCCTCTCCCTGAATCCTTGTTTTAAGATGAGGGATACCTTTATATTGCAACCTGCCCATGCCACACTCACGGCCAAGTGTCATCAGAAACCACCACCTAGGGCGCCTGCATGGCTCAGTGGGTTAGAGAAATTAAAGAAATTAAATGAAGCCTCTGCCTTCGGCTCATGTCATGATCTCAGGGTCCCAGGATCAAGGCCCGCATCCCGCTCCCTGCTCAGCGGGGAGCCTGCTTCCTCCTTTCTCTCTGCCTGCCTCTCTGCCTACTTGTGATCTGATCTCTCTGTGTCAATTAAATAAATAAAATCTTTAAAAAAAAAAAAAAAGAAAAAGAAAAGAAACCACCACGTAAAGAGAGCACGAGAAGAAGTGTGTGGGGAGGATATGAGGGAGGGGGAGTGATGCCCGCACTTGACCACACACACTATCTCTATGGAGCCCTATTTAAGACAAGAGCCCTAATATCATGATGCAATCTAACTACACTTCCTCATCTTGCCACGTTCATAGACACAAGGTTTTTCTTACCTTTCTTCACAAAGGTGTTGATGAATTCGTGTGTAATTAATTCATGAAGAGGTAAGTTCTTCACAGAGTAATAAGGTCCAGTTTCCATGACTAGGTTTTTCAGTTCTTTTGACAGTATCCCACATTCAGGAATCAGAAATGAAACCTATTGGAACGTGTAACATAAACCAGTCTTATTTTCACGTAGGTCAGCCTCCAGCTTTTAAGGATGCTACAACATATGAAGGCTGCGAAGTATTCCCCCACAGGTTTCTATAAAACTCTTAGGTTAATTTCCCAGTCTCAGGAAAAGAGAAATTTGACAATTCACGTTTTCATTTCTGTATTCTAACATTATAGGAAAGCTAAAGAAGAAAAAAAAAGTTTTTAATAGAAAGCTCTTACTTACATTTCATCTTCTGTAAATAAACCGTTTGTTTTATATCCTGTCCACTGCTCTAAAATTAATTTTTAGGGAAATATGGTACAATGGAATATCCTTAGATTTGTTTAACTTTGTACCAGGCTGGAATCAAAGGGACTGTCCCTTAGGGCATAAGGAAATTAGGGACATCAATCATTAAGAGGTTCCACGGAAGCAGAAGTAGTCAGGGCTGTTTCTATTTTCTAGACAGAAAAATTCTACAGATCAGCCTGGGCAAGATAAGATACACACCCACGACTGCTGCCTGGGATGAGCTTTCCATCTAAACCTAAAGGGTTTCAAATGTTACCCAAGTGCTCCCCACCTTGAAAAGCACTCTCCCGAAGCTCAAACACCAGTCTATTCCTGAGGGATCGGCGTCACCACCTGTGTCTCTGAGAAACCGCCAGGCCACTCAGGCCTGGGTGGAGGGAGATGAGGCTGATGAATTTAAAGTATGAAAGGCTTAAACCGTTTCCAGGCTGAGTTTTTGGAGACCTCGGCACTTAAATGGGTTGGTGAAACCGAGTCATTGGACACTTGACTGGCATTTGGGTTATTCTCTTCTTCTCTTGCCGGATGCTGGATAATTAATCTCACTGATGCCTCAATTTACACAAAGCGCCCCCACGAGGATGACATTTTCCCGAAGCAACAGCCGACGTTAGCGCCCGGGTGAAGTTCTGAAGTTGTGCTTGCAAGCAGAGCCGCCCCCGGCGCATCTCCACACAAAGCCGCCAAAGTGACGCGCTTTGGCTGGAAACCACAGAAGACAGCAGGCAAAGTGGGAATTTTCTCAGCTCTAAACCTCGCTCCCCTAAATAGTTTAGAAAAGCACGTGCTACCTGGGTCCGGACTCGGCAAGACGCTCCCTCGAGGAGGGAGAAGGAATCAAGCGGTGGGGAGGGGCGCCGAGTCCGGCCCCGATTTTCCGCGGGTCCACGTCACACCCATCCCTCATTCTTTAACTCCAGGTTCGGCCCCCACTCTCACGTCCCTCCCTGGAAAGCACTCCACCAGCGGCGGGACCTAAGTCCCAGCGGCGGTTTGGAATCCGCCGGGGGTAACGCTGCCCAGCCCCTCCCCACAAAGGAGAGGACCCTACCCTCACCCCGGCGCATCCTGGGAGTTGTAGTCCTGCAGCTCCGCAAGAGACCAGCTCGGAGCAGTGAAGAGATTACAATTCCCAACATGCCTGGCGAGGAGCCCCGCCCCTCTACGCGTGGAGGGCGGGCCCGCTACTCAGAGCCGAACGCGACTTTCCCCAAACCTCTCCAGCTCCCGGGGATGAAGCGACGCCTGGGAGGCCCACAGCGGCCAAACTCACCCTGTAGTTGTGATAGTGCGTCTCCACAAGATGCCGGTGGCGCGACTTGTCGTGGCCGAAGTTGGATTTCTCGCAGACCAGCAAGTGCCGGGGAACCTCTCGCAGCCGGCGAAGAGTAGCCATGCTGTACCTGGCTCCCGCCGTGGGCGAGCTCGCGCGCCCCGCCCCGTTCCCTCGCCCCGCCTCCTCGCCCCGCCCCGGGAGCATGCGCACTGCGGCCGCGCCGAGCAGGTTGAGGCGGCCCGGCCCCCTGGTTGGGCTAGAGGTGAGAGGAGCGCTCGGTTTAGAAACCTTAGCGGAAGCCTGCCACGGGTACCCGAAGCCGCAAATCATTACCTAAAATCGAAGTACCTGGCACCTGGAAACCTGGAACTTGCCTTTTCAAACCCATCTTTCTCACCTTGCCCTCCGTCCCTCCCTTGCTGCTGTCTCTTGCCGTAAATCCTCTTTCTGGTCCTTCCCAAAAGATTAAGGAACTTTGTGCAGGAAGAGAATACACAGCTTATTATCTGCCCTACAATACGACTCCTTCGGAACCACTTTAAGATCCCTTCTTAAAAATCCCATCCGAACGGTTATTGGGGGTTGCAGTGAGAATTCATTTTTGCATAATTTTTCCGATCAGTTACTGCATTACTGCGTGCTTCTCAGACTGGAGTATGCACACACCCAATTCTGTGCAGAATGGATGCAAAACAGCAGACTGTGGTACAACTTTCTGGAACATCAATTTTACTATAAGATTTGGAACAACCAAAGTTAAGTAATTTATAAGGTAAGCATTTAAAAACTTTAAACTGAGACAATGCTGGAAAGTCTTCTGCCACGTAATGTCAGTCACCTGTGCCTGAAATGTCAGGCTGTCTCTGAGAAAACTAAGAAAAACATATTTCCCATTATTTTAAACGGGAAAAATTATAGGAAATAGCAGGTCAATTGAAACTTTCTGCCAATTATCTAGATCACAATATGGCACCTAGATATGTTACAACTGTCATATTAGGATATAAAATGCTTAAAACATTACTTCTTGGTAACCTCACATTTAAGTAGCAGTGGCCTCTCTTAGACGACCATCAGATGTGTACACCTTTGCTGATACTCCAAAATTTACAAAGTGACTGGTGTGATTTTACAGTCTACTGATTGTATTTGGAACCAGCGTGAAGGTTTTCTTGCAAGCCACTTATTTTAAAATGTTTTATTAAGGGGTCACCTGGGTGACTCAGTCAGTTAAGCATCTGCCTTCAGCTCAGAATCGAGTCCTACATCAGGCTCCCTGCTTAGCGAGGAGTCTGCTTCTCCCTTTGCTCTTCACCCTGCCTGTTCTCTCACTCTCTGTCAAATATAAATAAATTTCAAAAAAAAAAGTTTTATTAAATGGTTTTGAAAACTCAATATAAATTATATCAGCTGAAAATATACAGATGAACAGCTACTCTGCAGTTTGGGTATTTGTAACTCAAGTGTTCTTCCAGGGAAAACAGTACTTGAGGATGTGTTCTGGGGTGGGGTGTGCCTGTATTATGAAATAGAAGGCAAAAATCTCGTTTATTTTAAAGACTAAAGCTGTTAGTTCAAGTGAATTTGGGACTGGAGACCTTTCAGCCTACCTCCACAGTGTTTTGGAGTTCTGTCTGTAATGATTCATTCCAAGACTATACTTTCAGGGATCATTTCTATAGTTTGTAATGATTCATTCCTTTCTCCTTGCCTGCTGGGTCATTTCCGTCAGTATACACACATGCCTTAATGTTGTGCATTAAGCAGAACACCTCTTTTGAACCTGAATTCCTCTGCATTCTCATCATTGTGTTTCTCTGCTGGATTAGAGCCTACTCTCCACACATTGTCTCCTGACCCCATTCCATTCTAGCTTTCCTCCACACTTCACTGACTTGACTTCTACCAAGATCACCAATGATTTACATTTTGCCAAATTCAAGGCCAAGTTTCTGTTCTTATCTCTGTCTTTTAGATGCACTTGATCCAGATGATACAGTTGAGCACTTCTTCCTTTGTGTTAACTATATCTAATTTTCTATATTCTTCTACTCCGATGCTCTGGCATCTGGGTCCTCACTTACCAGGGTTGGGACTGCCCCTTCCGGGGTTAGCTAATTCCTAAAGATAGCAAATAACTTGTGCAGTGAGCATGCCTTTCATTTGCAAACCTACTAATCTGAAATTGACACCCTGAAACACCTCTTCTGTAGTAAATTGTCACACTCCAGGCTCCTGTTCCCCTGCCCTGATAACCCGGGGCCTGGTATAAGGTAACTCAGAATAGTCTACACTCCAAACCCCACAGAAACTCTTCAAACTAGCCAATCCTAAATTTACTTAGTCTGTTTACCCTGTCTCACCCATCCCTTCCCATAATAAAAGCTCTGAGGGATGCTCTCCCCTCTCTCCCCCCGCCTCCTGACCAACCCAGATGCACTTGGCTTGCTGTGGTGACTCTGCATGGCCTGCCATTCCTCCCGATTCTAGGGAACTGTGAGTAAAAACTTCATCCTTTAGGATAGTCACTTGCCATACCTGTTAGAACAAATCCCTGGGTACATGTGAAAACACTCCTTGAAACACTTACCTCTGGAGTTTTTGAGAACCTCCCTGCTCCTGGACTCCCTCCAATCTGACTTTATCTTCCTCCCCCTCCTCTAGATCCTGGTGATCCTTACTGTCCACCCGTCTCTTTCCTGCCCTGTCTTCTCAGAGTGATCCCATATGGCCTCACAGCTTTCAGTACCATCTATCTACTGAGAGCTACCAGGCTTGGGTTCCCATCCCTGGGGTAGAGGGAGGGGGTCACCCAGGCATCATTCCTGACTCTTCCCGTCTCACCCCATACGTGATTCCACCACGCAGGTCTGTGGCTTGTTGGCTCTGCCTGAACAGGCATGGTGGTTACAAGCTCCTCTGTCTCCATTTCCAGTTTCAGCCACCTTCCCCTCTCTCAGTCTGCTGCCAAACACAGGCTCCTAACCACCTCCCCGCTTCCTGTCTTGCCCTCCTGCAGTCTCTTCACTCAGAACCCAGGCTGACTTCTCAAAAACCTGAAAAATGTGATACAGACATCGTTCATTTTGTTGCATTTCACTTTACTGTGCTTTACAGATACTGTGGGGGTTTTTTTAAAGATTTTATTTATTTATATGACAGAGAAAGAGAGATCACAAGTAGGCAGAGAGGCAGGCAGAGAGAGAGGAGGAAGCAGGCTCCCTGATGCAGGCCTCGATCCCAGGACTCTGAGATCATGACCTGAGCAGAAGGCAGAGGCTTTAACCCCCTGAGCCACCCAGGCGCCCCAGATACTGTGTTTTTAATAAATTGAAGTTTTGTGGCAACCCTGTCGAGGAAGTCTATTGATGCTATTTTCCCAAGAGTATCTGCCTCCTTTGTATAACTTTGTCATATTTTGGTAATTTTTACAGTATTTATAACTTTTTCTTGTTTGGTTATGGTGCTCTGTGATCAGTGATCACAACTCTGAAAGCTCAGATTATGGTTAGCATTTTATGGCAATAAACAATTTTTTAATCAAGATGTATACTTTTTTAGACATAATGCTGTTGTACATTTAATAGATTACAGTATAGTGTAAGCATAACTTTTTTTTGACAGATTTTATTTATTTGAAAGAGAGCGAGCAGGGGGAAGAGTGGGGTGGGGGGAGAGAGAGAGAAGAGAAAAGAATCTCAGACTCCCCACTCAGTGTGGAGCCCAACACAGAGCTCGATCTCACAACCCTGAGATCATGACCTGGGTTGAGACCAAGAGTCAGACACTTAACTGACTGAGCCACTCAGGCGCCCCTAAGCATAACTTTTATATGCACTGGGAAACTAGGAAATTTATTTGACTCACTTTATGTGGTTGGCTGGAATCAAACCCGCAGTATCTCTGAGGTAGGCCTGTATATGCTACCAACCCCCTGTTTCAATCCTGCATGGTTTTAAACTGGCTTTTCAGTACAGTACAGTACAAGCTTAGACAACCTGGCCCCAGCCTCCCTCGACAGCCTCATCTCCTACCCTTGCTCGTTCGTACTGTTATTTATCTGAATTTCTCGTATCTAGAGCTGAAAGAAATCTTAATCGACAAACAGGTATTAGATCATAGACTTGAGAACATAGCAAAAGTCTAAGAGTGATGGGCCAGGAATGGCATAAATAAATAAACAAATACTTGGTAAATCTAAAAGGACAACAGTTTTACACATCGCATTTTGGGGCTACAGTGCAATATGAGAAGTACAGAAACAATTTAAATATGCTCAACTCTGAAAATGTTAGAATATTATTTTACATAAATTAATGCCTGGATCAGTGTGCAAACTCAAAACACAAATACAGTACTTATAAATATACAGCTGACCCTTGAACAACGCGGAAGTTAGGAGGCTGACACTCCCCTACCCCGTGCAGTCAGAAATCCGCATCTAACTTTTGACTCGCCCCCACCAAACTTAATTACTAATACCCTACTCTTGACTAGAAGCCTTACTGAGAACATAAACAATAAATTAACACATATTTTGTGTATGTGTATTATATACTATTCTTAATGGAAACTAGAGAAAAAGTGTTAAAATAAGGAAGGAAAATACATTTACAATACTGCACTGTAAAAAATCCACTGATAAGTGGACCCACACACTCCAAACCCCGTATTATTCAATGGTACATGCAAATATATCAGATCTATATTGCTGAAAGGAGAGAACTCCCCAACTCTGAAGATTCTGGGTATGATCCTCAGAAGGCAGTACTAACATGAAATCACTTAACATCATCCCATTACAGGTGGGAGTGGCAGGGAAGGTGGTGCTGGGAACTGTAGTTATTGAAGACACCGGTAGTAAATCAGAGGGCTCCCCTCCTACCAAGCCTAAACTTGACCTCATTGTCCTTTCCAGCCCAGGGCTCCAAGCAGCTGCCACAAATGCGTGGATGTTGGTGTACAAGATCAAAACTACTCTTTGCCGGCAGGCAGGCTGGAAACTGGACCCAGCAGCTGCAGTGGAAAACATCAGTGACCCCCAAGAAGGGTATGGATCCCCCCAAGCAAGGAGTTGGATCCCTGATGTTCTGGGAAGGGCTCGGAGCCAGACTGCTTCCTGTCCTCTGCCTCTGGCTGGTTGGAATTTGGTGGAGCACACGCACATATTAACAATGGCAACTACGTGGACTGTGTCCAAGTGTACAGTGGAAGTGTACAAATGAAATGTACAAATGAAGGAGTATTTTAAAAACAGAGCACAACGTTATATGTCAATTTTATCTCAATAAAGCTGGGGAAAAAAAGAACACAAAACAGTCACACCGTCTGACTAAAGCTCTGTCACATATGTTCAAATAACAATTTTGGAAGAGAATTTGGAAATGGTTGACATTTTTTATAAAGCTCATTCTTTTATTTTGTTTGAAGTGAAAAAACATATGTTTAGAAGTAAATTGGTATGTAAAAAATGTAAATCTTAGCTATCCAGGGACTTCATATATCTAAAATGAGGCATTTCTGTGTACCTTGGTTTTTGCTATAATGTGAAAACTATTAATCCATAATGCAATCGATGAAATAATATATAAACAGAGAAAGAGGCAATCACTATAATTTTATATATAATTATCAATAATGTAATAATAGTATATATATTACATATGCAATATTGAACACTTGTAATGAATCAGGCACTACTCCCAGCACTTTATATTATCTCAAAAGAATCCTCTCTGAGGTAGGTTTTAGTATCTTCAACTTAGAGGCTAATTAGTAAACAATGCATAGCATTGAATAAGAAACTTTAAAACTATGAAAAGCTCTCAAAAAATACAATGTGGAAAGAGAAACGGGAGTGACAGAAGTATATTCGGTACATCTGTCAAAAGTCTAGAAACTTGCAAAGCTAAACAATATATATACTCTTTAGAGATACATATGTAGCAAAACTATCATGAAAGTGGAATAATAATTTTTTTAAATTTGAGATGAATGCCTATCTGGGAGGGGAGGCAAAGAGTTCTATTTGGGTAAGGCCGTGCAGATGGCATCAGAAGTAGTGGTAAAATTTTTTTAAGCAGGTGGCAGATAAAGAATGTTTATTTGGGACACCCAGGTGGCTCAGTCGGTTAAGCATCTGCCTTCGGCTCAGGTCATGATTCCAGGGTCCTGGGATCGAGGCCCGCATCAGGTTCCCTGCTCAGTGGGAAGTCTGCTTCTCCCTCTCCTTCTGCCCCTCCACCTGCTTGTGCTCTGTTTCTCTGTCTCTCAAATAAATAAATAAAATCTTTAAAAAAAAGAATTTTATTTGTATACCATATGATTTTATATGTGTAAAATAGTTCATAATTTGTAAAAATTTGGAACTTCTTCCTTGAGATACAATTCATGTGCTGGATAATTCGTTTAACATGTATAATTTAATGGTTTTTCGGCTATGCATAGATGTGGGTAACTGGCACAAGTCAGTTTTGGGTCCTTTTCTTCAGGTCAAAAAGAAACACCCTGTAGCCGCTCTGCTCCCGTGTACCTGCCCTGGCCCCACGCGTCCATTCATCTTCTTCCGGTCCGTCTAGATTTGTCTCTTTTGGACAGTTCACACAAAGGGAACCGTCTAATATTTAGACTCTTGGGACGGGCTTCTTTCGCTCAGCATCATGTTCTCAAGGTTCGTCCAAGTTGCAGCAGGGTTGGTACTTCATTCCTTTCTATGGCTGGCACCGTAAAAATTTGTCTTGAATGCTTGCACTTGGAGAAAAATAGCTTAAGTAGAAGGAAATGAGAACGATGAAGATTTCTCCGCAGATTCCAAAGGCTCTTAAAGTACTTCCGGGGTCTCTAGACGTGGATGGCACTGGTTCTTGTTCTAGAACATGACTTCCTTGTGTCCCAAGTCTGTGGAACGCTAAGCCGTGGGGTGAATGATTCCCAAGTGACGGCGAATGAGGCGGAGAGTGGTCCTGGGGTTCTTCTCTGAGGAAAAGCAGAGGAGAACTGCTGGAAGAGGCACAGCAGGAGGCGCGGGTGCGAACTGCTCAGAGTACAAGGGACAGAGCTATGACAGAGGAGGCGGAATAAAAGGTAGGGGGACGGCTGGGACAGACTGAGGGAGGGGAGATGGCAACGAGGTGAGAACTTCGGGTGAGAGACATCCTGGAAATCTCCCACAGCTGGAGGCATCGCCCTGGGGCTGGGGAGCGGGGTGCGGCCAAATCCCAGGAAGAGCGGGTACACAGGTGGCATCCGTGTGATTCCGGACATCCGTCCTCAGCACCAGGTATGGAACTGACCTGTATTTGGCCTCCACGTGCATTGGAAGTATTCATTTATCCAATCAACGAGCTCTGAATTAAGCTCCTGCTGTTTGCCAGACACTGTGCTAAGTAAGCCCCAGAGAGCCCATCTCTGCCCCAGCTTTGAGGGACTTGCCAGGTCATGGGAAAGATATCGGTTATTTCTTTTCCATCTTCCCACAGTTCTTGGAAGAGTATGCTTTATAGATTGGGCAGTTTTGCAATTATTGTTAATGGAGAAAGGAAGCTTTTCACATTCAGAGTTTTTACAAAAATGCAGTATGTTCAATGTACAACTATATATCTTTGGCTTTAAAGTTAACAAAATGAAAAAAACCTAATTTTATAATATTAAATGTTCACATTGATGTCAACGGGAATTGTTTTTCTCATAGAGTATCTGCATTTAGGAACTTGAGAAGTTTACAAAGGGGGGGGAATATATGATAAGTGGCACCTGCTTTAGCGTTTCCCTGCGTCTCAGTACTGTGATGATGAACATACCCATGGATTTATGGATCTGAATGGTTTTCAGTGATGCATCTGTTTACAATTAAAATGTGGATTTCATCTCCTTTATTCCTCCTAAATTTGGTCATATCCCTGAGTAGCCACGGAAGCATTGCGTGGAGGCTGGGCTTCTTTCCTTGAAAAGTCATTTATTGGAAAAGAAAAAGAAGAAAGTTTCCTTGCACCAACTAACGACCATTATGCTTGCTCTCACTAGAGAGTGTTATTATTTAGCACTTTTGTGAAGATTTGCTCTCTTCACAGCACCTCACCCCCATCAGGGTGCAGTGCACAGTCCCATTTCCATACCAGTGATGGCTCTGGGGACTGTCTCAGTCTAATGCTTGGTGCGGACTAAGTCCTGGGAACGTGCTGGAATTGTTGGAAGCGAGGTCCCTTCCTGGTAATGCACATGCCTGTGAAAATTAGCTGCTGTCTGATTCTAGACTCATTTCATTAGGTTCTTTTCCCCAGCTGTGACCTGCACTTGGTATTTCTGATATTAGAAACTAAAAATGCTGGTAAAGCCACAGAAAGAAAAATCTTTTGGTTTGTGAGAGCTTCAGACTTCTTATCAGCCTTATTCCTCAGTCACCCTGGAGGAAGGAGATCTAATGTAAAATGAAAATATCAGGAACAGGAGCCAATCCATGAGAAGCTAAGTAGTAAAGATCTGGAGCCAAGGACCGTGTCTTCGAATTGCTTCTGCAACCCCTGTGCAAAACGATACCAATTCGTAGCACGATGTTGAAATGAAAGCATTTTATTTTTAATATTGAACCTTAAACTCAGAGCCTTGTTAAATCCCTTATTCACAAACGGAACCAGTAAAATGCCAAATTCTTTTAAAATTTCAGAGTTCCGGGAGCCTGAGTGGATTAAAGCCTCTGCCTTCTGCTCAGGTCATGATCTCAAGGTCCTGGGATCAAGGCCCACATCGGGCTCCCTGCTCAGCGGGGAGCCTGCTTCCTCCTCTCTCTCTGCCTGCCTCTCTGCCTACTTGTGATCGATCTCTCTGTCAAATAAATAAATTAAAAAAGAAAAACTTTAAATAAATAAATAAATAAATAAATAAATAAATAAATAAATAAAATTTCAGATTTCCTGGGGCACCTGGGTGGCTCAGTCGTTAAGTGTCTGCCTTCAGCTCAGGTCATGATCTCAGGGTCCTGGGATCGAGCCCCACATCAGGCTCCCTGCTTGGCGGGAAGCCTGCTTCTCCCTCTCCCACTCCCCCTGCTTCTGTTCCCTATCTCTGTCAAATAAATAAATAAAATCTTTAAAAATAAATAAACAGGGTGCCTGGGTGGCTCAGTGGGTTAAAGCCTCTGCCTTCGGCTCAGGTCATGATACCAGAGTCCTGGGATGGAGGCCCACATCAGGCTTTCTGCTCGGCAGGGAGCCTGCTTCCTCCTCTCTCCTCTCTCTGCCTACTTGTAATCCCTCTCTCTGTGTCAAATAAATAAATAAAATCTTTAAAATAAATAAATAAACAAATAAAATAAAATTTCAGATTTCCTAACCTTCCTGGCCTCTGCCCTTCTGAGGAGGCAGCCCACGCTTTGAAAAGGAGGCAATTCTCAAAGAGAGCAATGGCCGGTAGAAGAAGGTGAGTCACGTCTGTAGTTTTAAAATCTCAACACTCACATTAGAGAAAATAAAAAGAAACAGGTGAAATTAGTCGTATTTCTATGAATTTATTTAACCTCATATATCTAAGAAATTTTAATGTATAATCAATATAAAATTATTAATGAAATACTTTACTTTTTTGATTAAATCTTTGAAATTCACTGTATTTTGCACTTTCAGGGCATCATAACTTGGACCAGCCACATTCTAGGTGCTGAGTACTCACCTCTGTTGAGTACTGTGCCACGTCAGGAGTCAGGGCTGTGACTTCTCTTGACCTCGGGGAGGTGAAGTACCTGAACATCCCCTTCCCCACCAATCTTTCTCCTCAGCCAGAGGTGATACGAGACGGTGCCCGAGAGGAAGTTTCCTAAAGTAGATCACGGCTTTCCAATTGCTTCCTGACTGGGTCCATTCCCCCTTCCCAGAGGTCAGACAGTAATGGAAGAAAGATAGGGTCCCCCCGAAGGAGGGAACTCCATTCTTTAGATCTGTCCATAGCCTTGACCTCCAGAGTTTAGATTCAGAGGGAATGAAGGCCACCTTGTTATTTTGCAGTCTGGCCCTGGGCCCTCGTGGTCAGACTCTGGTCATCCACTTCCTCTTGCAGTGTGGGGTGCTGTGTGAGCTTAAGCACCAATCACATACATACACGTCTACACGTATTTCTGTTTAACTGGAGAGATGCAACTTGCAATAAGAGAAGAGGGAAACCAGCACCTATAGGATGCCTACTGTTTGCCAGGTAACTTGTAATCACTCTATCATTGAGTTTTGACATGGTATCTGCAATTGGTGCATGTATTAGTTAGCTATTTTACAACAAAGCACTGCAGTACTTACCTAGCTCATGACTGAGCTGGTTAGGAGTTTAGGCGGGGCTCCACAGGACAGGTCTGGTCTCCACTGGGCTCATGGGCGTGTGGTCAACTGCTTGACTGGGGGGCTCTGCTTCCGAGGGTGAGCTGGCTGTCAGGTGGGCACCTTGGTTCTCTTCCTCATTGTATCTCCTCCTCCAGCAGGCTCAGAGGGGCTTGGAGACAGCATCTAAGACCTTTTGGGCTCATGCCCCAAACTGGCACCCTGTCATCATACCCACTGTGTTATTATTGGCCAGAGCTAGTAAGACCGGAGGAAGAGAGTCTGCCTCTGAATGTGAGCAGCTGTAAAAATCACATGGCAGAGGGTGTGGGCCCCTAGGAGGAATGAAGAATCACTGCTGTTGTTGCAATCAGTGGCCTTGTGCCTTTTCCTGCACGAAGTTATGCAACCGTCATCCAAGTCAAGACACTTGTCCAAAGCCCCACAGTGACTAAGTGGCTGGGCTGGGACCCTGTATCGACACACCCCACCCCACCCCCCACCGCCGATGGCAACACTCTCTTCTCCCTTGTCTGCACAGGGACCATGCTGCTTCCACAGCTTCCCTCCCCATCAGAGGTTCTGCAGGTGAGCCTTCTGCAGAATTCCTTTGAGATCAGCATCCATCTAGTGCTCTTCGCACTGGGAATAATCCCCCGCTGAGAATGCTGAGTGTCTTGGAAAGACTTGGAATAATTTAGGGAAATGGCTGAGGGCTGAGTTGAGGAAATCAAGTATTCACCAATGTAGTTTTCCTTTGTAATCCTAGGAGAAATTTGAAAACACGTATAATGCACTCCACGTGTTTGCAAATTCCTTTCATCCCTTTTTGGTATCTGTAGGCTATTAATGATTTTCAAAACTGCTGTGCCCTTATAAGCAACCCCTTATTCTGAGAGCAAGTGACATAAAGATAGATCTGCTAAGAAGACATTTCCTCCTGTTGCAGTTTAGACAGGTAGCTGGGTCACCCAAAGTAGCCCTTTGATTTGAACAGGGTGGAGCTGTTTTCTAAGACCCCAGAGCACACATGGAGATCACTTAGAGCTGATTGCAACCCTGGGCCCGAATCTGTGGTCCTCACCTCCGGCTCCCTATGAAATCACCTAGGGGGGCTTTTGAATTTCCCAGAACCTAAATTACAACAGATCAATTACATCCAAATCCCCGGAATGGCAGCTGGGCATCAGCGTTTTTTATAACTCCTCTGGTGATCACAATGTGTGGCCAAGACTGAAAGCCACTGTGTTAAACCAACATCATTGAGCGAATTAGTTGCAAAAGAGTTGATCAAATAAAGTGTAAAAACATTCCCTGCGGAGTGTTGCCTTTCAGTCTTGAAAAGTCATATGGGCCATCACCTACTCACTAGCCTGTGCACGAACAAGCCTCTCCTATTAGGTTTGTTCCTGTCGACACAGTTCCACGAGTATTGTGTATACAGTGTGCAAGGCACTGTGCTATGTGTCCCATCTTCGTGTCACATCTTCAGAAGGGAGGACTTCTCTGGAAAAAAATCTCATCATAAAAAATCAAAACCATGCAACTTACCAAATTGAAGCAAAAATGGAAAGAACCTAGGAGCTCACCCAAGGTTTAGGACAGTCATACTTTGGAATATTAAAATCCATCTGATGATGCCATGAGCAAACATGTTTTAACTTGAACAGAAAACACAACAAAATGCTGCTGTTTTTCTGAGATATTGAGTTAGGATTTTTATGCAAGTATGTAGTATCTAAATTTTAATTGACATAGGGACACTTGGGTGGCCCAGGAGGTTAAGAGGCTGCCTTTGGCTCAGGTCACGATCCCAGTGTCCTGGGATGGGCTCCCTGCTCAGCGGGGAGTCTGCTTCTCCCTCTGCCCCCCCCCAGCTCATGCGCACTCTCTCTCTCTCAAATAAATAAATCTTAAAAAATGTTTTAATTGACATATAACATGCATCCTGAAATATATGCAGAAACTATTTGTGTAAAGCTCAGTGAATTATTACAGATTGAATACACCTGTGTGACCAAAGACTTGAACCAGCTTTGCTCAGGCTCCCTGACAATCACTTTCTCCCTCCCTCCATCACAAAGGTAACCAATGTCTTGAAGGGCTAACACTGTAGACTCAATAAAGATCACTCCTGTCCCCACCTTATCCCTTGATGATCACTGATCATTTTTCATCCTTATAATTTTTCCTTTTCTAGAATGTCATGTAAATAGAATCAGGCAATATACAGCTTTTGGGGTCTTCCTTCACTTAGAGAAATGCAATCAAGGTACTTCCTTGTCTTTGTGTGAATCAATAGTTTGCTCCTTTTTTTGCCAGTAGTATCCTACTATATGGACGCAACACAGTTTACTTATTTGCTCACCTGTTGAAGAACACCTGGTTTATTTCCAACTTTTGGCAGTTATGACTAAAGTGGCTATAAATATGCACATGCAAGTTTTTAGCATTAGTTTTCAGTTTACTTCACTAAATACCTAGGAGTGGAATATCTAGGTTATCTAATGTCTAACTTTACAAAAAACTGCTGAATTATTTTCCAAACACTGTACCATTTTGCATTTCCAGTTCTAGTCATGCCAGAGCCTCAAAAGTACTTGCTATTTACAGTTTCATTTTTATTTTAGCCATTTCTAATAGGTGTGTGGCACCCCACTGTGGCTTCTGCTTCATTTTGAAGGAGAGTTTTGCTGAGTAGATGTGGAATCCTGTGTTTATATTGACTTTTTCCCTTGCACTTTAAAGATATCCTTTCATTGTCGATTTGTCTCTTGTTCTTGATAATATCATCCATCATTCATATTATTATCCCCTATATGTGATATAGTGTCCTTCCCTGGCTGCTTTCAAGATTTTCTTATCATCTTTGGACTTTTGCAGTTTGATTATGATGTGCTTATCTTTAGTTTTATTTACATTTTCTTTTGGGTTTTTTAAAAAACTTCTTGGATCTAAAAATTTAGGTTTTCTACAAAATGTTGGGTTTTTAATTTTTGACAAGCTCAGAAGTTAATTCCTTTTCCTTTTGTCATCTTTTTTTTTATAATTTCCATTTATCTGCTGAGTTTCCACCTCTGTTCATTAATTAGGAGAATATTTTCCTTTACCCCCAGGAATATATTTATAGTAGCTAATTTCAAGTCTTTTTCTGCTAACTGCAATGTCTTGGATATCTTAAGGATAGTTTCCATGGCCTGTTTTTGTCTTGTGTATAGAATACATTTTCCTGCTTCCTCACACATCTCATGATTTTTAAAAACTGCATACTAGACATTATCAATAATAGTTATAGAGACCCTGGATTCTGTTGTATTCCTTTGAAGAGTGTTATTTTCCTAGCACGGAGTTAATTGGCTAGACTCAAAACCTCACCTATGGTGGGCACGACTGAAATCCTCATTCAGGCTGGGCCCCCTAAGGGGTGCTTTGTACATATATAGTTTATAGATCTATCCCTGGGTGCCTGGGTGGCTCAGCTGGTTAAGTGTCTGCCTTGGGCTCAGGTCATGATCCCAGGGTCCTGGGATTGGAGCCCTGCATTGGGCTCCCTGCTCAGCAGGAAGCCTGCTTCTCCCTCTCTCACTCCCCCTGCTTCTGTTCCCTCTCTCGCTGTCTCTCTCTCTCTCTCTGTCAAATAAATAAATAAAACCTTTTTTAAAAATTAAAGATCTATCCCTTATTTAGGGGAACTTACATATGTATTTTGGAATTTACCCTTTCATGGCTCTTTCCCTTCCAGAATTTTCCCCTAACTTTGCCTTTTAACCTACTCTGCTAGCCCCAAAATTTGTCCTCTCTGACACCTTGAGTAAGACTGTGGTTTTCTGCCTACATCAGCCATGCACAGATTATGAAGTGCATGGAGGCAAAAAGACGCAAGCTTGCAAGTATTTTCTGTTGCAATTCCTATCATTCAAGGGGCAGACTCCCCTCCTCTTCTGCTTGCTTTCTTGAAATATATACACACATATACCATATGCGTATTATTATAGGTACATATTTCTATATAACTATATATAATATTTTGTCCAGATTTTATCATTGTT
Source organism: Ailurus styani (assembly GCA_002007465.1). Lineage (NCBI taxonomy): Eukaryota > Metazoa > Chordata > Mammalia > Carnivora > Ailuridae > Ailurus > Ailurus styani. The sequence goes on along the minus strand of LNAC01000672.1, from coordinate 397,524 downwards.
ATCTGTGAGACTGTTAGTTCACAGGCTACTTCACTATTACTAGAAGCCAGACCTCAGTTTTGTTTTTCCATTTTTTTACATATATATAAGTGGAATTATATAGTTTGTAAACTTACGCATCTGATTTCTTTTCTGCAATGTTATGATGGTGATATTCATCCATACATTGTACATAGCCATAGTTTGTTCATTTTTTAAAATATCATTTATTTTTTAAAATTATGGTGAAATAGACACAACATAAAATTTACCACTTTAAGCATTTTTTAAAAAGTGTTCCGTTCAGTAGCATTATGTACACTCACATTTTTTGTGCACCCATCACCTCCACCCAACCATAGAGTTTTTTTCATCTTGTAAAACTGAAACTCTATACCCATTAAACAATAACTTCCCATTCCCATCTCCCCTCCACCCCTGGTGATCACAATTCTACTTTCTGTCTCTGTCAATTTGATCACTCCAGGTACCTCATATGAGCAGAATCATATAGTATTTGTTTTTCTGACTATCTTATTTATTGTAGCACGTGTCTGAAATTTCCTCTCTTTTTAAGGCTGAATAATATTCCACTGTAATGTATTGCCACATTTTTTTTTCAATTCATCCATTGATGGACACTTGGGTTTCTTTCCCCTTTTAGCTAGTGAGAATAATGTTGCTATAAACGTGTGTAAACATGTATATATCTTAGTGTCCTCGACTTCAATTCTTTTGGGTAAATACCCAGAATTGGAATTACTGAGTCATATGGTAATTGTATTTTTAATTTTTTAAGGAATCACCATATGTTTTCCATAGTGGATGCACCTCTTTACATTATCACCAGTAGTGCACAGGTGTCCCATTTTCTCCACATCCTTACTAACTTTTCTTATTTTCTGTTTTTTGTTTGCTTATTTATTTGTTTGTTTGTTTTAAACTGTAGCCATCTTAATGGGTGTCAGGGGGATGTCATTATGGTTTTGGTTTACATCTCCCTAATGATAAGTGACACTGAACATCTTTTCATGTGCTATTGGTGATTTTATATTGTCTTTGAAGAAACATCTATTCAACTCCTTTGGCTATTTTTTAATCAAGTTTTTGTTACTGTTGAATTCTGGGTATTAATACTTTATTATAAATTTGATTCGCAAATATTTTCTCCCATTCCGTGGGTTGCCTCTTTACTCTGTTAATAGTGTCCTTTGATGCACAAAATTTTTTCATTTTGATGATGTCTAATTTGTCTATTTTTTCTTTTGTTGCCTGTGCCTTTGGTTTCATATCCAGGAAGTGATTGTGAAATCTAATATCATGAAACTTTCCTCCTATATTTTCTTTGAAGAGTTTTACAGTTTTAGCTCTTCAATTTATACCTTTGATCCATTTTGAGTTAAACTTTGTATATGATGTAATTTCTAATTTTTTTTTTTTTTATTTCACAGAGGGAGAGAGATCACAAGGAGGCAGAGAAGCAGGCAGAGAGAGGGGGAAGCAGGCTCCCCGCTGAGCAGGGAGCCCGATGCGGGCCTCGATCCCAGGACCCTGAGATCATGACCTGAGCCGAAAGCAGAGGCTTTAACCCACTGAGCCACCCAGGCGCCCTAATTTCTAATTTTAATAATTTGAGTCTTCTGTCTTCTTTTTTTTTTTTAAGATTTTATTTATTTATTTCACAGAGGGAGAGAGATCACAAGGAGGCAGAGAGGCAGGCAGAGAGAGAGGGGGAAACAGGCTCCCCACTGAGCAGGGAGCCCGATGCAGGCCTCAATCCCAGGACCCTGAGATCATGACCTGAGCCGAAAGCAGAGGCTTTAACCCACTGAGCCACCCAGGCGCCCAGTCTTCTGTCTTCTTAACCTAGCTAAAAATTTGTCAATTTTGTTGATCTTTTCAAATAGCTTTTGGTTTCATTGGTTTTGATTCTCTATTTTATTTATCTCTAATCTGTATTTCCTTCACTCTACTAGATTTGAGTTTAACATGTTCTTTTTCTAATTCCTTAAACTGTAATGTTAGGTTATTGATTTGAGATTTTCCTTTTTAATGTAAAAAATGTATAACTATAAATTTCTCCCTTAGCACTGATTTTGCTGTGTCCCTTAAGTTTTGGTGTGTGGTATTTGTTTTCATGCATCTCTATCTAAGTCTTTTCTAATTTCCTTTGTGATTTCTTATTTGACCTATTTGTTGTTGGTGGTGGTGGTTTTTTGTTTTTGTTTTTGTTTTTAAGATTTTTATCCACTTACTTGTCAGAGTTAGAGACAGAGCATGCACATGAGTAGGGGGAGTAGCATGCAGTTGGAGAAGCAAGCTTCCCACTGAGCAAGAAACCTGATGTGGTACTCAGTCCCAGGATCTGAGCTGAAATCAGATGCCTAACAGATTGAGCCACACAGGTGTTCCCCTTTTGTTGTTTAAGAGTTTGTTGTTCAGGGGCACCTGGGTGGCTCAGTCAGTTCAGCATCTAAGACTAGGTTTCAGCTCAGGTCATGATCTCATGGGTCATGGGATTGAGCCCTGTGTGGGGCTCCATACTCAGCACAGAGTCTGCTTGAGATTCCATCTGCCCCTTCTTCTGTTTGCATGCTCACTTGCTCTCTCCCTGTAATAAATAACCCTTAAAATAAAAAAATGTGTGTTAATTTCCACAAATTTGTGAACTTTCTAGTTTTTCTTCTTTTTTTAAAGATTTTATTCATTTGTCAGAGAGAGAGGGAGAGAGTATGAGCAGGGGGAGTGGCAGTCAGAGGGAGAAGCATGTTCCTCACTGAGCAAGGAGCCTGATGCAGGACTCAATCTCAGGATCCTGGGATCATGACCTGAGCCAAAGGCAGACACTTAACAACTGAGCCACCCAGGTGCCCCAGAAATTGAGATCTTAATGGATGGATAAGATTTAGTAGAGGTAACAATGGCACCTTAATCACAGCAGGTCAATGAACATAGTCAATTCAGAAATATTGGTGAGTTCATTCTAGTTTTACTCACATTCACAATTTTCTACCATAACTGATATTGGGAGAAATTGAACTCAGGTAGGTCACATGACTTATTTTAAAAATTGGTATGCTACAGTAACTTTAAAATATTTCACAAGGCTTTCCACTCAGATTACAATAGAACTGCCTTCTATCAACTTATTTGAGTTAGCCATTCTTTTTAAAATTTAAATCAATTTAATTAACATACAGCGTATTACTAGTTTCAGAGGTAGAATTTACTAGTTCATCAGTTGCATATAACACTCAGTTCTCGTTATATCAAGTGCTCTCCTGCATGCCCATCACCCAGTTACCCCATTCCTCCCACCCACCTCCACTCCAGCAATCCTCAGTTGGTTTCCTAGAGTTAAGAGTCTCTTATGGTTTTTCTCCTTCTCTGTTTCCATCTTTCCCTTCCCCTATCTTCATCTGTTTTGTTTCTTAAATTTCACATATGAGTGAAATCGTATGATGTTTATCTTTCTCTGACTGATTTCACTTAGCATAATACCCTCTAGTTCCATCCATGTCATTGCAAATAGCAAGATTTCATTCTTTTTGATGGCTGAGTAATATTTCATTATCTATGTGTGTGTGTGTATATATGCATATATATATATATATATATATATATATGTATATATGACATCTTATCCATTCACCTGTCAATGGACATCTGGGCTCTTTCCATGGTTAAGCTTAGCCACACTTTTTTAATAGAAACAATTCACAGCAGAGTATTTGGAAATCAATCAGACCACATAAGCAGAGAAGGCCACAGTATAACTAAAATATAGCTCTCTAATACCCCTGACTGTATCCACCACATAGGACAGGACCATTTAGAAAGGTATATTCTGACATTGCAGCCCTGATAGCAGCAATAGAGATTTCCCTTCCTCTCACTAACTTCTCGGCCAGGGCACTTCCTCTGTTCAAGGCCAAGGGTGGTGGATTTTACCATGGGTGTCCTCCAGAGCAAAGTTGGCCAGTAAAGGTTGATAAGGTAATAATGCCTGGGAACAGTGGTGGAAAAGAGGAGCTCTTTAGCATAAAACAGCCCATTTCCAATAAGTAAATGTCCCCATTGTTGGTAGATCACAGAGCGGAAGTTCTAGGACTTGAAAATTGGAAAAGATATTCACCAGAAAAATAGTTCTGAAGTCATTCTTACTACAAAAGGATTCCAAACTCAATATATGCCACGTCTTAAAAGCCAACAGGGAAAAAATAGGCAGCCCCAGGACACCATAAATACACTGGCTTCAGTTATACTTCAAAACTACAAATCAACATTAATGAAAAGATGTAGACTTAGACTATGCCAGCGGTATAAAGGACCAGAAGGATTGGCTTAGGAAACTGAGGCAGGTGGGAGCTTTCAGGATAGAGCACAGCCAGAACCTGGATCTTCTGAGTCTCAGGCTGTTAATCTTTCATGACATGACATTGCTAAAGAGCCTGAGTCAAGGTCCTAAATGTTAAAAAGAGAAGAAAGAAACATGGGTGCCTCCTTCTTTATATCATTGATGTTCAAAACTAATGGCAACAGAACTGCTCTGCAAAACCACACCCTTACTCTCTAACTATGTTCTTAATAACCTTGCTCACTGTGGATTGGGGAGAAGAGATGAGAGGGAGAGAAAATGAGCAGTTTCCTGCTAAAATTAAAATATTTCCCTACATTCTTGAAAAAAAAGAAAAAGAAAGTAAACATGTAGGCTCTTCTCAATTTATTCTCCTACAACTTGGTGGGGGGGGGAGTACTTATTAATGCTGCCCTACTGGTCTCTAGTCTAAATGGATGTCTGATTTAACAACAACAAATATAAAAGGTATACATTTAGTCATTTAAGGATCTATTAAGATCATGCAAAATAATAATTTATAAGAAATATATATTTGGTCATATTTCTCATATGTATTTGGTCTATTTCCATACTTCCTAAAACTGCTGTAGAGCCATCAATGTGAAATTGGTGTCTTGTTATTTAATGAAGGTCACTTTTGGACCCCACCCAAGGGCAGGGGGCTGGTTGGTAGGAGGACCAACCATGTGATGAAAGGGTTGGAATTTTTAGTCCCACCTCCAGGTAGGGGAGAGGAGCTAGAGGTTGAATCAGTCAATGGCCAATGATGTCGTCAATCATGTCTATGCAATGACACCTCCACAAAAACCCAAGAAAGCAGCTTTCAAGTCTTTTTTTTTTTTTTTCCTTTTAAAGAGCTTCCTCACTTGGGAAATTAGAATGCTTCCATGGACCACCACTTTGGGCCCCAAGCTCCACGAAGATAGCAGCTTCTTTGTTCAGGACCTTGCCCTAGGTGTCTCTTCATCTGCTGTTGACTTATATCCTTTATCCCTTAATAAAATGGTAAATGTAAGGTAGTGTTTCCCTGAGTTCTGTGAGCCACTCTAGCAAATTAAAGCAGAGGAGGGTCATGGGAACCTCCAGTCTGTAGTGGTTGGTCAGGGGCACTGGTAACATCAGTCTGGGGCTTGCACTTGGCATCTGAAGGTAGGGGGGGTGGGAGGCAGTCTTGGACAACTGAATGGACCCTTCACCTATGGAATCTGATGCTATCTTCTGGTAGATAATGTCAGAATTGCACTGAATTCTCAATGAATTGCCTGAGAATTTTTTTGGTGGTGTGGAAGGGGATCCACCCACACATTGGAATTGGGTCTGGGAGCCCTAAAGAGATCAGGATTTTAAAGGGACCTGCAAAGGGTAGCATGAATTTCAAGGACTCTTTCATTGTTTGAGAAGAGAACCCTCCTTTTCTCTGCCTGATCTCTGAAGGGGATAAAACTTCCCAATCTGCTACTAAAAGTCAGCTGCACAAACCAGGAGTTAGTATGTTATTTCAGTGATCAGTATCAACACCCAGTGGAACCCACAAAGTGGGAATCAGCACAAGGCAGGGGGCTGTGCTGGTGTTATCTGTCCCCCTACCCACCCCCCAACTTTCCATTCTCAAGTGAGGCAGACTGCGGTCTGCGGCGAAGGCTAAGAAAGGAGAAAAGGAGGAAAAGATTAACTCAGAGCTGAACGGCGTGCAGGACGCAGGTTGGACACTGCAAACCCTATGGGCAATCTTCCCCCTCACCTTTTACGTGTTCTTCTCATCACCAACCAACTTCACCAACTATGTAGATTTCATGTCAAAAAACAGAAAAATATGAAATAATAACTGTACCATTAGCACAGGGCCAATTAAATGAAAGATGGTAAAAAAATATTGGGTTTTTTTCCTTCCTTGTTTTTCCAGGGCTGGGGTTAATCAGCTGAGTGCTAGAAAGGCAGATCTCCCTCAGGAGTGTGAAATGCGCTCTCACCCCAGCACAAGGAATCAGGCTGAGGAGCAGCTGCATCCCCGCAGGGCCTGGGCTGACTTACCTCGCTCATGATTATGTTTTCACAAACCTTTTCAGTTTTTCATGTGTGTAATGAATGCCCTTAATACCAGGTCTGGCTACAACAGTGGTTAGCGGCACTAACTAGTTGAATTCATAGAAAAGTATTTAGAACTAGGCTAGAATGTAAATTAATGCAAAGTATATGTAAATATGCTGCCTTTGGGAAAGAACAGTCTACACCCCAACTGCACGCTCTCCCCACTCACTGCTCTGAGCATCTGATGGTACTTGCACGTGGAGGTACAGAAAGGCTCAGAGCAAACACTGCTGCTGTGAGGTCTCACTCGGGGTCTCCCATGTGGCTGGTATGGTCCCGGCCCAGGTTTCAGAGGGAGCAGAGTGACAAGGCCATTGTCTCCGGAACACAAAGCCTTAATGAAGGTGGCAAAGGAGTGAGAAAAAGGAGCCCCAAGCCCAGCCAATCTCTAGCACCTGCTGGTGCCAGCTAGTGGGGGAGAAACCTGACCTGTCCTGGATAAGGACCTCCAGGAGGGTCTCACAGCCCCCACTGGAGCCCTGGGGAAGCAGCATGGGGGCCAGACGCCCTTGGCGGACTTGCCAGGACGGTCTTGTGCCAGATGCTAATGATGGAGGGAAATGACAAGGGTTTCTCCTGATAACACGTGAGGGTCCCTGCTCTAGAATCTGTGATCACTCTGCCCAGGGCGAGAGAGATGTCCTTTCAGCCACCAGCACAGCCACGTGGGCTGCACTGGGACCAAGCATAATTCCTGAGTCCAGTGACTCACGCATCAGAGAGAACCTTGTTTGGGGGGAGGGGGTGGCAGGGTCAGCTCTCCACCGATGGTCACATGAAACAAAAAATGCTGTAGTGAACCGTCCTGGATGAAGGAAACCTCCATGTGAAAAGATGTGTGAGCACCTTCTAAACGGCATGATACCCTTACAAAGACACAGTACCTGTGACTCTCCCTCTGACAGTGGGTGAGAAGGCATATTTGCAACTCCTCTGACACTGAGCATTTTGGGTTTATGTCATCTCTGCCACGCCAATGCGTAAAAATCTGTGCTTTTCTATTCATGTCTTACTGGTGATATTTAAAATCTTTTCATGTTTTTATTAGATTTTTCTATTTATTTTTTTAAAAATTGCCTATTCTCTACACTTTACTACTGGGGTATTGTTTTCTTACTAGTTTGTCGATCATGTATTTTGCATACATTGGGAGTATTTGGTCTTTTGCTTTCATCAATGCTTATAATTAGGAAAAGTAATCATTTGGGGCGCCTGGGTGCTCAGTCGTTTAGCATCTGCCTTTGGCTCAGGTCATGATCCCAGGGTCCTGGGATCGAGCCTCCTGCTGGGCTTCCAGCTCATCTGGGAGCCTGATTCTCCCTCTCCCTCTGTGCTCCCCCCACCCCTGCTCATGCTCTCACTCTCTCTCACAAATTAATAAATAAAATAGTCTTTTAAAAAAGTAATCATTTGGGGCACCTGGGTGGCTCAGTCAGTTAAGCACCTGACTTCTGATTTCGGCTCAGGTCATGATTTCAGGGTCCTGAGATTGAGCCCAGTGTCAGGCTCCATGCTGTGAGTGCCTGCTTAAGATGCTCTCTCTGCCTCCACAGCCCCCTCCCAAAAAAAAGAAGAGAAAAGTAATCATTTAAACAATTTTATCACTAAGCATAAATCATGGCATCTTTCTAAACAAGTGAATAACTTTTTTATGGCTTGACTGAAAATACATGCAAAATATTTCTGATGCTCGTTCTTAGGAACCTGTTGCTTTAGCTGTAGAAACATAACACACCCTACAATAAACCACCAGAAATGCTTGCAGCCCCTGGTTTTCAGCAACTGAGTGATCCTTTGTACTCCTGACGCTTGGAGGAAGCTGGACACCGGCCCCTCACGGGCAAGGCAGGTGGGGTCATGCTGGTCGAGCCGGCCACCGGATGGCGGAGGGGGCAGCACTCAGTGTACCCATTAGTGCGCTTAGCCTCAGGGAGGGAGAAACAATGCACCATTCTGGCGATTTCTTTAGGTCTGATATTCAAGCTAGAAATAGATTTGCTTCCAGTGCTCTGACATGCATTACATCAGCAATTCCCCTCCCTTTCTACTATGGATGGGTAAAAACAAAACAAAACAAAACAAAAACCGCCAGATTTAAAACATCGACCAGAGCTGCCAGTTTACAATGGGTTGAGAAACCCAAAGGAACTGATATGTTTGTATCTATGGAGTAAGCCAAGCAACATAAATACATTTTTTTTCTTAAATAGGAGAGTTCTTTTTTTTTTTTTAAGATTTTATTTATTCACTTGACAGAGAGAAACACAGCAAGAGAGGGAACACAAGCAGGCTTCCCGTGAGCAGGGAGCCTGATGTGGGGCTCGATCCCAGGACCCTGGGATCATGCCCTGAGCCAAAGGCAGAGGCTTAACGACTGAGCCACCCAGGCACCCTGACGCATTCTTTTTTTTATCTAAAAAGACTAACCAGAACTAGAAAGAAACATTTTTAAAGTTAGAGCCATTTTTAATAAATGCTCAAATTTCTCAAGATTTGCATGCACCAGTCAGGCACATGGGAAGTACAAGGAGCCAGATGTTTGCCGATGCTTGCTACCAAACTCCTTCCTGCGACAAGATGGCCTGTCTCTCTATGTGACAATCTAAGGAGGCAGGGAAGTGACAAAGGAAAGATGTGGTCTGTTCTCAGTGGAAAGCCAGTCTGACTCCCCATCACCTGAACACGGTAACCTTTGGGCTCACCTTGCCAGAAGCAGGATGGCAGCTCAGGGACTGCGAGCCGAGGCTAGCTTCCACCATTTGTGACACTGGACTGTGAGAGTAAACAGCTAGACTCTCTTGAACACTGTTTGCACAGTTTATCCTATACCTATGTTTGGGGTCCCCGAGCGTGCACTCTTCATACACTGGTCAGTGGAAATTCATTCCACCAAAATGGCTTAACTGCTCCTTCACCAGTATGTTCAAAAACCGTGCAAGTAGCAGAACAAGAACAGAGAAAGGGGAGGGATGATGGCTGAGAGGTGGGAGGGTCCACACGGTCACAGAACAGTGCAGTGGAACTGTAGCAAACACCTTGGTAGAAAATCGTCATCTCCTCCACGCAGTTATCCCTGAAAAGAGCAGTGACTGGCAGGTAGGGGAAGAGAAAGTAGAAGAGATTATAAATTAATTGGTACAGAGAGAAAATCCCAGAAGGAAGTTGCCTGTTAGTTTCCAGCAGGTGAAATGGATACACATTATCCTCGCTTTTTTCTGAATAACTGTACAGCCCGGTACACTGAGAGCTGCTGTCACTGCAGACCCAGGGTCAGCCGTGGAAAATCCTTGGTGAGGGCAGCTTCCTGCCTGCCATTCCCTAAGGCCCAGCAGTAATGAGCCCTTCCCCAGCCTGGTCACTCCACTCTGGCCTCCAGGTGGCCGGCAGGAAACCTTGGTAAGACTCGGGGTGACCGCTGCTCTCCATCCTAGATAATCGTGTCATAACAGAAACTCCTGATGAAAAGTCTGTGAGACTTATGGGACGCCTGGGTGGCTCATTCGGTTAAGCCTCTGCCTTTCGCCCAGGTCGTGATCTCAGGGGCCTGGGATCCAGTCCCTTATCAGGCTCCTTGCTCTGCGGGGAGCCTGCTTCTCCCTCTGCCCCTCCCACCGCTCCTACTCTCTCTCTCATTTTCTCTCTCTCTGACAAATAAATAAAATCTGTAAAAACAAGAAAAGTCTGTAAGACTTAAAAGCCTAAGTCACAACTTGTGTAATTTGGGGTATAAGGAAAGCCACAGGAGGTCTTTTGAGTGTCTCTTAGAACATTATAGAAAAATAACCCCTTCAGAAGACCAAGCCTTGGTACCTCTACTGCACAAAGCAGGCTAAGTCCACGACAGCACAAACGGTTGTGTGACAGACTATCCTGTCCACCCTGTCACTTCACATGATCCAGTAGGTGTTTAAAATAAGTATTAGAACATAAAGAAAAAAATTTCTTTACTAGGAAAAGATTACAGATTAGAGGAAAAATTTCTAGAATTTTACATCTTATGATAATTAAATTATATGCTATATTGTATTCCTGTGAGTATAATCATCAGCACCTCCATAATAAATACCTTTAATTTTCAGCTCGAAAAACACAGATGCTTTAAAAAACAAAACAAAGCAAAACAAAAAACCCCATCTAGAAACACAGAATTATTGTTGTCTTGAGCTAACAAAAGTACTAATGCCCCAGTATCCTTTGCGGAAAAAGCTTTCAAACAAAATAAGAATTTTTGGTGGGCGTTCGAGAAGATGGGAGCTTTCACACATAAAATAATAGAACTAACCCACAGTCATCAAGATGTTGATTAATTACACAGGACCTTACTCAGTGGAATGGGAATCCTCACTTGGAAATCAAACTCCCATCATCATCCCCGGGAGCATTTCTGGAACTCTCCCTCTGGACACAAGTTTTTATCTTCCAATATAGACCAACATGCAAAGCAACCCAGGACCCACAGCAGACAGAGGAGGAGGAGTCCTGCTGGGGCAGCACGGAGAGGGACTCGGTGCCCAGATGTCACATCTGCAGGAGCCCCAGAGGATGCGGGCTTCCCCCAGAGCTGTCCTCCCACTCAGCAAGTCCCTCAGGGACAGTTAGCTTCCTTCCCCACCCCATCAAAACCCAAACCAACCAATCAAGAAAAAAACATAACTTAAGGCTTTCGTTTCCCATTGAAAGCATGGAAATCATCCAATTGTAAATTCCAACAATGGAAAAATAAATCTACTTGCTCGCTGGCAAAACCAGCACTCTTTAATGAGAACATGCTCTCTGCTCCAGTCTCACCAGCAGGGATAGGCTCTGTGCAGGGCGCTGTGTGTCCATCCCAGTATTCTGTGGGTACAGTATCCATAGATGAATGGATAAACACGATGTAGTATCTACAGACAATGGAATATTATTCAGCCATAAAAAGAATAAGATCTTGCCATTTGCAACAACATGGATGGATCTAGAGAGTGCAATGCTAAGTGAAGTCAGAGAAAGACAAATACCATATGATTTCATTCAAGTGGAATTTATGAAACAAATCAAATTCACAAAGGAGGAAAAAAAGAGAGACAAACTAAAATACAGGCTGGCGGGTGCCTGGGTGGCTCAGTGGGTTAAAGCCTCTGCCTTTGGCTCAGGTCATGATCTCAGGGTCCTGGGATCCAGCCCCGCATCGGGCTCCCTGCTAGGCAAGGAGCCTGCTTCTTCCTCTCTCTCTGCCTGCCTCTCTGCCTATTTGTGATCTCTCTCTGTCTCTCTGTCAAATAAATAAATAAAATCTTAAAAAAAAAAAAAACAGGCTGGTAACTGTAGAGAACAAACAGATGGTTACCAGAGGGGAGGAGGGAAGGGGGATGGGTGAAAAAGGTGAAGGGGATGAAGAGGACACTTATGAGGAGCACTGAGTAATATATGGAATTGCTGAATCACTATTTTATATAACTGAAATTAATAAAGCACTACGTGTTAGCTAAACCGGGACTAAAATTTAACAAAAAAGAAAATAAGAGAAAAAGAGAAAAACAATTCACAAGGAGCTCTGAAAAGTGCTACACAAAGTGGCTCGTTGTCCCATTTCTCATATAACCCATTTAAGAGACACCTCAAAAGGATGTCAAAAATCGGGACTCTGGCACCCCCAGACCTGAACCATGGGAGCCACAGAATACTGGGTAGAAAGCACTAGCTCAGGACATGAGCTCTGCCACTCTCCCCCTCTGTGCTATCAACAAGCTGCTTACCCTCCCTCAGCATTCACTTCCCATGTCCCCCAGGAGCTCCTGACATTGCCACAAACTAAAGCTTCAGTTAGTGCGGCTACAGCAATTCTGAATGCCACGGGGGGCCACAGAGCTTCTTCACTGGAACGCCATGGTGAGACCCCCACCGCAGCTGGCACACCTCCATCCTCTGCTGGACAAAGTCCTCTGCTGGCACGCCAGGCACTCGGGCACACACAGCGGCACATACACTTTGCACTGTCCACACCCGCAGCTGTTTGTGTCCAGCAGCTGGCCACATCCTGCACCTCGTCTTTGGTTTCCATGGAGCTCAGGATCTCCGTGTTCGTGTCAAGTGCAGGGAGTACAGCCTGACCTGACGTTCTTTATCATCTCTGCTCCACCACGGGATGTTTGATGGGCTCCACTCTGTCGGGAGCTGCACGCTGGGTCCTCCCAGCTGACCTGAAACACAGGTGTCTGAGAAGGTGAGGAATCTCCCAGGGACCCCCTGCTGGCCCTGGCTGTGGCCAGAGGGAGAGGCCGGGGTCATACCTTCAGGCAAATTCTGCGGGTCCTGACCACGTGGCCCAGCGTGGAGAGAGTTTCCTTCCTGGGACACGCCGTGGGGCAGTTGGTTTTTTCTGGGGCCGTCCCACTGCTGCTGGTGTTGTGGGTGGAGGGCGAGGTCACAGGGCCACCGCGGGAGGCTGGGCAGCAGGTGGTGGGCTCAGGCCAGGTAGGGGACTGGCAGGCACTTGGGCTGCTCCGCTGGTCTTCCGCTTGACTCCTGGTCCTCGTGACACTTACTTTCTGTGTTCTAGAAAAAAGGAAAAGTGGGAGTGGCAGATTCCTGGAACTCCGGGGCTTTGAGGTAACAGAGACCCGAGGCTCTACCTCACGGGAAGGGGAGGGACTCAGCTGTTGGTGGGATCAGGTGAAGCCAAGGCTTCATGGCGATGGCTTAGCCCTCAGGCTGGGGTGTCTTGCAGCCCAGGAGCTGACAGGTGGTCATCGTTTTGTCACGCTTCAGGCCCATGAGCGAGTCCTGGGTCTCTCTGCACTTGTCGCCCATGGGTGTCCTTACAGTCAGAGAACGGCTGGATGTGTGGCTTCAGTTCCTCTTCAGGGCCCATGTTTACCTGTGGATCCTTCATGATTTCTTCTAAAATGCCTCTGTCCCTGGGACTGAGGATGAGGCATTATTAAATTTTTAAAAGCTTCAGCTTTATTGAGGTATAACTGACACAAGAAATTGTAAGGTCTTAAAAGTGTACATTGTGATGATTTGCTGTGTGTATACATTGTGAAGAGGGTCCCCCATAGAGTTAACTAATACCTGCATTGTGGGGAGTTCGGTGGGCTCTTTAGATTCCACAGACGTGTAAAAGGGAACGTGCCATATTCCTCTCTGTATCTATTGCTGCAGCTCCTTGAGGTTCTGTCTACTCAAGGGCAGGGATCCAGTGACCTGTAGAGGATGACTTGCCCTCCACACACCCACCTCGGACCATCACACGTTCGGCTCCGGAGCAGCATCGGGGGGACAGCCTCACGTGTCCTGCTGGTTGCCACAGGTGAACTCCATCCTGAAGCCAAAGTCCACAACCTTGACCTTAAGGTCAGGAGCCAAATGCAGGTTCTCTGGCTTTAGATTCCTATGGCCAAGGCCCTTCTAGTGTCAACACTACACAGCAGACATTACCTGAAGGAATTTGCTACCGTTTTTTTGGGGGGGGGCGGATTTTATTTATTTATTTGAGAGAGAGTGCACACAAGTAAGGGGGAGGGGCCGAGGGAGAGGGAGCAGCAAGCCCCGCTGAGCAGGGAGCCCGATGCAGGACTCGATCCCAGGACCCCGGGATCACTACCCGAGCCAAAGACAGATGCTTAACTGACTGTGCCACCCAGGCCTCCCATTTAGAGTCCTCTTTCTCTTTCACATGGCTGTGGAGCACTGGGTAGTCCACCATCTTTCCTTCACTTGCACATTCCATGACCAGGTGGAGTGTTTCCTGGGCCCCAGTCACATCAAATGGCTTCAAGATATTGGGGTGACTCAAGGTCTTCACGCTTTGACCTTTGAGGAATCTAGAGGCTAGAGGCGCTCATCTGGTTAATGACCTGCATGGCTACTGTCCCAGCCAGAATGCATCGGATCAACTCCACCCCAGTGAGGCTGCCCTGGCTGATGGTGTGGAGGAGCTGGTCGTAGTCAGTGTGGGTTTCCTCATCAGCAGAGGTGGCCGAGAGGCCCTGCAGTGTGGTGACCTGGCAACTTACTAATGCTACTAACAACCTTAATTAACACTAATCATAGTAAAAATCAACACTAACAAACTAAATTTAAAAAGCAGATGAGAAAAATGTTAAAAATGAGGAAAAGAAAAAGGAAAATAAAAAATGATGCAAAGATGGTACACCTAGGTGGCTCAGTTGGTTAACCGTCTGCCTTTGGCTCAGGTCATGGTCCCAAGGTCCTGGGATTAAGTCCTGCATTGGGCTCCCTGCTCAGTGGGCAGTCTGCTTCTCCATCTGCCTGCCATGCCCCCTGCTTGTTCTCTCTCTCTTTCTGACTAATAAATAAAAATCTTTAAAAAATAATTGGAGAAATCAGATCATTTTTGTTTACTTGGACATTTGCATTTCTTTTGTAATTTGGCTTTTTATGACTTGGAATTTAAAAAATTTGCCTGAGGAGTTTTTATTAAAGATTTATAAGTGCTCTCAGTGTAATGAAGCTTTGTCAATTTGTTTTACTTTTGAAACTTACTGAAGTAAAATTAATATATACACCAAAGAATCTTAAAGAAAATAAAATAAAATCTTTAAAAAAAGATTCAAAGAAAAAAATGAGACAAAAAATAAGAATAGGAAGCAGGAAAACACACAGAGCCAAGAAAAATGAGAGAATAAAAATAAAAGAATAAAGAAAAGAGAAAAAAATGAGGAAATTAAAGAGAAAGGAAAATTTTAAAAATACTTTAAAAAAGAGAGTAAGAAAAAAGAAAGAAAAAGAGCAGAGGAAGAAAAAATATATAATAAGCAAAAGGTCAAAGAGGAAAAAAAGCTAATTGTGGTCAACGTCCCTCAGGGCACCAAAAATCCACTTCCTGGGTCAGAGGACCAAAAAGCCCTTGGCCCTGGGGCACCTAGGTGGCTCAGTCATTAAGCATCTGCCTTCGGCTCAGGTCAGATCCGAGGGTCCCTGGAGCCTGGCATCGGGCTCCCTGCTCAATGGGAGGCCTGCTTCTCCCTCTCCCACTCCCCTGCTTGTGTCTCTCTCTGTCAAATAAATAAAATCTTAAAAAAAAAAAAAAAAAGCCCTTGGCCCAGCACGGACCTCCCACTAGTGCTGAAATTCCGAAACAGTGGTTACTTATGATGTCATAGCATAGTCACAACTGAGGATGACCCACAGTGCTTTGCTCACTTGTCTCTCTCAATAACACCTTACTCTGAAAGAAAAAAAGAGGAGGCCCCCAAAAGGCTTTTTGTTTATGTGGTTGATAGCCAGCAATATTGACTTATTAGAAATTAAAACCTGTAGGATGCCTCAGTGGCTTTTTCTAGGTAGAAAATCTGGACTAATCTTTGGCTTTTAAGAAGTTCATAACATCTATACTTAGTATTTTAAATTTCCGATTTCTTTAAGCTCTGAGGGATTGGCCTCAAAATGATGCCACAACTTAACTGACAGGATGAGGTATAACAAAAATGTTCCCTTGCATAAGACACAATAAGGGGCATTTTTAGCATCTATAAAGATGAGCAGATGGTTTTCCTCATATTTTCCATTCTGACTTGCACTTTTGCCCAGAGTCTTTGGAGATTCTTATCTTCCATGAGCCAGAGACCCCATGATGTCCATTTCAATAACCTGTAAGTGTAGCAGGTGCAGCAGTGGGTTGAGCCAACAACCCAGAAAACTCTGTGTCTGTATCAGGCATGGGTGAGGGCTAGGGTGTTGGGGGCTGGTCATGGCACCAGTGCCTGAGGGGAGGGAAGTGAGAAGCCCCATCTTTTACTCCTTCTCTATTTCCCTCCTATCTTTACAAAGATTCAAGCTTCTGACCTGCATCATTGCCCTTCTCTCTGAAGAACTTCTTCCAACACTTCTTGCCCAGGCAGATCTCCTGGTAAATTCCCTCAATTTTGTCTGTCTGAGAAAGTCTATATATCCTCCACTTTTGAAGGATAATTTCATCAAATACAGAATTCTAGGTTGGTGGGGTTTTCTTGCTTGTGTGATTTGTAAGAAGTCTGATGGAGGGGCGCCTGGGTGGCTCAGTGGGTTAGAGCCTCTGCCTTCGGCTCTGGTCACGATCTCAGGGTCCTGGGACCGAGGCCCACATCGGGCTCTCTGCTCAGCAGGGAGCCTGCTTCCTCCTCTCTCTCTGCCTGCCTCTCTGCCTACTTGTAATCTCTCTCTCTGTGTCAAATAAATAAATAAAATATTTAAAAAAAAAAAGTCTGATGGAATCTTTATCCTTGTCCCTCTAGAGGGAAGGTATTTATTTCTGCTGCTCTCTTCAAGATTTTCTCTTTGTCTTTTATTTTTCTGCAGGTTGAATATGATACATCTTAGTGTAGTTTTTTGATATTTTCCTACACAATATTCTCCCAGCTTCCTGGATCTGTGGTTTGTTATTTATCATGAATTTTGGAAAAGTTCTTGGCTACTAATAGTTCAAATGTCTCTTCTTTGCCTTAGTCTCTTTCCTCTCGTTTTGTATTTCCATTATGTATGCATTACACCTTTTTATTTTTATTTATTTATTTATTTATTTTTAAAGATTTTATTTTTATTTATTTGACACAGAGAGAAAGATTACAAGTAGGCAGAGAGGCAGGCAGAGAGAGAGGAGGAAGCAGGCTCCCTGCCGAGCAGAGAGCCCGATGCGGGCCTTGATCCCAGGACCCTGGGATCATGACCTGAGCTGAAGGCAGAGGCTTTAACCCACTGAGCCACCCAGGCGCCCGCATTACACCTTTTTAAATTGTCCTCCAGTTCTCGGATGTTCTCTTCTTTTTTCCCCCATTCTTTGTTGTCTTTGCTTTCTAGTTTGGGAAGTTTCTATTGATGTGTATCTTCAAGTTTACTGATTTTTTTTTTCCTGGCATGTCCAGGCCACTGATGAGCCCATCAAAACGTTCTTCATTTGTTACAGTATTTTTGATTCTAGCATTTCCTTTTGATTCTTCCTTCGTTTCCATCTCTCTGCTTTCATTACCCATCTGTTCTTGCATGTTGTCCACTTTTTCTATTACAACCCTTAAGCATAGTTATTTTCATAGTTATTAATCATAGTTATTTTAAATTCCTGGTCTGATGATTCCAAAAATTCTGCCATATCTGTCTGAGTCTGGTTCTCCATTTCTTCAAGCTGTATTTTCCCCCCCTTTTGGCATGTTTTGTTATTTATTTGAAAACTGGACATGACATACTTGATAAGAAGACGTGAGGTAAATATGTCTTTATTGTGAAGTTTTGTTTATCTGGCTAGGAGTTTATCAGTATTTACTCTTTGCTGAAGCTATAGGTGTCAGATGGTAAAATTTCCCCTGTGTCCTTGGCTTTTTCTTCCTCTGTTGTCTCTGGGTTTTTCTAGAGACTTCTTCAATAAGATCTGAGGCTTGTAGTCCTTTCAGTTGTAATCTGTTGCTGTGCGGGAGCCATGGGGTTGTGGGAGGGAGGGAAGGGGAGTGTTCTCAGACCTAGTCTTTTAGATCTCAAATTTTAATGAGCCTGTGCCGTAGGCTGTGACCTTCACAAAGTGCTTCTCAGGCAACCACACACTCCCCTGCCCTTAGGTAAGACAGGGGAGCTTTGGGGACTGCAGTTGGGTATTTTCCATGCCTCAGGTCTGTTAGACTCTGGTAAATCCCAAGGTGGTTTTTAGGCTCTAGCAAAATAGTGTTCCTTGAGGGCAGGCGTTTGTTAGCAAGAACAGAATGCTCTGGCCATATTTCAGAATGGCTACTTCTCCCCTCCCCTATGGAAGGCAGGAGGGAGGTTTTCTCTGATTTCCACTCTGGACACATGGTGGGGCTCCTACCTCCTAGACATAGGCTCACAAAAGTGTGGGGCCCTCTAAGTAAGACAGGACAGGGTCCCTCTTAATTTCTAATTCCCAACTTTGTGCACACTGGGCCTCCAGAAATTTGTCAAAGTTTAAATTTTTCTACCCCAGTACTGGCCTCAGTGGCAGCTTCTGCTCCTAGTAAGCAGTGAGCTTCAGTATTCACTGATCTCTCCAATTTTGGGGAGAACAGTTTGCTCTGGACTTTACTTCTCTGATGAATCTAAGAAAAATGGCTGATTTTCCATTTTTTCAGTTTTTATCCTGTTGTAAGGACCAGAGTGACAATTCTGGCTACAAACAGAAGTCTCATTTCATTTTTTTTAAGTTTGCTTTTCCTATGATAAATAATGATGCTGCACACATTCTTATACATGTTCTTTGATTCACATGTACATGCATTTCTGTTACCTCGGGAATGAAATATCTGGATCCCAGGATGTGCTAATTTTTAGGTCTACTGTACAGTGCCAAACACAATGTACTCCCTCTAGCTGTAAATGAGACTTATTGTTCCATATCCTCACCAACACTTGGTATTGTTAGTCTTTCTAATTTTAGCTATTCTGGAGGATGTGTGTAAAATATCTTTGTGATTTTATTCTAATTTACACAATTATTAAGGAAGTTGAAGACTGTCTGGATACCTTGTTTTGTAAATTATGTATTTAGGTATTCAGCCCATTTTTCTATTAAACTGCATCTCTTACTGATTGATTTATAAGAGTTCATTTCCTATCCAGACAGGGACATGAGTTCTTTGTTAACTACATAGATCTACTCCCATTCTGTGAATCACTTCTTCACTATCTTAACGATATCTTTTAATAAACAGAAATTCTTAAGTTTTTTAAAGATTTTATTCATTTATTTGAGAGAGAGAAAAAGAGCACATGCAAGTGTGGGCAAGAGTGAGAGGGAGAAGCAGGCTTCCCACTGAGGAGGGAGCCCTGAAGTGGAGCTCAATCCCAGGACCCTGGGATCATGACCTGAGCCAAAGGCAGCCACTCAACCAACTGAGCCATCCAGGTGCTCCAGAAATTCTTAATTTGAATGTAGTCCAATTTATCAGTCTCTTCTCACATAGCAGCTGCTTTTTGTGATCTGTTTATCTTTGCCTACCTCAAGGTCATAAAAATAATTTATCTTATGAAAGTCTTTTTTTTTAATTTACTTATTTATTTTTAGGGGGGTGGTGAGGGGCAGAGAGAGAGGAAAAGAGAAAAATCTCAAGCAAACACCCTGCTGAGTCTGGAGCCCAACATGGGGCTCAATCTCACAACCCCAAGGTCACAACTTCAGCCCAACCAAGAGTTGGACACTCAAATGACTGAGCCACCCGGGTGCCCCTCTTATGAAAGTTTATTTTTTAACATTCCTATTTGAAGCTACTTTCTCTCTGGAATTGATTGTTGTAGATGGTATCTGATAGGTTTCAAGAGTTTCCTTTTTACATCTTATTATCCAAATGACCAAGCATGATTAACTTTTCTTAATGTATTTTTATCACTGATCTACAGGACAACTGACCCTGGAACAACACAGTTGGAACTGCTTAGGTCCACTTACATGTGAATTTTTTATAGTACACTACTGTAAATCTATTTTCTCTTCCTTATAATTTTATTAGTAACATTTTCTTTGCTCTGGCTTACTTTATTGAAAGGATACAGCATATTATATCATATTATAATATGATATTCAACATATGTATTAATAAATTATTTTTGTTGTTGATAAAGCTTCCAGTCAACAGTAGGATATTAGTAATTAAGTTTTGGGGAAGACAAAGGTTATATATGGCTTTTCGTCCACATAGGGTGTTGGTGCCCCTAACCCCCATGTTATTCAAGGGCCAACTGTAATTGCTTTGTCAAAGATCACATGTCCACACGTGTGTGGGTTGGTTTGGGGGCTCTTATCTCTTCCATTGGTCTAGTTTTTTTCTTGTTTCTGTACTACTGCCTTAATTCCTGTAGATTTGTATTAAGTCTTTATCTATGGAGTAGTTTCTCTTTCTTAGTTCTTTAATTATACTTTGGATCTCTTGGCCCTTAGCATCTCATGTAAATCTTAGAATGAGACTATCAGTTTCCATTTTTAAAACCCTCCTGGGTTTTTTATTTATTTAATATTTAATTTTTAGTTGGATATTATTTATTTTCACAATGGTCTTTTTGTTTTTGATTTTTCCTGTTGTAATTATGACGTTTTGTAGGTGATGATAGGAGAATTGCTAACTATTAGAAAACAGGGAAAGTATGTTATACAATCTTAAACTTATCCTGCAAGAAGCAAGCCCTTTTTTTTTTTTTGACTATTATAAAAGTTTATTTAACAAAAAAGTTCAATATGAAAATGCACATGACCTGATTTTTATATTGTAGTAAAACAGGTACTATGGAGAGGGGACATGTGGAAGCAGTTGATTCTTCTGATCAACACACCCATTGTTTATACTCGTTCCAAGGCTTCTAACATGATGATACTATTTCCTCGTATTACCACCATTCCAATATTGTTCTGTTGCCCACTAGTTGCCATCTCCACACATTCATCTATCACAAGATTCATAAACAGATCGAACCCCCGCAGTATTCCTTGGACATGCCTGCCACCATTTAATTTCAATGATAATTTCTTGTCCATAAATTTTTTCAACTCGGGAGGGTGAGCTTTGCTCATGGTGTCTACTCGGCGAAGCAAGCCCTTTTAATTAAAGTTTATAGCTGGTCGTTCGAACAGATTTGTTAGCATAAACATTGAATCAAATTTGGTGGGTGGATCTGGCATGTCATAGGAATCTCCATTCCCAGGAGGGACAAATGGAACTCTTGTTTCCAGAGAAATGAACTACAGCAGGGTTCTCAAATTCCCAGGGGTCTATGGACATATTATCCATGAGCTCAGATTTCTCAAAAATATCTTTAGATGGTAATCTTAAAAAATTTACATAAGAATACTCTGGATATTTTGGATGACCTTTATTTTTATAACAATGTTGTGTAATATCTACACCCAAAATTACAGTAAAGAAAGCCAGGGCGCCTGGGTGGCTTAGTGGGTTAAAGCCTCTGCCTTTGGCTCAGGTCATGATCTCAGGGTCCTGGGATCGAGCCCTGCATTGGGCTCCCTGCTCAGTGGGGAGCTTGCCTCCTCCTCTCTCTCTGCCTGACTCTCTGCCTACTTGTGATCTCTCACTCTGCCAAATAAATAAATAAAATCTTTAAAAAAAAAAAAGAAATAAAGAAAAGAAAGCCAGAGAGTGATATGTAAATTTCTTTATGTTTTCATATCAGGGGTTACAGATTCACCAAAAACCTGTAAGCCTCACTTCACACCACTGACATGAAATAACTACTGATGAGGATGAGGGCTTTTTTTTTTTTTTAAGATTTTAAGATTTTTATTTACTTGACAGAGAGAGAGAGGGCTTTAAGCTGCACTGTGTTTTGTACATCACTCTGGTGTAAGAGTAAGTCACTAGATTTCAATAATAATTGACATTGTTAGGGTTTTTTTTAATATAAGGATAGATTATTACAGTAATAGTGAATATGCTTTCAGGAGGATCTATTCCAGTGTTAGAAATTTACTAGTGTGACAAATATTTTAATTTCATTCGTGATAAATGTGTTGTCCTGAGACTGACTCCAGTAACCCGCCTACCAGAGCAGACAAGAAGCTGCCCAGACACTTCACTCTACATGTGAGTCAGTCTGTGTCCAAAGCTGAACTACCCATCAGGCATCTGAATGTAAGAGTGGCTTCCAGGTGGATCTGACTGCTGGTTCATCTCCCAGAGACACAGGGGGTCAGGCACTTCTTTCTACAGTGAAACTGCCCTGTAGTTCAATATCCTAGGGTACTTACCTTTGCTGTTTGATTATAATACTGTCTAAATTGGGGGCAGCTAAGGTGGGACAGATGAGGGAGTGTATCTACTCATTATGTACAGAAATGGTCAAGGGGTCAAGAGAGGCAAGAGAGCCTTTGGTTGAAGAAGCAGAGTATACAGACTGTGTCAAATACAGAAGCACAGTTGGGTGCTTCTTCAGCTCAAAGGTGTAAATCCATATCCCATTTTATTTTTTTTTATTTTTTTTATTTTTTTTAAAGATTTTATTTATTTATTTCACAGAGGGAGAGAGATCACAAGGAGGCAGAGAGGCAGGCAGAGAGAGAGGGGGGAAGCAGGCTCCCCGCTGAGCAGGGAGCCCGATGTGGGCCTCGATCCCAGGACCCTGAGATCATGACCTGAGCCGAAAGCAGAGGCATTAACCCACTGAGCCACCCAGGCGCCCCCATATCCCATTTTAAATAAAGGGATATGAAAAGTGTGAGGAAAATGTCCAGGCACATGGAAAGTTTTGACTTTTGGGCTCAGTACCCTTTGTCTTGGGGAATGATGAGGTCGTCATGTGTTGGCCCTGATCAGGGGTTCGATGCTCTGGGAAACAGGGTCCCCCCAACAGGAATGTAGGCCTTTATCAGTTCTAGGAGATGAGTTGTAGATGTCAAGTTATAGCCGACACGCTCCAGAAATCTGCTGCTGAGACTCCACAGGCGGGAGTGAGTTAGCCCTCCCTGGTGCAGAGAGTAATGGGAAAGAGTATCCTATTCACGGGCCTGTGCTTTGGGGGTTCTAATGGATCTGTTTTAAGAGAACTACTTGGTGAGCAGTGATGAATCTGCTGCAGATAAAGTAAATCAGGGCTGGAAGTAGGACAGGGCTTTCCAAACTGGCCTGGGGCTGAGTAACTCAGATGGACACCGGCTGAGCCAGTAATGAGTCTTCCGTGAGGGAAACTGGTGACTGCCTGAGGTTTTCATCATACATCACTGGGGTTTATGGAAGTCTATAACCAGTCCAATAATTAACATGTCTACTGCTAATTATTTGTTGAGGGTTGTTTTTTTTTCCTTTTTAGCCAGGGGAAATGAAAGTGGGGGAGGAGGAAAAGAAAGAAACCCCAATGGGCGACGAGCCCACCGATGATTAACAGTATCATTGTGGCATTATTGTGACTCACAGCTTGCTTCAGGTTGGAGTTTAATTGCTGTTTGCATGTTCAAATTGCTCATTTGGTTGCTTAAGGACTTTCATAAATGCTTTAATTAGAAAACTGTGGTGCAGGACTTTGGGACTTACTTTTGACCTTCACTCCACCCCTTGCCCTACTCTCCACTGTTCTAAAAAAAAAAATAGAAAACAGTTTGGTTGAATATATACTATTTATGTTCCATGAGACCAGGGAATACGCCTGTGGTGTTCAGTGCTGTGTTCCCAGGGCTTCGTGCAATGTCTGGTCCGTAGTTGGTTCTCAACAAATTATCAATGAACTAAATGCTGCTTTCCATACTGCTTTGCGTCAAACTTCTGAAATAATACTAATAGCTTCTAAGTTACAACAACTCCTGGTAAATGATATGGAGAACTAAGGCAAAAGAAATATAGAAAAAAATTAAGCTTTCGTATAACTTACAGCCCACTGACAAGTACTTGAGACAGGCATAGTGACCTTCCTCGAGGGGCTCAACTGCCTCCATGTAAATACTTTGCTAAGAGCAAAAGGCACCTTCGCTTGAACTTAGCCCGGCCCCCAGGATCTGGTAAGTCTTCTTTAACATATAAAAATACCTTTCAAAACATCCTTTATCTCTACCCCCACAAGATATATGTTAGCAATCATCCTCCACGCATATGGCCCCCTGATATACACCTGAAGGGTCTCATGACTAAGGTTTTACTAGACAGTAAAAAGTGATCTTTTCCCAACAAAGACCCCTCAAGGTCCTGGAAACTTTGCTTCCAAACTCCTTAGAGACATATGCTATCCCTAACCCCCTCCCAACTTGAATGTATATAACCAGCCACTCCTCACAACCCCAGTTCAGCTCTTTCTGCCCACAGGTCCTGTCCCCGTGTTTTAATAAAATCACCCTTTTCTGCCCTGAAGACAAAGCAAGGATTCTGGAGGCACCCCTCAAGAATTCTTTCTTGCCCATTCGCTCCCGGACCTCAACATTTCACATCAGTAAGCTTCATACCAGTTTCCTTTGCAGTGTTACACGTTTATTTTTAAAGCCAACTCCTTGGAGCACCTGGGTGGCTCAGCCAGTTAAGTGTTCAACTCTTGATTTTGGGTCAGGTCATGATCTCAGGGTCTTGAGTTTGAGAGCCTCATCAGCCTCTGTGCTCAGCGGGGAGTCTGCTTGAGATTCTCTCTCCCTCTACCCCTCTCCCCACTTGCGTGCTCTAATAAATAAATCTTTAAAAAAAAAACCAACTCCTTTATTTGGATTAAGGAAAACCATTGAAAATAAGCACCTTGTTGGCCCACTCATTCAGTGTTCCAGTCACATCAGACATTCTTCATTTTCATCCAGAAGGAATTCTGATAAAATATCTGCTGGCAATTTGTTTAGACAACCCATAAATGAGATGTTTAACCAGCCTTGTAGGCTTAACACAAACATTTAGAGCAGGTCAAAAGAAATTAGCAAAGCCAAGTCCTCTCCAAATCTGGGAGATGATGTCCTTCAGAGATCTAGACCACAGTGGACTTCGAAAGGACCTCCTCGGAATGACCCACCCGACTTTCCAGTCTTCAGCGTCTGCCTCTTTTGACTCAGAGAGGAGCTCCTGAAACAGGACCTCAGCTACCTGCGTTGTGACCTCAGTCTGTGCTTCCCGATTTTTATTTTTTAAGATTTATTTATTTATTTATTTGACAGAGAGAGATCAGATCACAAGTAGGCAGAGAGGCAGGCAGAGAGAGAGGAGGAAGCAGGCTCCCCACTGAGCAGGGAGCCTGATGCGGGCCTCGATCCCAGGATGCTGAGATCATGACCTGAGCCGAAGGCAGAGGCTTTAACTCACTGAGCCACCCAGGCGCCCCCGTGCTTCCCGATTAAGTTCTTCTTTCCAGCTTCTCTCCATTCTCAGGCAGAAGATGCTGTGACAGGCACAGCGTCCCCTGTGGGAGCCAAAACTACCCCCTCCCCAACAAGGACTGTCCTGAGCCAGCGGAATCCCCATGAGTGACTGCAAGACAATAATGACCTAACCTTCACCGCCCACAGGCACATACCCACCGACCTCTGTGCCACATTCTCCTTACGTCAACCTGGAAGGATCTGCAGAGCTTTGGAGACAGAGTTAGTGACGCTGGTCTGCTGTCCTCTTGGTGTTGGCCTCATGGAAATAAATTCCTTTCTTGCTTTACTACCCCTAGTCTCACTGCCTGTGGATTTTGTCAGCAGTGAGTGGTTGAGCTTGGGCTGTTTGGGACCCGAGAGCCAGCTGCAGTCTCGTTGGTGCAACCTGAGTGCATTCTATGCCCACAGGCCTTCTGAGAAAGTTGCTGTGCTTCTCACCTTCCCCGTTCAAGGAGGAGGTGCTGGCCCCAACAGCCACTAATTTATGGATGGTCTGCGTTGAAGGAGGTGGACTGGCATGAGATCTCTGCCCAGCAGGAAAGAGAATCGCTGTCTTAAGCAATCGGATCCTTTCTTTGTGGGGATGTGAATTTGAAACCCTGTAGAGATCACCAGCATGTGCTCATCTGGGCAGAAGCATAAGGCAGGCAGAGAGAAAAGTGGCAGAAGTGACGAGTCCGGAGAAGACACGACCAAGCATTGTCTGGAGCAGCCAGACAATGGAGTGTTCATGAGAGCAGCCCCAGCTCCAGAAGGAGCTGATGTCCAGTCTGAAAAAGACTGCTGGTTGTGGAGTCCCCGGCTGCTGCTAGAGGGCCGGAGCAGAGCTGTCCACAAGTGACCTTCCTGCTGGGTCCCACAGCCCCATCCGGGGGGCAATCTCTGTTCTTTCCCCTCCTGTCTCCTCAGCTATCATGGAAGAGCCTAATTAGCACGCGTATAAATAAGAACGCTCTGGTTCTAAAATTCTAGAATTACACTGAACACAGCAAGAACTCATTAATGCAGTCCACTTGTTCCAAGTTCCTAATTACTCCATTTGGACTAATCTTAAGTTTATTTGGTCAGCAACATTTTCTTATAGATAGCTCAAATTAAAGAGAGGGCAGAGGAGTTATTTAAAATATTTCAGAGAAGAAGCTACTAGTTTAATATGTTAATTTAAAACTACCTCATTTAAAACATATGACCTGGAGCACCTCGCTGGCTAGGTAGTTAAGCGTCTGCCTTAAGCTCAGGTCATGTTCCTGGGGTCCTGGGATGGAACCCAGCATCAGGTTCTGCCCTCAGTGGGGAGTCTACTTGTCCCTTTCTCTCTGCCCCTCCCCCAAATTGTACATGCACGCTTGCGCTTTCTCTCTCAAATAAATAAATATTTAAAAAATTGAATGACCCAAGGAACTTCAGTTAGGTAGAATGAATAAATACAATTAATCTTCATGCTTTATGTTTTTTCAGCAAATATTTACTGATCCTCTTTCTGGGCCAGGCTCTGTGCTAAGCATCAGAACACAGAAACACAGAATCAGTCAGATATGGCATAGTACTGTGTGTTAATTTTTAAAATAAAATAAAATTCAATATAAGAAATATCTCTGTGGGTGCCTGGGTGGCTCAGTGGGTTAAAGCCTCTGCCTTCGGCTCAGGTCATGATCTCAGGGTCCTGGGATCGAGGCCCGCATCGGGCTCCCTGCTCAGCGGGGAGCCTGCTTCCTCCTCTCTCTGCCTGTCTCTCTGCCTACTTGTGATCTGA
Source organism: Ailurus styani (assembly GCA_002007465.1). NCBI lineage: Eukaryota > Metazoa > Chordata > Mammalia > Carnivora > Ailuridae > Ailurus > Ailurus styani. The sequence continues at coordinate 370,605 of LNAC01000672.1, read as the reverse complement.
CCTCTCTCTCTCTCTGTGTCAAATAAATAAATAAAATCTTAAAAAAAATTAAAAAAAAAGAAATATCTCTGTATTGGTTTTTGCCACCCACAAAATGTGTGTATACACATATACAAATACATATATATACCCATATATGTGTGTGTGTGGATGGATGAAGGGATAGGAGGGAGGGAGGTAAGAAGGAAGGAAGCAAAGGAGGGAAGGAAGGAAGGGAGAACCTTGCCCTCAAGCAGTTTAGAGCCTGGTGGGGGAGACAGACAAATGCATGAACCATCACTGAGACAGAAGTATATGCACAGTATGTTATGCACAGAAGAGGAGTATCTCAGTCACCCTGAGGCTGGGGTCCATAGAGACGTCCTGGGGACAACTGGTAAGGAGGTTTGAGGATGGATCAGGTGACCAGATGGAGAGAAAAAAGAGGGCACCTCAGGCAACGCCAAATAGTGGAGCCCACATGGCAGGCATAAGCAGGAAGGACAGTCCGTTCCTGGAATCCACAGTAGTTGTGTTCTGTGAGCTGAGTGCATATACTGAATTACCGAATACCAGAACACTGCTCCCAGGGAAACCCAGGGTTAGACTGCTGGGAGGCTCCAGGCACAGTTTTGTCAATCAAAACCCCATTCATGTTATGTAGATGCATGTGCCAACATCTTGCAAAAGAAGCCTGTTTCATCAGCATTGAAAACGTGCTCTTCCACATAACACCTTTCCTCCATAATGTTCAGCAGACGTTTTTTAAAATTCTTCCAGGGGCGTCTGGGTGGCTCAGTTGGTTAAGCATTCGACTCTTGATTTTGGCTCAGGTCAGGATTTTAGGGTCCTGGAATTAAGCCCCAGGCTGGGCTCTGCACTCAGTGGGGAGTCTGCTTGAGGATTCTCTCTCCCTCTCCCTCTGCCCCTCCCGTGTGCACTCACACACACTCTCTCTCTAATAAGTAAATAAATCTCTTAAAAAATTATTCCAGAGCCTCCTGATATGCCTCACTTGCCTCCCATGCAAATGTAGTGCTTCTCACATCATATCACCTTTGAAATATGCAAGTGAGCCAGCCCTAGCTGAGAAGGGTTTAACATTTCCCTACCATAAATTCCTTTGGATTTCCTCACAACATTGCTCATTATGCTTTTTTTTTTTTAAACCAATTGTCATCTCATGAATCCACAAGTGTAGCTGCTTTTCCATCTTTTTCATAGCTTCATCACCCACTAAAGATGTTGCTTTAGAGCTTTCTGGAATGGCCACATATACAAATTGGTGATGTCTTTTTTTTTTTCTAAAGGTATTGTATCACTAATTCATTAACACTGACCTCATGGTTGACGGTCCTGTAGTTCATGTGAATGAAGTTCATCTAACACACATACTTTCTCAATAAAGCACATAACAGACTTCTTGCACTTAGGAAGAGCAGATGTCACTTTGGCCTATGCTTGGGGGCCATTTTAAACAGTGAAATCACCAACAAAAAGCACAAAAATGTGAAAAATGTGGCACTACATAGGCCATGACAAGGACACTCATTTACAGTATGAGCTAAAATGAAAAGCGGAGTGTCATCGGGTTCAACCTCAGCTAGGAATGTGCACGTTGAATGAGTCAATTTTTCCCCCTCTCTGCACGTCTGTGAATAACTGCAAACATGCCAGGAGTATTGATTTTGAAATTATAAATACATTGTAGAGAGCAGGCAACCAGCAATTAAGGAATCCGCAAATAATGCAGATGGGCTGCATGGCTGGCCAAGTGGATGGAGGCTGCTGTGAGTGGAGAGGCTTGCTCTTGTCTGATCACCGTGCACTGTCAACAAGAGAGTGACACAATCTTTGCTGTAGAAAAAGCACTTTTCTCTAAATGTAAAGAGTGGTTTGAAGAGGGGAAGACTGGAGACAGGTAGGGGATGGCTGTGCTGGCTGAGGGTGAGAGTGAATGAACTCAGCCAGGGCAAAGGTTTGGGGAGCAGGTCTGAGAGCCTTTAGAATCCCAGTGTGAGCATTGGGTTGGGTATGAGTGGTGAGCGAGGAATTGAAGACAACTCCCAGGGTTCGGGCTTGGGCAGATGAGTGGGGTAGGGCCATGGGGGAGAGCTCTACAGTCTCCTAGTCAGAGATGCTCGAGTTTAAATCCAAATTCCACCAACTCACTAGCTGTGTAGCCAACAGACATTCTCCTCCACTTCCCTGAGCTTCAGTGTTTTCTTCGCTAGTATACAGAGTCTATAAAATGGGAAAATAACACCTCAGAGTTATTTTGAGATTTAAATAAGTGCTGGTGTTTTCATTTCCACTCCTACAACAATAAGGAAGATGGGGAAAGCAGCAGCACGTGGGGTTGGGGGAAGAAAGAGAGGAGTCCCACTGGACACATAAGTTGGATGTGCCTATGGGCATCCATGTACAAAAGCTATTTGATGTGCTCCCAGGAGGCCAGGAGCAGAGAAGCTGTGGGAGAGACACACAGATTTGGATGTGATAAGCAGGCAGGTGGCTGCAACAACCACAAAGAATGGATAGTTCGAGCATCAGAGGTCTGAAGACGAAGCCTGAGGAATTCCAGCACAGAGGAAGAGGCTGGAGAGGAGCTCAAGAAAGAGCAGCAGCAGGAGGAGAAGGAAAACCAGGAGAGTGTGGGATAACAGAGGGCAGGGAAGGAGACCCTGACAAAGAGTGTGTTCAGTTAGTGTTCTGAAAGCATAAACTGAAAGTCATAAAACTTTTGAGCTGAAAGGGACCCAAGAGATCTTTCAATCTAGTCCCCTTAGCTCTTCTGATGAAGAGACAGAGATTCAAAGAGGTGAAGTGAGTTGCCTGAGGCCACACTGTGATTTCATAGCAGTATCCCTGATGCCTAAGGAGTAATAAAACACTTTTTCTAACAAATATTCTAAAATTCAAAATCGTTCCTATTCAGTCAGTCTGGAATTTTTCCCAATGTGACGAAATTAGTGAGATTTTATTGCTGTCTAAGAACAACCCTTAACCTTCCCATGTACTAAGATGCAGTAACGTCAACCAAACTGTATTTCATAGATCTATTTATAGTGTACATTTTAATAAATCATGCTCTAATGAATTTAAAAACAGAAGAATATACAGTCAACTCAGCAACATGCAAAAGAATGAAACTGGACCATTTTTTTATACCATACTCAAAATGGATGATAGGAGGGAAAAAAAAAAGGATGAAAGACATAAATGTGAGACCTGAGACCATAAAAATCCTAAAAGAGGAAACAGCGAGGTCTTTGACATCAACTGTAGGAAATTCTTTTTAGATATATCCCTGAGGCAAGGGAAACAAAAGCAAAAATAAGCTATTGGGACTACATCAAAATAAAAGTCTTCTGCACAGTGAAGGAAACAATCAACAAAACTAAAAGGAAACCTAGTGAGTGGGAAAAGATAATTGCAAATGACATATCCAATAAAGGAGTAATATCCAAAATATATAAAGAACTTATAAAACTCAGCACCCAAGAATGAACAATCCCATTAAAAATGGGCAGAAGACATGAATAGACATTTTTCTACAGGAGACATACAGATGGCCAACAGACACATGGAACAATGCTCAATGGTCACTTATCATCAGGGAGATGCAAATCCGAACTACAATGAGATATCACCTCACCCTGTCAGAATGGCTAAAATCAATAACACAAGAAGCAACGGGTGTTGACAAGGATGTTGTTGGCAAGGATGTGGTGAAAGGGTAGGAATGCAAACTGGTGCAGCCACTGTGGAAAACAGTATGGGTTGCTCAAAAAGTTAAAAATAGAACTACCCTATAATCCAGCAATTGCACTTATTACCCAAAGAATACGAAAAAATAATTCAAAGGGATACATGCACCCTATGTTTATAGCAGCATTATTTACAATATTATGGGAAAATACAAATTATGGAAATAACCTAAGTGTCTATTGATTGATGAATGGATAAAGATGATGTGGTGTATATATACAATGGATATTACTCAGCCACAAAAAAGAATGAAATCTTACCCTTTGCAGCGACATGAATGGATCTAAAGAGTATGAGGCTAAGGGAAGTCAGTCAGAGAAAGACAAATACCATATGATTTCAAATATTGGAATTTAAGAAACTAAACACACAAAGGTGGAAAAAAAAGAGAGAGAGGCAAACCAAGAAACATTCTTAATTATAGAGGACAGTCTAATGTTTACCAAAGGGAGGTAGGTAGGTGGGTTAAATAGGTGATAGGGATTAGGAGTACATTTGTTGTGATGAACACCAGGTGACACATGAAAGTGCTGAATCACCCTATTGCACACCTGAAACTAATATTACACTGTAGGTTAACTAACTGGAATTTAAATAAAAACTTTAACAAAAGAAATATATAGTCAACTAATATTCAACAGGGAAGTCAGGAATGCTCAATGGAGAAAAGAGTCTCTTCAATAAATGGTCTGGGGATAATTGGATGTTTGTATGTAAAAAAATGAAACTGGACCCATAACATACACCACTGACAAAAATTAACTGGAAGTGGGTTAGAGACTTAAATCTATGACCTGAAGCCATGAAACTCCTCGAAGAAAATACAGGACCAAACTCCTTGACATGGGTCTTGGTAATGCCTTTTTGTATTTGCCACTTAAAGCACAAGCAGCAAAATAAAAAAAATAAATAAGTAGGATACATTAAACTAAAGAGCTTCTGCACAGCAAAAGAAAAGACAACCTACAGAATGGGAAAAGATATTTGCAAGCCATATATCTGATATGGGGTTAAAATCCAAAACATACAGCACTCACACAACTCAACAACAAAAAAATAAATAGGGAGCCTGGGTGGCTCAGTGGGTTAAAGCCTCTGCCTTCGGCTCAGGTCATGATCCCAGGGTCCTGGGATCGAGGCCCACATCGGGCTCCCTGCTCAGTGGGAAGCCTGCTTCCTCCTCTCTCTCTGCCTGCCTCTCTGCCTACTTGTGATCTCTCTCTGTGTGTCAAATAAATAAATAAATAAAGTCTTTAAAAAATAAATAAATAAGTAAGTAAGTAAGTAAATAAAAATTAAAAAAAAATAGGCAAAGGACCTGAACAGATATTTCTCCAAAGAAAATATACAAAAAACTAACAGGTAGTTTAAAAGATGCTCAATATCACTAATTAGATAAATGAAAATTAAAATCACAATAAAAATGAGATACGGCTTCATGCCTGTTAAAATGCCATCATCAAAAAGACAAGAGATAACAAATGCTGGTAAGGATGTGGAGAAAAGGGACCTGTGCACTGTTGGTTGGACTGTAAATTGGTGAAGCCACTCTGGAAAACAATAGGGAGGATACTCCACAAATTAAAAGTAGAACTGCCATATGATCCAGCAATTCCACTTCTGGGAATATATCCAAAAGAAGTGAAAATACTAACTTGAAAAGATATCTGCACCCCCATTTTCACAGCAGCATTATTTACATTAGCCAAGACCTGGAAATGATCTAAGCGTCCACTGATGAATGAATGGATAGAGAAGTAGTTGTGGTATACACACATACATACAATGGAGTATTAGACATGAAAATAAAGAAATCTGAATATTTATGACGACGTGAATGGACGCCGAAGGCCTTATGCTAAGTAAAATAAGTCAGACAGAAAAAGACAAATACTGTATGATCTCACTTACATGTGCAATCTAAAAATATAGAAAGAAAAACGAAACTCAGAGAAGCAGAGATCAGACTTGGGGGTGGGGATCAAAGGAAGGTGACCATAAGGGACAAACATCCAGTTATAAGATAAATTAGTACTATAGACATACTACATGGTGACTATGGCTAACACTGCTGTACAATATATAGGAAAACTTGTAAGATAGTAAATTAAAAGTTTTTGTCACAGGAGAAAGATTTTCTCCTTTACTCTTTTTCCTTTCTTTTTACTGTGTCTATATGAGAAGATGAATGGTAGCTAAACCTATTATGGTAATCATCTCACAATACAAGTAAATCAAATCATCATGTTGCACACCTTAACTTACACAGCGAGGTATGTAAATTATTTTCTCAATAAAACTGGAAAGAAAACTCAAAAGCTTAAAAACAGCGGGAGTCATAACTCATGTGGCAGATAAGACAACAGGTCCAAAATGGAGCTGCTTATGCTAAGCCCCATGTCACCACACCAAGAATGTAACTAAAGTTTTGACTCTCCCAGAAATGGAATGTTAAACCAGTCAATCAGGAGGAATTGCCTTATCAGCACTAGCTACGCAATCTGCCCAACAGACCCCTGCCATCCTCTAAAGGAAAGTGATCTTGCAGTAATCAACGATTTTTTTGCCTCATATAATTTCCTTGTTCCTGCTCCCTCCTGCCTATGAAAGTCTTTCATTTTGTACAGTTCCTCAGAGTTCCTTTCTATCTGCTAGATTGGATGCTGCCCAATTTATGACCTGTTGAATAAAACTAATAAGATCTTCAAAATTGACTCAGAACTGAATGAGTTTTTAACACTCAACAAACTCTACATTTTAGTTTTAATATATGTAAATTACCCCATAATAAAACTTAGTTTTAAAAACAGAGCAAATAAAAAGGTTAGACGTTTAAACTAAAAAATAATTACTTTCTAAGTTAATTTGTACACAAGGACCTAAGGGATAGAAATATATAAATATTTGGAACTTGATCCTTCTTATGGCTTTAAGGAAACCACTCTACCTTATTCTTTGTTTCCCTCACTATAAAACAGGAATGATATCATCTTGCAAGACTGCTCATGGTTTATTAATACAGGTGAAATTCTTGAATAAAAACATTAAATACATGATAAATATTTTCTGGTAAATATTATCTAACTACATTTATAAATAACAGCATTTTACAGCCACATTAGAATTATAAATTAAAGCCCATTTGAAAGTATACACAAATATATGCATATATATACATACCAGAAGGAAAAGAAAGCCACAATTATCAATGAACGAAGACAGAAAATAACCCTCTCATGTACGATTATTTTGATCAATATAATAAAAATATCTTGTGGCTGATCTCTTTTCACTTAATTGTTTAATGTCATTTGGGCTCTCCCTAAATCATATGAAATTGAATATAGCAAGAAACTATAACACTGCTGGCCTTTTTCTCTAGCTAATGAAGAGAAGCAGAATGATGAAATTATCCTGAAGATAAGCTATTTTATTTATTCAAAATTTGCCTCTGGTTTATGAATCAGGGACTATACAATGATAGAGCTTTGCATTTCTGGAGGGAATGTTGCTACAAATCAGTTTCTCAATCTTACCACTACTGACATTTGGGCAGCTAGGTAATTCTTCATAGGGGTGGGAGGGTGCTGTCCTGTGCATTGTAGGATATTTAGCAGCATCCTTAGCCTCTACCCAGTAGATGCCAATAATACTCCCACCCCAAAAACCAAAACCGTCTCTAAACATTGCTAAATCTCCCTGGGGGGCAAAGTCCCAACTACTTCTACAAAAGCCTTTCTGTGCACAAGTGGGCTCCCTTTTAAATACACTGAGGACACAGGTCCACAAGTCCTCCAGGCTTATCCTCTCACTTCATTCATTAGAGACTTTTATTTATTTTTTAAGATTTTATTTATTTTAATTTTATTTTTTTATCAGAGAGAAAGAGAGCACAAGCAGGGGGAGCTACCGGTAGAGAAGGCAGAGGGAGAAGAACACTCGACACTGAGCAGGGAGCCCGACGTAGGACTCAATCCCTGGACCCTGGGATCATGACCTGAGCCAAAGGCAGACACTTAACCGACTGAGCCACCCAGGCATCCCAACATTAGAGTCTTTTGAACACTTACATCTTCTATGTGTGTAAATCAGATCATCCTGAGACTGTTTTCAAAACCTTTCAACAACTTTCCATTGCACAGAGGAGAAAAACAAAAACCAAAACCTCAACATGGTCAACCTCATCCCCAGGGCGAGGATGGGCCCCGGAGTGATTGACTTCTGCTTCCCCCAACCCACTTTTAAATTTTTCTTTTTTAAGATTTTATTTATTTATTTGTGAGAGAGAGAGACAGAGGGAGAGAGAGGGAGCAGCAGGCAGGCAGAGCAGGCAGAGGGAGAAGCAGACTGCCCACTGCACAAGGAGCCCAGTACAGGACTTGATCCCAGGATCCTAGGATTGTGACCTGAGCCAAAGGCAGACCCTTAACTGACTGAGCCACCCGGGTGTCCCTCCCCCAACATACTTTTAGGTAAATTGAGGCTACAGGGAGGGCCACCACAGCAGGAGCAGTTGTCATTGATGGTAGTACATTTGCTTCTCTCTTGTCCCGCAGTCCTCCGCCTGGGCTGCTTAGACAGTGGGGATTCTCTTTCCTCCCAACTGGCCATTCCTGAAAATCCAAGCCTCAAGATCTCAGACTGCTAGAGCTTCAAGGAGCCTTGGGAGCTTCCAGTCTGGTGATCTGTGGGCCATGCTCTGGGATCCCCTGGGGCTGCTGGGACTGGTGTGAGAGCAGAGGGCTTGAGACCAAGTGGGCAGGGCTCCCTAGCATGTGGTTTTGATTGAGGAAAATTTTTATCAGCTGCAAGCAAAAAGATACTTGAGAACAAATTTAATTTTTTATCCATTGTTATTGGTTGACATGTCTCTTATATCTCACTTATGGGTTAAACCTCCATCTCTTGGGTGCCTGGGTGGCTCAGTGGGTTAAAGCCTCTGCCTTTGGCTCAGGTCATGATCTCAGGGTCCTGGGATCGAGGCACGCATCGGACTCCTTGCCCAGCAGGGAACCTGCTTCCTCCTCTCTCTCTGCCTGCCTCTCTGCCTACTTGTGATCTCTCTCTTGCTGTCAAATAAATAAATAAATAAATAAATAAATAAATAAATAAATAAAAATCTTCAAAAAAAGAAAGGAAAAACCCCTCTGTCTCTTTCCCCTCATGTATATTTTGTTGATATGTGAGTCATTGGTATTGTAGAGATTCCCATAGCTTCAATTTTGTATTTTCATTTGTTTTTTAAATACATTCCTCTAGCCTGTTTGTCTCCTGTAAATTCTTCGTTAGACCCAGAGGTTTGAGGAGATTCAGGTTCTGTTTTGTTTTTGTGGTGGGGCTGGGGGAGGGACAGAGCAACTTCGCAGGTGGAGACGGTGGTGTTTCCTTCTACTGGGAAGCTCCAAAATCTGGTGGTCTTTCTTGTGATGTTCACAGCCATTAACGCTCCTTGCTATGTCCATAACCCATTAGGAATTGCACGTCGGGGATGTTCTCATTCTGTTACTCCTTGTCCATGTAATAGCTGGAATTCTGTAACCCTCTTCATTTACAGATGAGGAAACCAAGGCTACAGCCAGCAGAGCTCTTCCTTCTGCAGGCCAGCCCCCCTGGGGAGCGTCCCCGAATGGCAGGTAGCCCTGCCTCCCCGGATGCTGGGCGAGCAGGCGGGCCTGCAGCTCTGGCAGTCTGAACCGGGAAGGGGAGCCGCCGAGCAACGGAAGGGTGAATGCTGGCGGGAAGAGCAGACAATGAGCTTTAAATCAAAGGTGATACTAGAAGCGGCCGGGAGCTGGGGCCCCGGGGCAGAGTGCAGGAAGCGGGGTCCTCTCACTCATGACTTGCCAGGCAGCAGGCACGGGCAGGAAGTGCTGTCTCCAGAAATGTCGTCACAGATGAGAAGAGGCTGCGGCATGTGACCAGGCTTTCAAGACAGTTTGGCGAGAGATCCCAGACGCAAACTTAGGGGCGGGAAGGGAAGGGTGATGCGGGCAAGGAAGTGGAGGGGCTTTGCGAGGCGGGAAGCCGAGCTGTCATCCTCCTCCTGTCCCTCCGTCCCTCCGGGCTCCTGACCCAACTTGAGAGCAGAGGCGGCGGGATCCAGCTGCCATTTTTCAAACCAATTAAGGAGAAGGCGCTGTGGCCCCAGCAGGGCGTGCTGTCGCCCTGTCCTGAGTCAGCAGGCTCAGACCAGGACCTTCGGCGATGACATCTGAAGGATCTAATTGATCGCCTCAGAGTTAAAAATAAAAGTAGCAAGCAGCTAGTCTTCTGACTTGAAACTGCTGCAGGAGGGAGTCTCTTTTTCAGCAGAGGTTTTCTATCAGAGATGCCAGAGAGCGGTGTCCCCGCTGGCTTAGCTGATGGTACAGAGGCTCCGCACATTCCCTTTCCATTTTGCACCATCTCCTTCAGGAGGCCTCCCGTCCTGAATTCATCAATTAGCCAGAAGTAAGTTCCATCTGGCGTGACAATACGGCCATTCAAAACACAGAAGCCCAAAGCTCTCGGCTGAGAAAAGTCACAAAGACCCTGTGCTCCATCTTAAACCTGAAACAGTCACTCTTAGGACAGTTGAGTGAAAAGCCCTAGAATAGAACAGAGAAAGTGGGTCAAACCACCCCTTTTGGTCATTTTGCAATCCGTAGACCAAACTGTTGGCTGTGAAGGTTCTACTTTTCCTCCAATTTGTCTGGCATTGTGTGGATGTTTCTTCAGAAAAAGGAAAAAAAAAAAAAAGGTCCTATTCTCCAAGCTTGAGAATCAGAATAGAAAGGTCTGGGCTTGCAGAGTTGGGAAGGGAAATGAAATCAGAGCAGTCACTGTCCTTAGGAGTGATACCCAGACTTCTCTCTTTCCCAGAACATGAGAGCCAAAAATACTTTTTCTGCTCTTCTATGAAAGTTGGACAGCAGCAAAATCGTCACTGACTATCGTTTATGAAAACACAGCTCAGTAAAATGTAATCCATATAAACACGGGATCCCAATATGGCCCAGTCCTGACATAGTGTCGCCTTCTAAGAAATAACAGCCTGACATGAAAGTAGGGTTCAGATGAGTCCAAATCTGTATTTAGTCTCTTGAGGGAACTTGAAAGAGGAAACAGTTTTTAGACACAGCACAACATCTACAAAAGGTTCTATTTCTTCATCTTTCTCCACCCTGGCGCCTACGCCTCCCATCAGAGCTTCCCATGGACCCTACCTCTGTCGCCCAGCCCACGCGGCCCCTCTCCCTCCTCGCCTCCTTCCTCTCTGCAGGTCTCTTCACTCTCTCCATCCATTATGCCTTTCTAGAGTCCATCATTTTCTTCTTTTATTTTCTTAGCACCTGGATTCTATACAAAATAGCCCCGAAAAACCAGGAATCGATCTAGTAAGAAAGTGGGAGGTGGCAGGAGGAGAAAAGGTTAAAAGGTGTACATATGCAATTTTGTGCTCTTCCTTTGTGGGATCTTTGTGAGCCTGGCCAGGCGGGAAAGCATAGTTACCGTATCTTCCGGAGCGCTCTGCCTTGGCCCTAATCCCATCTGCTGTTTTTCCTCCTTCCAGTTGATCATGATTCCTGCCCAGGACTTCTGAAGACGCTCTCTGGGGGTTTCCAACATTTCTCTTTGCAGACCAGGGAGCAAAGGTACTGGCCTACGGGCTTAAGCCCACCTTCTCCAGGATCCCTGTGTCTAGCAAGATCAGGGGAAGTTGCATTTCTTTCCAGGGGCTTCTGGCCACTAAAGGACCCATGCTCTCACAACCAGAAGCAGACAAGGAGACAGTTCCAACCCCCGAAAGTCTGAGATGCCTGGAGGTGTCACTAGTTTGGTACCACCATCCTGGGGCATGCATCAACCCTTCATTCCCACAAAAACCACAACAAAGGCTCTTATTCACAGCTATTCCCCCCCACCCCCACGTCCAGATTGACCCTGGTGCTTCCCCTGGGGGCCCCCTACCCATGGTGTGTTGTGCCCCCTCCTCTTGGGAACTGTGAGTGTAAAAACATCTTTTCAAAGGTCATTGTCTCTTAATCTGTTGGCTTTAGTATACCTCAAATTTTCTATTAATACACTTTTTTTTTAACAGCTAGGAAACATCTTATCCCACTACATGTCAGATGTTCAACTTTAAGAAGGTGAGGCTTACTTGCTTCATTTCCGGATTTCCATGAGCATCCTGGTACCTAGCTCTGACCTCTGTTGGATTTGTTCCAAGAAGGTGGCAATGGTTCCCTCCTTCCTTCCTTCCTTCCTTCCTTCCTTTTTTTCCTTCCTCAGCCCTAATTAACTTTGACAAATGTGAGAACTTAGCCCATTCGGTTTGTGATGAAATCCAGGATTGATTAGCTATTTTCAGTGCTCAGTTCTCCTGGACTGACCTGACCCAGTCACTTCTGATTTTCCAAGGTAGGCTCTTGCATCTTCCCGGTGGAGGAAACACTTTAGCAACCTGTCCAGTCTGAACACAAACATGAAGAAGTCTTTCCTTTTTATTTTATCCAACTTCCTTTGCCATTCTAGAAAAATTTCTTAACTTCTTATAAAATTGTATGTCCTTTGAGATTAAAAGTCAACTTCTAGCTGCTAATTTCATAAAGGCATCTTTTAGATTGGTGGCCAACTCCCCTTTGTGAGTATAGTCTGTGTTTCTAGTATCAGAGCATTTTCCTGGACCTCTCCTGGTTTTAGCACTGAAAGGCCAGCACCCTAGGCTTGGGAAAATCAGCACGGTTGGTCATCTGACTTTTACACAGCCTCAACTTCATGAACTTACCTAATGCTAAAAGCATATATTTGCCTTAAAATTGTGATTCCAACTCTGGTGAAGTCTCCACATATGCCTTTGTCTTTCTGGTGGTTGTCCCAATCTGTAATAGTTTGTATCTGATCCACTCATGTCTGGAGTGCTGTAAATCCAATAATATGGCAGTGAATATGCATTCTTGGATTGGGCCTACAGAGATTATTTTAATGCCAGGTATAGCTGAGTACCATATCTTAGATCCAACATCTCATATGATAAACCTTAAAAAAATGTAATTCATAGGGTGCCTGGGTGGCTCAGTCAGTTAAGTGACTGCCTTCAACTCAGGTCATGATCTCAGGGGATCGAATCCCGCATTGGGCTCCCTGCTTAGCTGGGAGCCTGCTTCTCCCTCTTCCACTCTCCCTGCTTGTGTGTGCACGTTCTCTCTCTCTGTCAAATAAATAAATAAAATCTTTTTTAAAAATGTAATTCATGTAAACCTAGAAGTTCACATGACCCATTCTCAGTGAAGATGTCATATTAAAAAAGCAATTCAAGTTTTATGGGCATTCTAAACACTAACATATTGCCCATTTTATCCTTATTACAATAGCATCAAATAGCACAAAGTGGAAAGAGTTATGGGTACTGTGGAGTTCTGCTAAGTGGTTCTGTGTCCTGGTGAAGGCAGTAAAGAGGGTATCCATCTGTGTTCCCTCCAGCTCGAGGTCTCTGTTAGAATCAGAAGGCTCCTTAAAAATCAGTCAGCATTGCTCTCCTTCAGTAGTTTTCTACAGTGTATGTGGTTAATAAATTCTGGGTGATTAAATGGCCTTGTTAAGCTCAATCTCTCAGAATCTCATTGTCTACTAACATATTTCATTTTCCATTAAAGTTATGAGCATCTGTATCTTAAGATTTGTATAGAATATAGATGATAGAATAAAATCTTCGTGACAGACAGATCATGGTGATTCTGTAGAAACTTTTCCATACGATCACTCTCTTTCATGGCTATGTGCATTCTGTGCCACCCATCATGGACCCCCTACTTCACCTTGTGATTTTTTTACATTAGGGCTCCATATGGACGGTGATGCAAGGAGGAAGGTTGCAGCCTAAGGTGGAGGGGTGGGTAGGTGTGGCTGAGTAGTGTGTAGTTCCTCAAGGGAGGAAACCAATGCTTAAAGGAAGGTAAGTATTGGCCTGAGGGGGACAATGAGAAGGGACAGAAAGTTGGTAATCCCTCTGAGCTCATAGAACTGGGGAATAAATATGGAAGAATTAGCAGAACTTGCTCCAGAGGGCTGCAAGGGAAGCAGTTCCCTCAGTGGGAGCAAGGAGATAGAGTACCCTTCAGGGAGGAAGTTGTGAAGAGAGCTGAGGACAAAGGGGATTTCAATTACAGGGTGAGGAAGATGTGAGTGGGCTCACTGCAGAGGAAGCTTCAAAGGAGAGCCAGCGTTGGAAGGAAGAGCAGTGAGGTAATGAAGATCTCCTGGACATCACCATTGTGAGACAGGCCTGATGACTGTCAGGACTACCAGATCTTCACTACCACCTCTGGCCCCAGAGGACTCATGTTCCTGAAGTGGGAAAATGCATCCTCCTCTGCACAGACAACATGGAGCCCCTGCCCCTACTACCCATGCTGAGAATCTGAGGATGGCTCTTCTTTCAGGCCTGAAGGCATTGGCAAGTAGGGAGCTTGCCCTCAGAAGACCCAGTCCACAGGAGTCCATCTAAGTTAGCTAATGTACACTATGTGCTGTGACTGAGAGTCCCTTGCATCCTGCTACCCCCACAGAACTATCTCCTGTCAAAAGAACACAGCAGCTGAGATAAGCAGTTTCGGAATTTGTAGGGCCTAATACTTAATAGCTGTCGAACCTTCATCAGGTAAGGTATTGGTTGTTGTAACTCTGTTTCCTCATCTTTAACATGGGAATAATAACGGCCCATTAGAGTAGGACATGGCCTCTTTGATTGAGAACCTAATTTGGATCCTTTTTTCAAAAGAAAAGTTTTTGGTGTTTTTTTTTTTTAAGATTTTTTTTTTTTAATCAGTGAGAGAGCACACAAGCAGCAGAAAGTGGAGGGAGAGGCCAGCTCCCTGCTGAGCAAGGAGCCCGATGTGGGACTCAATCCCAGGACCCTGGGATCATGACCTGAGCTAAAAGCAGATGCTTAACCAACTGAGCCACCCAGACATGTCTCAAAAGAAAAGCTTGAGTAGAAAAGTTTGAGATCTCTTTTCCAAAAGAAACGTTTGGATGTAAGGAAGATGGTGAAGTAGGAAGCATCCAGAGTCCCTCTCCCCATGTAGACAACAATTGGACTGGCAGAATCTCTCTGATGTAACTATTTTATACCCAGGGAATCTACTGAAGGCTTGCAACATCTAGAAGAAGGCTTAAATGGTAAGTTGTAGTTAATTTTGATCAACTTCCACTCTTAACACAGTAGAATCCTCCACCCATCAGGCCCCTGGTAGGCAGCTATGCATATGCTCCCAAAGCAGTTTGCACATAGCTTTCAAGAGCTAGAATGGGTGAGAAGGACCCTGTCCTCTAAATATCAGGGATTGGGCTCTGATCACTGATTGCTACTTCTGATTGCAGAGGCGCAGACACAGAGATGGGCAACATTGTTATAGTCTTCAATTCCATTTTTATAAACCCTACTCCTCTAGCCAAAGTGCTTTCCGGGATTTAAACAGCTGGCCCCTATTTTGGAAGACTTTTTTTTCCCTATGTGTTCCCCTTTTTCCTTTTGGGGGTTAAACATTTAAGGACTAGGACATTCAAAAGCAACCACATAGACATTTAAAAATATGAATACATATACATTTACACACATGAATTTAGAAAGTCACAGCATGTACCCAGGGAAAGACACAAGTTCAGAAAAGGCCTGAGAAGACCGCAGGCTTACATCTCTGGTTGATCTCTATAAAAACAAAACCAAAAAACCAGCAAGGGGAGAATCTGAGTTCCACACTTAACACATGATAGGATTCAAATGTCCAATGTTCAACAAAAAGAATCACAAGGCATATAAAGAAACAAGAAAATATGACAGATTCAAAGGAAAAAAAAAGTAGAGAACAAACACCGTCCTGGAGAAAGACTAGATGGCAGATTTATTAGACAAAGACTTTAAAACAATTGTCTTGCAGATGCTCAAAGAGCTAAAAAGAGATTTAGATAGAGTCAAGAAAGATGCTGTATGAACAAGACTTACATGTTAATAAAAAGATAGAAAACATAAAAAAAGGATCCACAAGGCGAAAACTACAAAAACTGAAATGAAAAATTCATGGAAGAGAATCAGAACAGCTTTGAGTCAGTGGAAGAAGTGGTGAACTTGAAGACAGGATCATGAACATTCTCAAGTCCAAGGAACAAAAAGAAAAAAAGTTTAAAGAAAAATCAACTGAGACTATAGGACACGTAAGGTACAATCAAGTGGACGAGCATACATGTTGTAAGAGTCCCAGAAGGAGGAAAAAGAGAAGAGGGCAGATTATTTGAAGAGGCAATGGTTGAAAACTTGCCAAATTTGATTAAAGGCATGGAAATAAACATTCAAGAAGCTCAATGAGCCCAAGTAGAATAAACTCAAAGAGACCCCAACAAGAGACATTATATTCAAACTATCAAAAGACAAAGAGAGAATCCTGAGAGCTTGCTTCAGCAGCACATATACTAAAATAGGAACAATGCAAAGAGGATTAACATGTCCCTGTGAGAGGATGAGAGAATCTTGAAAGTAGCAAGAAAGAAGTGACTCATTCCATACTAGATATCAGTAGTTGTGGAAAAAAGTGGTGATGGAGAACACAGCTTCCCCATCATCCCATGAGTGATTAGACAGCTATCCACAAACAAAAACAGCTCTGGGAAACCTCTAGAGTCCACTTAGAAAGTTTAGCTTTGGGACGCCTGGGTGGCTCAGTTGGCTAAGTGTCTGCCTTTGGCTCAGGTCATGAACTTGGGATCCTGGGATCGAGTCCTACATGGGGCTCCTTGTGCAGTGGGGAGTCTGCTTCTCCCTCTTGCCCCTCCCCCTGCTTGTGCTTTTTCTCTCTCTGACAAATAAATAAAATCTTAAAAAAAAAAAGAAAGAAAGAAAGTTTAGCAATACAGCATAACAAAAATAATGGAGAATAATCAAGAACTGCATTTGCTTGTATCATCCCATCCCCCAAACTGGCATTGTGCAGCATCAAGAGGGAACTTGCCAGCTAGAAAGAGCTCCTCTTACCAGGAAGGAAGAGCAGGGTGAGCAACAAGTTTTTCCAGGCACGAGTGATCTGCTTCAGTACCACCCCAACCAGACTAGCAAACTGGAAACACACAGAACTAGCTGGGAACAAGGGAGAAAGGTAGTGGCTTGATTAGCAGACATGCAGTGAAAGCAAACACAGTTTACAGAGATCTGCTCTGCAGACAAACTCAGCAAACTTCGCTACTGACAAAGCCCATGACCTGCACAGCTGCCACAGACCCCGTGCAGATTTTGCCAGCTTTTATCCCACAGGTAAACACATTTGTTCACTGATGCTAGCTGCTTAATTCCCTCCTCATTCCCTCCCACCCTGCCCTTGCCAGAGACAGCCATCTGACAACCATCCAAGGTCTCTGTGGCTGCAGCTGTGCAAGTATAAGATACCAGTCACCTGAATCCCTCCTCTCCTCTGCCAGATGCCTGGAGCCATGCCTGCAGCCAGCTTAGGCCTTTGCAGCTGCAGGAACACAAGACTCTAGCCTAGAATCCTCTCCCTGCTGACCTCCCTACCCCCTGCGGTGCCCATGCTCTGGGCTAGCCCCTCCAGAGCTGCCTGCCCACATCACCAGGCTGATACCTATCATCAGCCTCCACAATAGTGTGTGTGCCCTCGAGGTGGGAATGCAGGGAGAGTGTGAAACCACAGGTGAGCATGCCAACAGCTAGAGCGCCCCCCATCCAATTGCTTGTGGGCCTGGATCAGGCCCTGCCTTCTTCACTGGCCAGCAGCACTGTGCCCAGCAGCTAGCCCCTTCTGCTGTGTACCTGCATGTCCCTTGTGTGGTTCCTGTCACCAACCTCCACTACAGTATGCTTGCCTGGGGGAAGGATATGCAGCCACAGGAGAGCATGCTGATCACCAGGCCCAGTTTCTGGTGAGTTCATAGTTGGCTCCAGCCCTTGGTATCTGCCTTGGCCCCATCAATAATGTGTGTGTCCATAACACCCTTACCACTACCTGGGAACCTGCTGCTGAGTCCACAGCTGAGTGTGTGCACACTGATGGTTCTGGCCACCACCACTGACTGCTGAGGTTCCTTTTACATAGAAGTGCTGCTGAGGACTCCAAAAGCTCTTGCAGCAACTGCAAACCCTCTGCAGTTCTTACCAAGGTCCACAGAGTTGTTAATGTTGTCGACCCCAGTACCTGAGCCAAAGAGATATCATGCCCCCTCAGACCCAGTGCTGCCATGTGTCCCCAACCTCGGCACGATGCACCATTAGACCCAGGGTCACAGCACAGTCCAGCATGCCCCCATCCACAGGTGAAAGCTTCCCTTACTGAAATCAGTCTATAAAGTCTAGAAGAGGTGACTGTCTCAGGCACCTACACAAGACTACAGGGATCGTGAAGAATCAAGTAACATGTCTCCACCAAAGGAATTCAGTAAACTTCCGGTAATTGTCACCAAAGAAATGGAGATGTAGGAATTGCTGAACAAAGAATTCAAAAAATCTCTTGATGCTCAGAGAACTACAAGAAAAATAAATGACTTAACAATATCAGGAAAACAAAACAAGAACAAAATAAGAAGTTCAACAAAGAGAGAGAAAACATTAAAAAGAATCAAATGTTGGAGCTGAAGAATGCAATGACTGTACAGACCTCAACACAAGAACAGCTGTCTATGACAAGCCCACGGCTGACAGCATCCTAAATGGGGAAAGTCGGAGAGTTTTTCCTCTAAGATAAAAAATGAGACAAGAATGCCCACTCTCACCACTCTTATTCAACATAGTACTGGAAGTCCTAGCCAGAGCAATCAGGCAAGAGAAAGAAGTAAAAGCCATCCAAACAGGAAAGAAAGAAGTAAAACTATCTTTGTTTGCAGATGATACTCTATAATATAGAGAAAATCCTAAAGATACCACAAAAAAAACCTGCTAAAATGAATCAACAAATTCAGTAAAGTTTCAGTATTAAAAAAATCCACATACTAAAAACAGTTGCATTTCTTATATGCAACTGATGAGTCCCTAAACTCTATCTCTGAAACAAATAATACACTACATGTTAATTAATTAAATTTAAATAAAATAAAATTTAAATTTAAAAAGTGGGATTGTACAAATCTGTAGCTTGTGGTAGCAGAAAAAATAAAAACCGTTGCACTTCTATACACTAACAACAAGCCATGGAAAAGAATAAAACAATCTCATTCACAATAACATCAAAAACAATAGAATACTTAGGAAAAAAATTAACAGAGAAGGTAGAAGATCTATACCCTGAAAGGTACAAGACTCTGATGAAAGAAATTGAAGAAGACACAAGTGGAATGATATCCCATGTTCACGTATTAGGAGAGTTAATATTGTTTGAATATCCATTTTACCAGTAGCCATCTATAGATTCAGTGCAACCCCTATCAAAATTCCAATGGCATTTTCTGTAGAAATAGAAAACACAATACTATAACTTGTATGGATCCACAAAAGAACCCACATCACCAAAGCAATCCTAAGAAATTAAAAGGCAATATATGGAATGGGAGAAAATATTTGCAAATCACATATCTGATAGGGGGTTACTATCCAAATTTGTGAAGAATTCCTGTAATTCAAGAGCAAAAAACAAACAACCTGGTTTTTAAATGGGCAGAGGAACTGAATAGACATTTTTCCAAAGAAGACATACAAATAGCCACGAGGTATATGAAAATGTCCTCGGGCGCCTGGGTGGCTCAGTGGGTTAAAGCCGCTGCCTTCGGCTCAGGTCATGATCCCAGGGTCCTGGGATCGAGGCCCACATCGGGCTCTCTGCTCGGCGGGGAGCCTGCTTCCTCCTCTCTCCTCTCTCTCTGCCTGCCTCTCTGCCTACTTGTAATCTCTCTCTCTGTGTCAAATGAATAAAATAAAATCTTTAAAAAAAAAAAAAAGAAAATGTCCTCATAATCACCAACCATCATGAAATGCAACCACAAATCTCAATGAGATATCACCTCACACCTGTTAGGATGGCTACCATCAAAAAGATTAGAAATAACAAGTGTTGGTGAGGATGTGGAGAAAAGGGAATCCTTGTGCACTGTTGATGGAAACATAAATTGGCACAGCCACTGTGGAGTATGGAGGTATTTAAAAATAATAATAATAATAATAATAAAAATAGAACTACCATATAACCCAGCAATTCCACTTCTGGATATATATCCAACAGAAGTGAAAACAGGATCTCAAAGAGATACCTGCACTCTCATGTTCATAGCCGCATTATTCACAAAAGCCAAGATATAGAAACAATCTACATGTCCATTAATGGATTCATGGATAAAAAAGATAGTGTATATAAAATGGAATATTACTCAGCCATGAGAAAGAAGAAAATATTTTCATTTTGACAACTTGGATGAACTTTGAGGACATGAAAAAAGTCAGACTGAGAAAGATAAATACAGTATGATACCACTTATATATAAAATCTAAAAAAGTCAAATTCGGATAAACAGAGAGTAGAGTGTTGGTTGCTAGGGGTTGGATAAACCCTTTCCTCAACCCCAGTTCACCAACAGTTCCACAGAGCACAGAACTAAGAAAATAGGAATGGCTGGCTATAGAGTAAAGTCTCTGACTTTGGCCTTGGAGCCTGTAATGCAGAGGAGGAACTTGAGGGGGTGGGGAAGAGAGAGAGAGAGAGAGAGAGAGAGAGAGAAGGAGAGAGAAGAGGGAGAGGGAGGGACTGCAGTAGGGAGGACAAGAGAGACAGAAAGAGAGAGGAAAGGTGTCACTTACTGGGAAATAAGTAGCAACAGAATTGCCAGAAATAGAAGAAACCGATTTCTGTAGAATACCATGGGTAATGACTCTGTTCTTAAATGTGGAGGAATCATCTCTGGGAGCTTACTGCAAATAATAATAAGTGCTCCGACACAATAAAGCAACATTCATTTAAAAACTGGACATTGAGGGGTGCGTGGGTGGCTCAGATGTTTAAGCATCTGCCTTTGGCTCAGGTCATGATCTCCAGGTCCTGGGATTGAGCCCCATGTTGGGTTCCTGGGTCAGTGGGGAGTCTGCTTCTCCCTCTCCCTCTTCCTTTCCCCCTGCTTATGCGCTCTCTCTCTCTCTCTTTCTCTCTCTCTCTCTGTATCTATCTCGAATAAATAAAATCTAAATAAATAAATAAATAAATAAATAAATAAATAAATAAATAAATAAATAAATATTGGACATCAAAAACCAGAATCCAGAATCTCTGGGCAATTATTTATAATATTTTTTGTATTGTTTCCAAGTTAATGGTGCAGAAAATTGCACATAGCTCCTGTTCTGTTTGAAAGAATGTCATCCACTTTCAATGAATCCCTTTGTTGTTTTCATGAAGTCCCAAGGTAAGGACCCTATATATTCAGTGGGTGTGTTCTGCCTAACTATTACAGCAAAAAAAGTTCTAGAACTCAATGTGGGCAAGAACAGATAAACAGCCCCACTCCCAAGAATGAGTCTTAACAAATTCTGTTAACAGTACCTGTGCTTTCATCGACTTGCCATTAACAGAAAATCATTGAAACAGCTACTTATATATGACACACATTGTGTTTTCTAGTCTAGTTAACCTCTTACCTTCACCCAAGAACTAACGTAGGGATGGCTCTATCTTCACAACGGTTACCTGGTCATGACTGGAATCCTCATCTGAGTGTCTCCACAGGGGTGGAGGGAGGAGGTGGGAACACAAGGAAAGAAGTTAATCATCATTACATGAGTGCCTTGTCCCAGGCATTATGCTTCCACATATGTTTATGATTAATTGCCTTAAATCTGAAAGGTTGGTGCTACTCTGTCCATTTTCCAGATGGGGAAAATGAGGATTGAAGAATTGAGTAACTTGCTCAAGATCCCAGGGTAAAGACATGGAAAAGCCAAAATTCCAACTGAGTTCTGCCCTACACCAGTGCCCCTGGTCTTTTCACAGGCTTATGCCATCACCCAACCTGAGCTTACTCTCAGTGTCAAGTCACTCGGGAGTATTTCTAAACAGACTTCTGATGACAGTCTTATTATAAGGCATGCCAAGGAGTTGGAGGAATGATGCTTGGTTATAAGAGGAGGTGTAGAGATAGAAAGAAGAGTAGGCAGGAGACAAAGAACTGCCTTGGTTCTACCATGATGAAGTCAGGGTAGCTAAGACTGTTTCAGATCTGTGTAGGTTACACTGAAGGGCCATGTGCAACATGTCCCTCCAGATTTGGCCCAAATGCTACCTGACCCTGTGCTTGTCTCCACTTTATATCCCACTTTTTAATCCCCTTGGTTCAGTTAAAAGGGTTTTATTTACCCAACCGCCATCCCAGGACTGAATATATACTACTTTGCATCCCTCCACCTCCACCCCACCCAGGAAGAAATCTTCAAAGTAGGAGGAAGGGATCCTGAGCTAAATAGGTTTCTGGCACCAGGCCAGAATCTACTCAGAGGCTCAGACTGCAGCTTCAATTCAGGGGGCTGGAGGGACGGAGTCAAAGGGGACCTACTAATAAAAGGTAATCTCAGAAAAGTTGAAATCCATGCACAGGGTGCCTGGGTGGCTCAGTGGGTTAAAGCCTCTGCCTTCAGCTCAGGTCATGATCTCAGGGTCCTGGGATCGAGGCCCGCATCAGGCTCTCTGCTCAGTGGGGAGCCTGCTTCCTCTTCCCTCTGCCTGCCTCTCTGCCTACTTATGATCTCTCTCTCTCTCCGTGTCAAGTAAAAAAAAAAAAAAAAAAAAAAAAAAAAAAAAAAAAAAAAAAAGAAATCCATGCACATCCTGCCAGATGGACTTACTGGTGTTACACCCAAATCAGTATTTCAAGTTTTTGGTCCTGGGGCCTCTAAAGAGTTGTAACTGTTATTGTTGTCATCTTTGTTGTTTTTGAAGACTGTAAAGGAACTTTTGTTTATGTGGGTTATACCATATTTACTGTAATAGAAAATAAAACAGAAAAGTCTAAAATATTGATTGATTTAAAAAAGCAATTGTATGTTAGCAAAGAAAACTTTTTTATGGAAAAACCCTATATTTTCTAAAACAAAAGGAAATTAGAAAGGCATCACTGTTTTCTATATTTTGCACATCTTTTTAGTGATGGCTTAAAAGAAGACAGTGCATTCACTTACCTAGTTCTGCACTCAATCAGTTGTGATACGTATTCTGCTTGAAGCATAGGAAGAAAATCCAGCCTCAACTTGATATATAGTTGAAAGAGGATACTATACCTTAGTTAATTGAATTTAAACAGAAAGGAAGAAAGAAAGAAAGAAAGAAAGAAAGAAAGAAAGAAAGAAAGAAAGAAAGAAAGAAAGAAAGAAAGAAAGAAAAGAAAGAAAGGGAGGATGGAAGGAAGGAAGGAAGGAAGGAAGGAAGGAAGGAAGGAAGGAAGGAAGGAAGGAAGGAAGGAAGGAAGGAAAGAAGAAGAAAGAGTGATTTTAATAGCCTCTTCAGATGATTAGACATTCTTCTTTGATACTACACCAAAACTCAACTAGATGTACTTTCTTTCATGTAGTTACAGTGTGGAAACTGAAACCTTGTTAATGAGCTTGTCACACTCTGTTACATTATAATTAGGATTATTGTGCATTTTGCAAGGATCTTTTACCCACATGTGATTTTGTAATATTACTCAGGGTTGTTTGGAAAATCAGATTTCAAAATCACAATGTTTCTCTAAAGTTCAGATTTTAAAACTGGCAACACATTCTTTCTGATGTTTTCCTTGAAGTCAGAAGCTCATTTCAGTCGTTCTCAAAAAAATGTCTACCAGATACCCCTGTGTATATTCATAGTTTATTAATCATTCTTTTAAGTAAAAAAGATGTTGTGAAAAAAGCAGCTACTTCAACTCACAAGCCCACAATCACTAAAGTGTGTTACCTCAAGGCAGCCATCACACTTGGCAGTAGAAGTGCTTTCTAATTCCTCCCCTTTTTGTCACATAGACTATCCAAAGCCATGTACTCGAAGGTTGAGATTTAATTACTGATTGTGACTGGTTTATCTAGGATATTCTTAAATGTTATTGGCATGGTTTTTGTCACCATCGCTTTTGCATACCAGTGCAAATGTCCTCAAAGTGGAAAAAGGCCAACAATGTCTTAATGCTGTTATAAAAAATAGTTTTGACTTCACAAATCTCCAGCCCCTCCCCTGGAGTCTGGGAGCCCCTGGAGGCCTTACATTAAGCACTGTTGTCCTGTCCTGTAATGATTGCCAAAGCATGGCTTATGCTCTCACCTAGAGGGGGAGCTCAAGGCCTTCTGATCTCGTTCCCTCTGTCTCCTCTGTCCACCCTTCATCCTGATGTTGGACCAGATGGGCTAGTGTGGAAGACCCGAAAGGACCTTAGCTTTAGAGCTTAAAATTCTCTCTAGACAATACCCTTCCTTCTTTTTCTTCATACAGTTATTTATATGACCACTCCTCCTTGTCAGGTTCCAAATACGGTACATCTCCTTTATTGTTAATCACCCAAGACCCAGTGTCTGCTTCTTAAGGGTTTCACCTCCCTGAAGAGTCCATATGGGGCTCTCTTTACCTACAGAGAGGAGATGGCTGGAGCCCACTGAGACCACTTGGGCCACCGCATGTCTTTGTCATATGGAGTCACTAATGAAAACTGGTTCCCTCTAGTGGGACAAAGGATGCTCCCTAGATGCTGCTAGCTGTCTGCCCAGATCCACTTCCCCAACAACCCATCTCCATGGGAATAGGATGCTCCAAATGCACAGCCCATACTTCATACCCCATACTGAGCCATCGCTCTCCAAACCACAGCACCAGCGCTTGCGAGAATGGACCTGGAGGAGCTTTCCTGCCACACCCTGGTCCTACCCCTACAGCATGCCTGCCCTCTGTCCTTCTTGCCCTTTTCTGCTTCAGGGTCTTGCCTGGACCCTGTGTTTGGCTCAGCTTCAGGCACCCTTGGGGAGTACTCAGTGGGCACCCATTTCCAACCGATAGACTACACTGAGGACTCTTAGCTTTGTCTGCCTCCAGAGGTTATCGTCTCCCTTCCTCTTTTGTAATCTATTATTTTTCCTGTTTTATCAGTGGCATATTTGATTTTACAGCTCTGTATCTCCACACTATTCAAGTATATCAAATTGCCTTAATGTCTGCTGTTTGTTTTCCATTTTATTTTTCTGCTTTAATTTCCTTTATTTTTTTTTAAGGTAAAAATGTCCTGCTTCCAACTTGTTTTCCTGGATTTTCCATTAACTACTTTCAATTGGAAAAGTAATAAAAGCACATGATGAAATGGAAAATGATAAAAGGGTAAACAATGAAAAGCAAGCAAGACCTCTGGTCTGTTAATCCCTGTCTCCAGAGGCAACAGTGTTACCAGCGTCTGGTGTTTTCTTCCAGAAATGGTCTATGCATATAATAAGCATACTCCTCCTCCTTTATTGAACCAATAGAAGCTTGCTTTTCACACAGTCCGGACCTTTGGTTTTCTTTTTAACCTTGTATCTTGGAGATTGTTTTATATCAGTGTGCAAAGAGCTACCCCAATATTCGTAAGGGTTGCACCAATAATACAAATTATGGATGTATATAATATATTGAATCTGCCCCCTTTTATAGAACATGTAGGTTGTTTCTGATCTCTTCATGTTACAAATATGTACATACACATGAGATCATGGGGAAAATTCTAGAAGTATAGTTCTTAGGTCAAAACTAATTGCTTTCAAAATATTGGTAGATATTATCACATTGCCCTCCAAAGCATAGGTCATAGGTATCACAAGTGTTGGAAGTATTATGTATTATTTCCTGTATGTTTTCTTCAGATTTTGTTTTATATATATATATCTCAAAATATATAATATTATTATATATAATATATAATTATATTATATAATTATATAATTATATAATATATAACATATAATTATATAATATATATTATATGTATATATATTATAATATATATTATATGTATTATATTATTATATATAACTATATTATATATAATTATATATAATATATTATTATATTATATATTATTGTATATTATATATGATATATTATTATATTATATATTATATATACATATTATATATATACATATACAATAATATATTACATATATATTATGTATAATATATGTAATATATTATACATAATATATGTAATATATTATACTATATATATTATATTATATATTATATTATATATAATTATTATATTATTATATTATATATTATTATATATAATATATTATTATATTATATTATATATTATTGTATATATTATATTATTATATTATGTATTATTATATATAATATATTATTATATTATATTATTATATTATATATATTATTATATTATATTATATATTATTATATATATTATATATACATATTATATATACATATACAATAATATAATACATATATTATTGTATAGTATATGTAATATATTATATAATATATATGTAATATACTATATATATTATATTATATATAATATGATTATATATAATATAATTATTATATTTGTATAATTATTATTATATAATATATTGCATATTTAATATATAATATATTATTATATATAATATATAAAATACATATGTGTATATGTATATGTCTACATATATATATTTAGCCATGAAGAAATTATGGATTTTTTAAAAGATTTTATTTATTTATTTATTTATTTATTTGACACAGTGAGAGACAGCGAGAGAGGGAATACGAGCAGGGGGAGCGGGAGAGGGAGAAGAAGGCTTCCTGCTGAGCAGGAAGCCCGATGCGGGGCTCCATCCTAAGACTCTAGGATCATGGCCTGAGCCAAAGGCAGACACAACGACTGAGCCACCCAGGCGCCCCAGAAACAATGGATTTTTACACAAGTAAATTATTTTTTATGCTTTGCAGGTAAATTCATGTATGGCTTTTGATCTGTGCTTCTTCCTTAACTCAGGTCTTCTCCTACCTAAGAATTTTTTCCCCTGTACTTTGCTTTTCTTCTCGTCTCTTTTGTTTTCAATTTTGACATTAACATTTTCAATTTCTCTGGAATTTATTTTGATAATTAGAGTCAAGGAAGAACTTTATTTCTTCCCAAATGGCCAACTGGTTTTACCAGTAGTAATTTTTTAAACATTTAAAAAAATATATTTATTCATTCATTTTAGAGAGAGAGACTAGGCTGGAGGGGACAGAGCAGAGGGTGAAGAGGGTGAGAATTCCAAGCAGACTCAGTGCCAAGCATGGAGCCTGATATGTAGCTTGACCCCAAGACCCCAACCAGGACCCAAGCCAAAACCAAGAGCCAGAAGCTCAACTGACTATGCCATCCTAGTCACCCCACCAGTAGTTATTAAATAATTCATCTTTTCTCCATTGATGCTAAATATCATCTTCATCACATAGTTCCTATTGTTACTTGTATTTATTTCTAGGTTCTCTGTTCTGTTTTAGTGATCTGTCTTTTTAGTCACATGTCAGGATCGATCTGTTAAGTAAATAGCTTTAAAATATGCCTTAATATGTGTTAG
This sequence comes from Ailurus styani, assembly GCA_002007465.1. Classification (NCBI taxonomy): domain Eukaryota; kingdom Metazoa; phylum Chordata; class Mammalia; order Carnivora; family Ailuridae; genus Ailurus; species Ailurus styani. Next base: position 343,338 of record LNAC01000672.1, on the reverse strand, counting down.
GACCAACTTCCTACTCATTCCTTTTTTCTTCTCAGAGTTTTCCTGGCTATTTTCATATAAACTTTAGTATATTGTTCTCCAAAATAATTTTTATTTTACTGGGGTCCCAGTAAATCTGTGGATTCTCATAGGAAGAATGAACACCTCTACTATTATTTCTTCCTATTCAAAGACAGGACCCTTCTTTTCATTTATTTATGTGTTCTTTTGTGTCTCTCAAAAGAAATATAGTTTCCTTCAATGTACAGATTTGAGCCTATATGTTTCTTTTTTTCTTTTTTTTTTAAGATTTTATTTATTTATTTCACAGAGGGAGAGAGATCACAAGGAGGCAGAGAGGCAGGCAGAGAGAGAGGGGGGGGGGAAGCAGGCTCCCTGTTGAGCAGGGAGCCCGATGCGGGCCTCGATCCCAGGACCCTGAGATCATGACCTGAGCCAAAAGCAGAGGCTTTAACCCACTGAGCCACCCAGGCGCCCAAGCCTATATGTTTCTTGTTAAGTTTATCTGTAGGTATTTTATACTTCTTGTAGCTTTTATTAAATGGAATATTTCTTCCACTAAATATTCTGTCCTCCTTGCCCTAAGTCTTTAGTTTCATTATTTAAAAAAATAATTAAGGGTCTTTATTTTGGGGAGATATTATTTTACTTTTAACTCTTTAGTATTTAATTCATTCTTAATCTTTCAATCCTTCTATTTTTGCGATTTAAGCTTATTCCTCAGGCTTCAGCTTTTTGTCTCCTTTATCCCAAACTTGATCGATAAGCCGTTTCTTTTTCAAGTAGCAACTATTACACAATGTAGACTTTCCCATCGTCCACTAACACACAAAAACTACCTTCCACGTATGACAACAAACATCTCTGTCTTCCATGTGGACCTGACTTTTGGTCAACAATTCAGTTCTGACTGAATTGCCACCTCTGCCTATAGATTTCCCTACTACATGAATATTTTATTTCATTGTTGCCCTTTTTTAATATAAAAGGATGAACAACTCTAAAATAAAGAGGGTTGATTTTGTTTGTAACACAAACGAGATAAAGACAGAAATATTAGTTGTGCCCTTAGGCTTACATAGGTTTAACATGTGTTCATTAGAAGGGTAAGGGGTGGGACCCTGGGTACCTCACTGGGTTAAAGCCTCTGCCTTCGGCTCAGGTCATGATCTCAGGGTTCTGGGATCAAGCCCCGCATTGGGCTCCCTGCTCAGTGGGGAGCCTGCTTTCTCCTCTCTCTCTGCCTGCCTCTCTGCCTACTTGTGATCTCTCTCTCTCTCTGTCTGTCAAATAAATAAATAAAAATTTTTAAAAAGTCTTAAAAAAAAAAGAAGGCTAAAGGGTTTGTGTGTGTGTTTATGTGTGTGAAGTCATGAGAATATTCTTTTTTTTTTTTTTTTTTTTGGTGGGCAGCAAAGCAAAGCTCATTGAGCGATAGTAAAGTTTATTGAGTCAGAGCATAAAGCTCCCAAAGAGGGAGGAGACCCGAGAGGGTTACCTTGATGAGAATATTCTAAAACTGGCTGTGCTGGGGACACCTGGGTGGCTCAGTTGGTTAGGTGTCTGCCTTTGGCTCAGGTCATGATCCCAGGGTCCTGCGATCAAGTCCCACATTGGGCTCCTTCCTCTGCAGGGATCCTGCTTCTTCCTCTGCCTGCTGCTCCCCCTGCTTGTGTTTTCTCTCTCTCTCTCTCTCTGTCAAATAAATAAATAAAATCTTAAAAAATAAAATAAAATTAAACTGGCTGTGGTGATGGCTGCATGTATCTGTCAACATACCAAAAAAACACATTGAATTTTACACTTTAAATGGGTGAATTTTATTGTGTGTGAATTATACTTCAATAAAGATATTTTCAAAATAGTAAAAGCAAATGAAAGAAGCAGCTAAAAATGTGGGAGGAAAAAGAATATCAAAGATTATATCCATAAACCTGGGGTAGGAGTCTAGGAAATGGAGAGAACATGTTCATGAACATGAACATGACAATTGCCATAGAAAATTCTTTTGATCCAAATGCAAAGAGAGTTTTTCTCAAGAAGATTTAATAGGCTTTAAAAAACTACTGATAGGGATATCAGTAGTATATTTAAAGAGAAGATAAGAAAGTTGATAGGATACCATCAAAATCCCCTGCTCAATCTGTGCAGATTTACCCAAACTAAATCCATCTCTTATCTTTGCCCGTGTGGCTCTCTGAAAAAGCTGGGAAGAACCAGCTTTAAAGGAAGCATCACTTTAAAAAAAAAAAAAGAGCTTCATTTGGATATAATTTACATATCATACAATCCACCCATTGTGTATGATTCAAAGGTCTTCAGTACAGTCTCAGATACACGCAATCACCACCACAGTCAGTGTGAGAATGTCTCACCATCTTGAAAAGATGCCTTATGCCCTTTAGCTCTCATTCACTGCCTCGCCAGTCCCCCAATCCTAAACCACCAGGAATCTACTCTCTGTCTCGATGGAGACCCCGACTTGGGATATTTCATATATATGGAATCTTAGAATTTGTGTTTGGTCTTTTGTGGCTGGCTTCTTTCATTTAGCGTATTTTCAAGGTTCACCCAAGTTGTAGCATGTGAAAGAACTTTCTGTGCCCTAACAATATCCCATTGGGTGTAGATACCATGTTTTGTTTATCTAGTCACCTGTTCGTGGACACTTGGGTTCCATTCAGCAACATGGCAGACAAGAACGATGCCTAGGACTCCTCTCCTGCTACAAATACATGGATTGAGCCTGGATAAAATACACACACGTCCCCAGTAAATTATATACTTTATGCTTATAAAGTTGATTGTCTTAAGATGGAGAAAAAAACCCCACATACTCCCTTTCTTTTTAATACATAACCAAGTTTGAAAGAATGAGATGTAAAGCCTTAGAAACACAAATAGAGAAAATAGAACCTAAGTGGTAGGAAGCAGCTGATGTGGGAGTAAGGTGTGGGCTGGATACTGACACCAGGGGGCTGAGGGTTACAGCAGACGCCCAGGATTTCAGACACGGTGTGCTCAGCACACACGTCAGAATACTGAGAAAGTGTGACAGGTCTGGGCCATACTTGGGGGTGAGGTGGCTGGGGTCTGAATGGAGCACCTGCATGGTCCAAGAACTGAAGCCTGAGAAAATAATACGAAATCAGGCCTGTGACCACTGACATCCCCAGAGGGGCTTGCAGAAAGAAACTTCATGCTCTCTGGACCGTGCCAACATTTTTACCAGCAAGGGCTCACAGAACTCCCCCAGAAAAGCATGAAATGAGTTCACTCACAAAGTCTTACAGGCCATTGGGAGAAATAAGCATTATTCAGAGCTGCAACAGCCAGAAACTGAACATTTGCCCCATTATTGAGGACACTGTAATATTTGTAGCTTCCTGGAAATGGAGATATTTTATACATGTGTATTGCTCAACTGTTGGATAATTAACTCTGGTACTTTTGTATAAAAGATTTTAGTACTGATATTTTGCTTTTTTCCCCCCTATTCTTCTGATTTAAAAAAGCTATTCTAATTTTCTGATAATACCTAGTTCTCTTCAATCTCTTCTCTGTGTTTTTCTTCTCCCATCACAGTTTTATTTAATTTATAGTCTCTTTTTTAGAAAGGCCTGAAGTAAGTATGGCCAGAGGTAGGAGGTAGCACAAAAGGAAGGATTAGAATCCTTGTTTATTCTGAGCTGTTCACCCTCTTCTATTAAAACATCCATTTTAAGGATGGTTCTTTAAAAACATAACAAAACAAAACAAACAAACAAAACCTGCATTCACCACCTTCCTAGCCCAGGTGACTTTCAGGACAAACAGTAGGTCTCTGTGCGAATGGACACGAGTTCCTGGCTCCGTCAGTTGATTTCTGGGGACACGGCACAGCTCATGAGTAGGTAATTGCTGGATTGGGGGCAAACCAAAGCCTGCTGCCACCAGGAGGGGAAGGGAAGAAGGAAGTCACATGGGAAGGGAACTTGGTAAGACCTATGTGACACTGATGTCCCTACGGCTGAGGGGATCATGGAGGTGGGTGGCTTCTTGAACTGCTAGTTCACAAACCAGCCCTCCAATGAAGGCATTTCCGTCTCTCCGCTTCCATTCTCAAGAGGCACAGGAGGAATCTCTGTGGGCATTTCCTCTTCCATCCAAAGCTGTCCTGAGTAGCATTGTTTAAACGGATAAGGTGGGCAGTATGCTTAGACCTTTTTCACGATGGTATAATCCAAGAAGGCAGGGAGGCCCGTTTCTTCTACCAAAGCCTTGGTCCCATGATGCAACGGTGCAGTGGGAGATGGCTGAGGCTGGGCTTTACGGCTGCACCGGACCCCCAGGGAGAGCCAGGTCCCTCCCCAGCAGCCACATTCACCAAACCTCCGTTTCCAGTCCCCATGCCTTCCCATCACGGCACCTCCCACTCATCCCATCCTCCTTGCCTCTCCCCCTAACTTTGTTTCTGAGTACCATCATTCACACTCATGTGACCATGATCTGAAACCCTCTAGAGTAATATCCCAAACAATCCCGGGACTTTGGGCCGGCTCACCTCTGCACCCCAGCAGCAGCACTATGCTATCTCTTCAGGGAATGAGCAAGAAGGCTCCCGACTGTGTGGCCTTACTATGCCCGACATGGTGGGTACCACTGTGGACCGTGATGGGGGAGCCCCCTCCCTGGGCTAGATCAAGCCTCTTACGGATGGCTCAGCCTCTCTAGGCAACACGTGCCCTGGTATTCTTGCAATAGTGGGAGGGCTGTGCCCTCCAGCTGCCCCACTTTCCCCAGACCCTGAACAATCCTCTTCATCTCTGTTCACACCAGCATGTTGGTAACCTGACCCAGGGACTGTCATCTGCTTCCTGGGACCTGGCTGGCCACCCTTTCCCTCCCAGAGAAGGAATGTGACCTGCTCAGTGGAGGCAGTGGCCCAGTGGGAGCTGCCTATCTAGTGGTCTGAAACTCTGCAGTGAGGCTTAGAGCCACGTTCTTTCAGATCTGGTGGACTCTCCCTGGCCCAGAATCTCCTGGAACTTTACAGGAGTCCTTTCTCAATCTTTTAGCTTTGGGGGGGGGCATGTTTTAACAATACGTGTCTATAAGGGACCCGGGTTTTTGAATATTCTCCATTCCAAAGTCAAAGTTTTTGAACTTCTATCTGCTGGATGGAAAAAAGAAAAAAAAAAGATAGAAATAAGGGTGACAGATGAATCATCCTTCCTACCTTGCTCACAGAAGTTGCGATTCCAGCTGTCCCTGATTGGTTCTCTGGCAAATTACATGTGATATCTGTGTTTGTATACTTGTCTTTATTCATCTTTTAAAATTTATTGTATTTTTAAAATAATTAAGAGACTATTTTTTTTAATTTTTATTTATTTATTTATTTAGATTTTGTTTTATTATTATTCATTTGACACAGAGAGAGAGAGAGATTACAAGTAGGCAGAGAGGCAGGCAGAGAGAGAGGAGAGAGGAGGAAGCAGGCTCCCTGCTGAGCAGAGAGCCCGATGTGGGCCTCGATCCCAGGACCCTGAGATCATGACCTGAGCAGAAGGCAGCGGCTTTAACCCACTGAGCCACCCAGGCGCCCGAGACTATTTTTTTAATATTTTATTTACTTTTCCAGGAGAGAGCGAGAGCCAGAACAGGAGTGGAGGGGGAGGGGCGGGGGAAGGGGAGAAGCAGGCTCCTCACTGAGCTGAGCAGGGAGCCGGATGGGGAGCTCAATCTGAAGACCCTGGGATCACGACCCAAGCTGAAGGCAGACGAGACGCTTTACCCAATGGAGCCACCCAGGCGCCCCCTGGACTTTATTTTTCAGATCAGTTTTAGGTTTTCAGAAATAGTGAATGGAAAGTGTAGCCAGTTCCCATATATCCATAGCCCCTCATCCTACTGTTTCCTGTATTATGAACACCTTGCATTAATGTGGCACATTGGTAAGAATTGAGAGGCCAGTATTAACAGACTATTATTATTTCAAGCCCGTAGTTGAAATTAAGTTTCGCTCTTGATGTTGTACATTGTACGGGATTGGACAGAGGCATAATGATGCGTCTCTGCTCTTATAGTATTAAACAGAACAGTTCCACTGCCCTGAAAATGAATCCTCTGTGTGCTGCCTTATTCATCGCTCCCCCCAAACCCTGGCAATCATTGATCTCTTTACTGTCCCCGTAGTTTTGTCTCTTCCCATAATGTCATATAGTCAGAATTATACAGTATGTAGCCTTTTCAAATTGGCTTCTTTCATTTAGTAGTTAAGTTTCCTTCATGTCCTTTTGTGGCTTGATAGCTCATCTTTAAAAATCACTGGACAATATCCTGTTGTATAGATATACCTCAGTTTCTATTCACCTACTAAAGGACATCTTGATTGCTTTAAAGTTTTACCTTTAAATTTAGTTCTAATTATATAATTGAAACATACATACATTCATCTGAAGAAAAAATTAAAGCAATACAGATGAACATTAATTTCCTTGTTACTACTCCACCTCCTCCAAGTTTAACACATCGCCACGTGCATCTTTCTAGACATTTCTTATGCTTTATTTATAGACACTTCGGTACACAGACTACATTAACTATCGATTGCTGTGTAATAAAATTACCTCCATTTAGTAGTATAAAACAATAAACATTTACTGTTTTACAAATTTTGAGTGCTAGGAATTTGGGGATGGTTCAGTTGGGTGGTTCTGACTCAGTTTCTCCTGAGGGTGCACTGAAGATATCAGCCAGGGCTACAATCATCTGACAGCTTAGATCCATTTCCAAGGAGGTTTGCCCAGAGGACCCGCAAACTGACGTTGGCTCTTCCACGGGGCTGACTGAGCGTTCTCGCCATTTGGTGGCTGGCTTCCCTAAAGCAAGTGATTCAGGAGAGCAAGGAGAGCCCTCGGTGGCTTTTATGACCCAGCTGGGAAGTCGTGCGCCGTCACCTCTACAGTCTTCTGCTGGTCACACACAGTTCCAGAGGCGGGGGGCGGGGAGTGTAGTGGGAGCGGGGACGTTCAATACCGGGGGGAGACGTTCGCGGGGGACTGTTGGCAAGGCTATCAAATCGTGCAACTCATGGATGTGTTTTGTGACTTGTAGGAAACTTTATATTTGGCAAATTTTTATCAATTTTATTAAAATGACAAATTTTTATCACTTTAGGCTTTACCTATATAAAGTTAGCAGTATTAAAACAAATCCCTGGGGCGCCTGGGTGGCTCAGTCAGTTAAGCATCTGCCTTGGGCTCAGGTCATGATCCCAGGATCCTGGGATAGAGCCCCGCATCGGGCTCCCTGCTCAGTGGGGAGTCTGCTCTCCCTCTCCCTCTCCCCCTTCCTCTCCCCCGCCCCCCACTTATGTGCGTGGGTGCTCTCTCTCTAATAAATAAATAAAATCTTTAAAAATAAATAAATAAGCAAACCATCCTTTAAAACACCAATCCAATGCCAGTTTGTAGCAAACAATTTGTGTGGTGGAATTTTCACCATCATAATAATGGAATAATAAAATTACTAAATATGAGTACACCATATGAAGATGTAAAATTTGTGTGAACACTAATGCTTGGAGTTAGGAATATTGTAGTAATAAATTAATTTCCACATATTTAGAATCTTCTAACAAGAACACCCTACATTTATCTCCCTGTTGGATATGCTCTAAGTTTGTTTTTTTTTTCCCCCTTAAAAAAAAAAGTCACAGTTCCTCCCACTCTGATTTATTTTAGGCTTGGGCTCATAGATCTGGTCTTTGTGTATTTACAAACAGAGGTTTGCCTTGCCATAGTTTTGACTATTTGTTCACCCATTTTGTGAGGTCCGAGTTGTGGCTCCCGGGTGTTGGAAAGCAACACAAATGGCTTGGAGAAGCAGCATGGCACAGGTCAATACCTGTCACAGCACAGGGAGAGAACCTTCCTGGACAGGAGCCCCTGCTTGGCGACACAAAGGGTCAAACACGCTCCAGCCAGCATCTCCCAACCCCTCACCCCGCCCAGTGCCAGAGCTGCTGTTTACTGTCCTGACTCTCACAGAGCAGCAACTATTGATCACAACTGAGTGCAAACTGCAGAGTACAATCGTGTGCTCATCTGGAAGAAAACCCACGTCAAAACACGTATTGGTGTCTCCGGATGGCATAGGTACAAATATTGCATGACCTCTGGCCTGATTTTTCCACGCTGCAGCCCTTATGGGTCCTATGCCTGGGATCTGAGGCACGTCTACACTGCAGGTCTGGAGAGATAAAGCCCCACGTGCATTATTTAATCCCATGGGAAAGCAGGATTTGGGACAGAGAGAAGGTGGGGGAGATTAGGCTAGGGAATAGTAAATGACTCAATAAACACATATAATGAGTACACACGTGTAAAAATTTTGTTTCGCATAGCACCTATCATTATCGGATATGCTGTGTATTTTGTATATGGTCTCCACTCCCAGCCAGACAGTAGACTGGGAGATCGCCAAAGGCAGGGTTTTGTGATTGTTTTGTGGGCCGCTGAGTCCCCGGCCCCTAGAGGAATGTCTGGCACATAATCAGCATGCAATAAATGTGTGCTGAATGAATGAATGCACTATGCTAATAATAGGTCATATTAGAAAACAATCATTGAAAGCAATTTGCGTGGATTACCTTCTTTAAGTATGCATTAACATTATTCCGTTTTACAGGTGAGGGGACGGCTCAGGGAGATCACATAATTTGCAGAAATGGTCTCCCAGGTCCTAATGCAGACCAAGCCTCCTAGCCCACATTCTGGGAAAATTATAAAAACCAACTAGATGCACTCCCTGTTCTAAAGTAGAGATGTGCTCATTGGAGAAAAGATTTGGAAACAAGTCAGACCCAACCAGGGCAGCAAATGGTTAAGAAGCATACCAGAGAAGCAGGCAATAAACTCTGGGTCTGAAGGAGTAGAAAAGGGGGCAGACAGAAAAAGATAAGTGCTGAGATACTAATAGGATTATTGCTGGATGAGATTATGAATGGTTATACTTTTTATTTCCTACTTCACCTGTATTTTCTAATTGTTCCCTAGTAAGTATCACTTCTGTATTAAGGAAAACAATACATTTAACTTAGGAAATTTTCCCTTAAAAATTGAGAAACACAGGGGGCCTGGGTGGCTCAGTCAGTTAAGTTTCCAACTCTGGGTTTTGGCTCAGGTCATGGTCTCAGGGTTGTGAGGTGGAGCCCTAAATTGTGCTCGGAACTGGGTGTGGAGTCTGCTTGGGATTCTCTCTCTCCTCTCGTGTTCTCTCTCTCTCTTCAAGAAAATTTGAAAAACGGGCGCCTGGGTGGCTCAGTGAGTTAAAGCCGCTGCCTTCGGCTCAGGTCATGATCTCAGGGTCCTGGGATCGAGGCCCACGTCGGGCTCTCTGCTCAGCGGGGAGCCTGCTTCCTCCTCTTTCTGCCTGCCTCTCTGCCTACTTGTAATCTCTCTCTCTCTGTGTCAAATGAATAAATAAAATCTTTAAAAAAAAAAAAAGAAAATTTGAAAAACACATTTTCTAAGGCAAGTTTTCTCCTGTTTTTGCCATTTCACTTCCCCTGTAGCATGCTCTATTACTGGTTTTTTGGATAAATTTTCTTTCTTTTTTTTTTTAAGATTTTTATTTATTTATTTGACAGAAAGAGAGAGCACAAGTGGGGTCAGAGGCAGAGGAAGAAGCAGACTCCCTGCTGATCAGGGAGCCCAATGTGGGATTTAATCTCAGAACCTGAGATCACGACCTGAGCCGAACGAAGGCAGATGCTTAACTGACTGAGCCATCCAGGCGCCCCTTGGATAACTTTTCAATGATACTCTGTGTATGCAGTTATATGGCAAATATATTTATGGTTAAGGCTTAATTTAATATGGTTTTGAGTACCGCTGAGGAAAGAAATGTGTCTCAGGTGACTTTCCAACCACCTCTAACAAGCAGGGTCAGGACTCAGGTGAGATAGGCACTTGTTTTGGGCACAAAATTTAAGGGGACACCAAAAAAAAAAAAACCTCAGCAATCAAGATAAACAATATTTTAATTCAATATTTCAAAAATCAAAATTATGCAAGAAATTCATGAAAAACAAAACATCAAAATATATAACAAAGGCAGAACCAGTAAAAAGGTAGGGGGAAAGATCCCGGTTACATGGGTCTAAAAGTTACATATTTGCAGGTCTTACAGGATTTTTCCTTTAGTGCCCGAAGTTCTTGGTCACACTGCTTTGAAGAATGAAAAGGTAGACCAGAGTGGTGGGCAGCAAAGCAAAGTTTATGAGAGATAGCAAAGTGATAGTACAAAGCTCCCCAAGAGGGAGGGGACCCGCGAGGGTTACCACCAGCGTTTCTAAACCTAGGCTTGTTTGTTTTTTTAAAGATATTATTTATTTATTTGACAGAGAGAGAGAGAGAGAGAGACAGCGAGAGAGGGGATACACGCAGGGGGAGTGGGAGAGGGAGAAGCAGGCTTCCTGCCGAGCAGGGAGCCCGATGCTGGGCTCGATCCCAGGACCCTGGAATCATGACCTGAGCTGAAGGCAGCCCCTTAACGACTGAGCCACCCAGGCACCTCAATCTAGGGGTTTTTATGGGCTTTTGGTGGGCTCTTTTACTTATTTATTTATTTTATTTTTTAATTTTTTAAAAAAGATTTTATTTATTTATTTGACAGAGAGATACAGCGAAAGAGGCAACACCAGCAGGGGGAGTGGGAAAGGAAGAAGCAGGCTTTCCCGCAGAGCAGGGAGCCCAAACCAACACTGGATCCCAGGACCTGGGATCATGACCTGAGCTGAAGGCGGATGCTTAACAACTGAGCCACCCAGGCGCCCCCGAGGCGTGTTGTTTTAACCTGATTAACCCTCCATGAGCCTGTCACCCAACACAGGATTTTGTATCTACCTATCACGTGGGAAAGGGTGGAGGGCTCCTTCCAGGGTGGTATAAGGTCCTCTTAAGAATGGTTTCCTCTTAGGGTGTGGGCCCCTTGTCCCCGCTTGCCTTTCTTCCAATTATCCTTCACTATGGAGGACGGTGGTGGAGAGGGAAATTTTTGGAAAACCCCCATCCAGTTTCTTTCACACGGCAGCTGTAAAAGTTGTATTATAGGTTTGTGCCTACAAGTGCAGGAAGCTAATAAATTCTATTTCACAGAATTCCCATAAAAGAAAAATCTTCCTTTCCACATGAGCCTTTTCCTTCAGAATATCTCACAACATGGCATCTGGCTTCTTCGGAATGTCAGTTAAGACCGAGAGCCAGAGAGTGTCCACAGAAGTCCTAACATGGGAGTGACATGGAAAGAGGTGAGGCAAAACTGGAGGGCATCAAAATATGTCACTATGGCATGAGGAAACTTACTAAAACAACACTCTCTTCTATTATTTTCCTTATACATTTACCTTCCCAGGTTTGCGACCTCTAAAAGGGTTTATCCCTTTTCCTTTGTCTTGCACTTCTCTACAGATTTATTGTTCTTTGTTAAGATGATGCTTAAGCCCAAGTTCTAACCACTAACCACCTTTGTGAGTTACTAATCACTGAGCTTCTCCCCTGTGAATGAGGGCTGCACATGTAAATAAACTGTTGTCTTTTGTCCCGTTAATCTGTCTTTCGTCAGCTTAATTTTCAGGGCCCCAGGGGCAGAGCATAATAATTTAAAGATTTTTAAATTTATTTACTTGGGGGAGAGAGAGAGGGCACACAAGCAGCGGGGAAGGGCAGAGGGAGAGAGGGATAAGCTGACACCCCACTGAGCAGGGAGTCCAACTTGAGGCTTGATCCCAGGACCCCAGGATCGTGACCCGGGCTAAAGGCAAATGCTTAATCGGCTGAGCCAGGCACCCCAGAACCTAGTAGTTTAGAAAAAAATTTTCTGCTCCCTATAGCCTGAACACCAGGAGGCAGGATCCCTGGGAGCTATGTGGGAGCTGTCCATCACAGCACCATAGGACACCTTCATGTGGTGCTGTTGATGCTGGCCTTGTACCTTCCTGTCACACCACTGGCTGAGTGGACAGAGTGGGCCACAGTAACATCACAGAAGCCATTCTGACACCAGATATCTCATAATACCATAGATAGAATATGCAAGTCATTGCACACCACCTAAATATTCTCCATTAAATTGAAAGAAGATGTGTCCCCAACTGATTTGCCCCTTATCTGGATCCTAAAGTGCTACTGAAAGACCCTTCCCCTAGAAGGTAGATAGGATAACTAACCGCTTTTTTTGCTTTTCTGTAAACCGCTGGCTTTTAGGTATGAATTAGGTTATTAATCGGGTTATTAGTCGCATATTAATTGCTCTTTTGCTTTACTGTCACTGCTTGGCTTATAGAAATAATAGAGACGCCATGATGGCTTTCCTACCTTCCCCCTTCTTGTTCCCCTCTCTTGCGCCAGCGGCCCTCAGAACCAATCAGCTTGTTCCCCCTTCCCGCCTCTCACTTCGCGCGCGCGGGTACTCAAAACCAATCAGCAAACTCCAAGTATGCCTTTTTCAAAGTTCAAATTGTCAACCAATCAGTTGCGCCCCACCCAAAACTTGTTTGTGCCTTCCTATATAAGACCCTGTTTCTCTCCGGTCGGTGTGCTCGGTTAGCTGGAGCTGCCGACCACCCGCCGGTACCTGCGTGGAAATAAACCTCTTGCTGTTTGCATCCAGTGGCAGTGTTAAATTCTTGGGTAAGGGGATCCGCAGGTCTTTCACTACTGGACACTCCAAAACCATCTCACACAAGTCTTAACTAATTGTGGCTAAAACACCTTAGTCCTGCAAATTTTACAAAAGCATGACTATGAATACCTCAGAAGGAGTCAAAGAATACTTAACCTTCAGGAGTTTCACTGTAAATCTGCCTCAGGGCAAAAGTCACCATACTAGGTTGATCCAAAAAAATGTCATAAAGGCAGTAAAATTTGGAAATTGCCTTAAAAACCAGGTCAAAAAATGGAGGTGGGGGCAGGATATTCCAGGCAAGAAGAGCAAAAGCACTTTTAAAGGAATAAATTTTAGAAAATTTTTCTCTAGAGCACTGGTTTTAAAATTTGATGGTAATGATAATGGTGATGATGATGGTGACGTTGGTGATGGTGATGATCATGGTGATGGTAAGGGGTGATGGTGGTGATGATGATTATGGTGATGGTGATGATGGTTACAGTGATGATGGTCATGGTGATGCTGGTGATGATGATGATGATGATGATGATGACATTATTTTACTGTGGAATTCTTTGCTCAAACAATACAGTGGGGAATGCCAACATGTAACACAGGTAAAAGTACAGTTTCTCAGCTAGATTTGGAGCAGAGGGCCTAGGACTCTGTTGCCTCACTCACATCAGCCCAGGGGACTCTGAGAAGAATTTTGCAGAAACCAATTTCTTATGGTGAATAGAGGAGAGGGGATGAAAAAGTGGTTGGAGTCAGATTATTTCCAGGTAAGGAGTTCGGGCCATACTTGGGAGATGTATATGGATGGTGTCAAAGCAGGGGTCAGGTAAGACTCCTCCATCATGCACCAAAGGACTGGAGGAGGTCATGCTAGGTGAGTGACAGTGACATGGGAAAGAAAAAGATGGCCTCATTATAACAAAAGGAAGAATGGGCAGAGGAGCAAGACAAAACAGCCAAAGGTAGCCGGTGAGAAGGAAGAGTCAAGCACTATAATGAATCCAGTTTTTCTAGATTTTATTTATTTATTTGTTAGAGAACACAAGCAGGGGGAGAGGCAGGCAGAGGGAGAGAGAGAAGCTGACTCCTTGCTGAACAGGGAGCTTGATATGGGACTTGATCCCAGGACCCTGGGATCATGACCAGAGCCAAAAGCAGACGCTTAACTGACTGAGCCACTCAGGGATCCTGAATCCAATTTTTAGATGTTGAATCCTATGAATGCTTTTTTAAATATATTTTTAAGATATGGTAAAATATATGTAATACAACATTTATCTACAAGTGCTTTAAAATTTGTACTATTTAATAAAATGAAAAGATACTTGCACAAGACAAAGAATTCACACAGTACAAAAGGATCTACAATGAAAGTAAGCTTTCCTCCCATCTCAGAGCCCCAGTACTTTAGCTCCAGTCCCCAGAGGCAACCCCTGCAACAGGGTTTTTCCAGAAATACATCATGCATAAACAAACATATATGTTTTGCATATATTAATTTTTTCCACGTAAAACTTCCATCCTTTGTTTGTTTGTTTTTGTTCATTCATATTTTTCCACTGAACAAACTAACCACATTTGTTCTTTTGGAGGGAACTGATGGGAAAGAGAAAATAGAATAGTAAAGTTCAGAGTAACTTCCATGTGACTGGAGAGAAAGCAAATAGGAAGGAAGTAGCCAAGCTTTGAAGTTCGATCTAGAGCCAAATGTTGGCTCTGCCACCTGCTCGTGGATATCCTAGGGCACATTCCTTGACCTCTTTGAGGCTCATTTATTCTTTCTTTCAAAATTATTATAATAATGCCTTCCTGTTAGGAGACCCTGGGCTGCAACCAGCAGAAAACTCAATTAAACTGGTTTAAATCAAAAGGTTGTATGGTAAGAAGTCCAAACACAGAGTGTCATGGTTCTCAGTGGGAGAAGGGTGTTTGGAAATAAGAGTATGTATTTTTTTGGTTGTCCCATTCCTGGGGATGCTAGTGGCATTTTGAGGGTAGGGCTCATGGGTGTTAAAGATCTTAAAATGTTTGCTGCAGGGCGCCTGGGTGGCTCAGTGGGTTAAAGCCTCTGCCTTCGGCTCAGGTCATGATCTCAGCGTCCTGGGATCGAGGCCCGCATCGGGCTCTCTGCTCAGCAGGGAGCCTGCTTCCTCCTCTCCTTGTCTCTCTGCCTGCCTCTCTGCCTACTTGTAATCTCTCTCTCTGTGTCAAATAAATAAATAAAATCTTTAAAAAAAAAAAAAATGTTTGCTGCAGATAAAGATCTGCCCTGCTCCCAAAGTCAATAGCCTCCCAGCTCATGCACAAAACCATGTCAACCTTCCATTTCCCATGCTCAGTTAGCACCTCACCTGTGACTGTAGCAAGGTAGTTGAGACTGCTGTGGGTCTGGGGGATTAAGTGAGACTGCAACATCTCTTGCTCTCTCTTGGGGAAAAGGAAACTTCCCTTGGAAGCTTCCCCTCAAACTTCCCCTTCATGTCTTATTGGTTGGGTCGCTTGCTCATTCCTGAACCAGTCATGGGCAGGATGGGGGTTCATCTGAGATCAGACAGGTGCTACTGTGGAGGGGATAGGGGAAAAGTGTGTGTGGGAGAGGTGGGATACCTGCTAGAAAGGAGAAAGAGGGGTGTACGTGGAGCTGGCCGGCCACATGCTCACTACAGTCCCTCACAAATTTTCACAGACACTACTAGGAGACTGAATCTCTGTCACATAGTGAGAAGGCAAGACATGTGGGTTCTATCTCTCCTCCCTTCAAAGAAAGAGGTCAAACCCAGCTGTTTCCCAAATCTTTCAGTTCTGCACCGCACACAGAGGAAAAAAGCGGGCAGGCTCTAGACAAGAAGGTGGAGAGGGCAAATGAAGGGCCTCCTTCCAGAAGCTGACAGAGGCTCTGTGAGCCATGCGTAAGAAGTAGATGGGTATCAGTCCTGCACTCCTAAAGGTTCATAGGTTCACTCAGAATTGTGTCACATATACCAAGAACTTTAAGTTTTTACACATTAGTTTATGCTTGTGATCATGACTCGTATTTAGTCATCCAAAGTCAAGTGGAAAAAATCATTAAATATAAGTGAAATGACTTAAACATGGCAGAAAACTGATATGAGAATAAAAACTTAACTGAAACTTGAAGTGTTAATAGATAAGAAGTCAACTCAATTCTGTTGGGCTCTTTAAAATATAATATTTAGGGGCGCCTGGGTGGCTCAGTTGATTAAGTATTTGCCTTCAGCTCAGGTCATGCTCCCAGGGTTGGGCTCCCTGCTCAGTCTGCTTCTGCCCCCAACTTGTGTTCTTTCATTTGTGCTCTCTCTCTCAAATAAATAAAAATAAAATTTTTAAAATGTAATGTTTAAATCACTGCTAATTTCAGGAAAAATTGGTTGGGTATTAAGCCAATCAGCTCTAGGGAACTTACGAATTACACTTAGAACATATTATGCAAATCATGTCTTTTTTTTAAAATATAACGCTCCTTCAGCCTCCCTATGATATCTCTCCTTCTGTGAAATAAATAAATACAATCTTTAAGGGCGCCTGGGTGGCTCAGTGGGTTAAAGCCGCTGCCTTCGGCTCAGGTCATGATCCCAGGGTCCTGGGATCGAGGCCCGCATCGGGCTCTCTGCTCAGCAGGGAGCCTGCTTCCTCCTCTCTCCTCTCTCTGCCTGTCTCTTTGCCTACTTGTAATCTCTCTCTCTGTGTCAAATGAATAAATAAAATCTTTAAAAAAAAAATAAAAAAAAATATAACGCTCCTTTCTTTTTCTTTTTTTTTTAAAGATTTTTATTTATTTATTTGACAGAGAGAGAGAGATCACAAATAGGCAGAGAGGCAGGCAGAGAGAGGCAAAGAGAGAGGAGGAAGCAGGCTCCCTGCTGAGCAGAAAGCCTGATGTGGGCCTCGATCCCAGGACCCTGAGATCATGACCTGAGCCGAAGGCAGAGCCTTTAACCCACTGAGACACTCAGGCGCCCTATGCAAATCATGTTAAAATCTTGATGATCAGAAAACATGAGTAAAACTCATTGAAAGACAAGAAACCAAAGAAATTAAGAATAAAAATAGAGAAATCTGCCCTTAAGTCTTTCTTATTAACTCCTCATCCCTTGGTTATAGGAAGGTGGGAAGGCCTCTTCAGATTCGGTGATTTTTGGGGTTTTGTTTGCTTGTTTATTTGTTTGTTTGTTTTTGTTTTTAGCCAAAAGCAACATGACTTGTCTCCAACAGGATCCCAGAGAGGGCTACAGCGGGGTTCAGACAGGGGGCTGTGCCGTGCTCATGGTAGTCCAAAACTTTGCTCAGCAGATTCTACCCTGGATAACTAGATGATTCATTGACCCTTTTTAGGCCCGCAAGACTCCATACTTGGTGTAACGGTAACCATCCCGCTGAGCTATGTGAGGACACATGAGGCTGGGAGTTTTTAACACACAGCGATGAGCAAGTGCTAGCTGCGTTAGAGACCGTTCCAGCCCTTGCTCTTTTGGGTGGCTGAACGGTTTTGGTTAGGCAAACCATGAGGATCTTGCTTGGCTTTATTTTCTCCACTTTTGAAGCAAGTCAGTTGTATACTAAGACCTCTTAGAGTTCCTTGACTCTGTTAAAAGGCCCACATACGAAAGAAAAATGAACCAGGCAAGCAGGGTAATTTTTTTTCAAATGTATTAAAGGTTCATTCCATTGCCATATTTCAGTTTTGCTGACAAAAATGGCCTAAAGCGCTACAAAATTTGATCCTCTCAAGTTAGAAGGCATTTTTCCACAAAGTTTCCATGGCTGTATTTAAGCCCTTGAAAAATCACCGTGACTTTACCTTAATCGACCCAATCTCCTTCAAAAAGCTAAAGAAGAGTTAGGGGAAATGTTTCTAAAATGTTTCTGCTCTTTTAAAATATTTTAAAAATTATTTTTGAAATACTTTAACATATTATATATGGTGTCTCTATCCACTTGGATTCCGTGTTTGGGTCTAAGAATTAAACTGACAAAAGACAAATTTACAAAAGAAAAGCATAAAAAGTTTATTCCATGTTAGCAGTTTTGTGTGTATATGGAGGGCTTCATGTGTAAGAAATGAGGACCGGAATAAACAGGTCTGAGAGCTTATGTACCATTTTAACAAAGAACAGTAAGTCGGTGGCGGGGAGGGGGATGGGGGGATGTGGAAACACAAAGTTTTTCTTTGGGGTCTGGGCTACGGGTGATAAACTGTGGGAAAGTGACCCAGAAATACACGGGGGAAGGTAATGGAAGCTAAGAGCTCGTTTAGTAGGTTTGTTTGTCCAGACTCATCTTGGTGTCAACTCTGTTTCAGGCGGTAAGAATATTTTCCTTTTCCTGGTGCAGGAAATGTATGCCCTGCTTTTAGGTAGAAAGGAGGAGGGCAGAGAGCCCTTTCTGGATCTGTTGTTTCTCAGTTGTCCTCACCTCAAAATAATCAATGCGCCTGCTATGGTCGACATGCTTGTGTCTGCTCAGAGTTCCTATGTTGAAATCTAACCTCCAGTATGAAGGTATCAGGATGTGGGGGTTTGGAGGATCACTGGGTCATGAGGGTGGGGCCCTTATGAATGGGATTAATGCCCTTACAAAAGGGACTGAAGAAAAGCCCCTTGGCTCCTCCACCATGTGAACCCTTTCCACCACGTGACAACAGAGTGAAAAGACAGCTGTTTGGGATGCAGGCTCTCACCGGACACAAAATCAGCCCGAGCCTTGATCCTGGACTTCCTAGCCTCTGGAACTTTGAGAAGTAGTTCACTGCTCATAAGCCACCCAGTCTATATTTTTTTGTTATGGAATCCTAGACAGACCAAGACAATGCCAAGGTAGCGTATTTTGGGGTGGTATGTTCTGATCACCTTCATAGTTTTCATGTTACGTAAATAATATCAGCTTATTTATGGAACAGTCTAACCATCAAAAAAGGAAACTGATGGTAATCAAGGAATGGTGTTATCTTAAGAAAAAAAGATGTGATTCTGAGGCATGGACTCAAAGACTAAGAATCAAAAGACTGTTCTTATTCCAGCTCAATTCTTGACTTAAGTGAAAAGTTTGAACAACATTTCCTATTTGAGTGTCAGTTTGCACATCCGAAAAGTGAGAGTTAGAAGCTAGCTAAATTCTCCTGAGTCCTTTCTAATTTGTCCTGTTCTATCATAGTTTGGTACAATTTCTTGGACACTCTTCCATCAAAGGGAATCTAATTCCTGTCCTTTGACCATGTTCTGAGGAAGACAGAGTAGCAGAGGAGACACTGGGAAGCTACTGAGGCTAGACCAGAAAGTCATGTAGCACCTGTCTCTCTCTCTCTGAGCAAACAGGTGACCAGACCAGCCCTGAAGCCACTGTGCCGGAGATCACACAGAGACGCCTGAGGACAGCCAGGGGATCTGGCCTGGCTGTCCTATCTTCCAGCCCAAGCATCAGAGGAGCCCTGCTGGCCTTGCAGATTCATGCAGAAAATAAATGCTATTGTTATTTTAATAAGTAATTATGTTTGGGGGTGGTTTGCTATGCAGCAGTAGGTAATGAGAATTGACGGTAAAGCCAGGAGCCTCTGAATGCCTGCAGTGAACATTTTAGCAGCTGAAGCATGTGGTATTTGAAGTTGGACTAAACACATTTGAGTGCGGTGGACGATATTTTGAAGTGATTTTGCATGCTGCATCATTTAATGACTGACTTCAGGCATCCAGATCCCTGAGTAGAGAAGACCTAGGCCCTGTCCCATGTGGAAGCTGAGAGGAAAGGGAGCCTGGGGCCAGAGACCATCCACTGGGTCTACCTCTTTCAGGAAACAATGGAGAGGACCCCAAAACCCCTGTGGCCCCAAGTGGAAGGCTTACCTCTCCTGCTTCTGAAGTCCCCCCATGGCTTCTAAGAAACAGAACCCTCCTGTTTCCTTTAGCCCCTGACTGCTCATTCTCTATCCCTCTGCAGGTTTATCCTTTTCCTCCTGGCCTTTAAATGCCCAAGTTGTTAAGAGCTCAGTCCTGGGCCCTTGACCTCTTCTCAGCTCTAGACCTGTCTATACTTTTGTGGTGTAATAAAAAAAATATGTATTTGGTCTCTGTCCCCAGTCCTGACATGTAACGCCTACAACCCTGGAAATTTCCTGAGTGATGGGAGTGCCTTACCTTATGAGCCCCTTTTGACCACACCTATTTATGTTAAGGAGATGATTTAGGGTAGGGCCCCTAGATGGCCTCAGGGTAGCCCAGGGAGGAAGAGGGGGCTGGAGACTGAGCTGTATGAAAGCTCTGGAACAATAAGCTTCAGAGAACTTGTGGGTTGGTGAACACATTTACGTGCTGGGAGGGTAGTGTACCTAGAGCAGGCTTGGAGACTCTGAACTCCTCCCCCCACATCTTTTTTATTTCATTGTTCCTGAGTTGTATCCTTTACACAACTGAATAAGCTGATAGATGCAAGTAAAGTGTTTTCCTGTGTGGGGGAGGAAGCATTCTTTCTCTACCCTCTTAGGTTCAGTGATGAGAGCCTGCAAGTTAAACTGACAAAGACAGATGAACAGGAAAAAAGTTTTCTTTCATATGCATGTGGGACTTCACTAGAGAGAAGCGAAAACCCCAAAAAGCTGTTTGGCCAAGAAGCTTATATCCCACTTCAGCAAAGGGTAATAAATTGTGCATAAGTGACAGAGGAAAAGGTGCTTGGGCTTCTAGGGGCAGTAATTGTGGGAAGGTAAATGTAAGGGGGAAATGAATGTTAGATAAAGGTTATTTAGTTAGGTTTATGTAGGTTACAAAGTTTAGTAAGTTTATGCAGACTTAAGTCAGTATCATCTCCAGGGCCATTTCTGGTGATTAAGAGAGGGAAACACATTTAGAAGTGGATAGTTATTATGTTACTTTTATAAGTGGAAAATTATGCCCTGCTTTTAGGCAAAAAGTGGAAGAACAGAGATCTTGAGCCAGCTGTCTTCGATTGCTTTCTCAAAATAATCCTTAAGGTGAAAAGACATATTTGCAATAGCACATTCTTATCCCCTTCACCTGAGTTCTGTGAACCATTCTGGTGGATTATTGAACCCGAAAGGGGGGTCGTGGGAACCCCCAAATTAGTACTTGGCCGGCCCAAAGTGTGGTGGCCTGGGCACACCATGTATGGCTGGCATCTGAAAGGGGGCAGTCTCACAGGAGTGAGCCCTTTAACCCGCAGGATCTGATACTACCTCCAGGTAGCTATAATCAGACTTTAACTGCTGGATACCCAGGTGGTAGCAGAAAGAACAGAGAATCTACTAAGCTCAAAATGCCCAAAATGGGATTCATGATTTTGCCCTCCCTCCATTCTTCTCCCAGGGACTGCAACTGCTTCTAGTAACCACTCATGTCCAAATCCTCAAGGCACCTCCACCCCTCCCACCTCCCTCTATGTGGGTCCATAAGCACGCCATGCTGGTTTCACTCCTAAAGAGCTCTCTGGTATGTCCACCCCACCAACCATCACCACTACTCTTGTCTTAGGTATCATCACCTTTCCCTTGAAAGATGGTGATAGTTTCCTAACAGATTCACCCACATTGCCCCTATCCCCCCTTAAGAGCAGAGTCTGCTCTTCAACCTGCTTCCAGAATGAGCTTTCAAAACTTAAATCTGGTTAGTCACGCCTATGATTCAAAACCCTTCAGTGGTTTCTCATTGCTTAAGGTCCTGAGTGGCTGGCCCCTTCCTAGCCCTGCATTCTCAGCCCTCCCCCACTTGGGCCACAGGCTTCTTTCAGCCTCTCCCTATGACCCATATTCCCTCCCAAGTGGGGCCTTGTATGGGCTGAAATGTTCCTTGCAGGCCCATGCCCCTTCCTCCTGGAGTTCTCCCTGGCCTCCCTGAGCAGTTTGCATCCTTCACAGCATTTGCTAGAGTGGCTGAGTCTGTATTTGTTTGTGTGGGTTTTTGGTTAATGTTGGTCTCCTCCAATATATTGAGGACTCCATGAGGGTGGAGTCCTCTAACATTTTCACCAAAGAGAAGAGTGACAGGGCTGGACCCAGGGCCCTGCACAACCCTGAGAATGATGCCTCCCTAGGTCCCAGTCCTTAGGCACCTCATCTTCTCCCGTCCCTGTCCTGCAGTGGGCACATGCCCTGAGAGGATCACCACAACCTCAAAATCTCTTTGAAATCCTCTTCTATCTTCCAAATAGTTTGCAGTTTTGTGTTTAACTCCCTAATATATGGAGTAAATGTAAATGTAAAAATTTACATTTTACAAATGCAAAAATGTAAAACATAATGTCTTCTTCCTCAATCTTAGAGTTGTTCTAGAAGGCACACTAGGATATCTGGTGCCTCTTGTAAGCTCCCACATTGACATGCAATTATGGCATTCTATATCGGCTATAGTAGGACCTACCATTCCAGCAAGAGGATGGCAGAGCCCCTTCCTCATGAACACCATCCCCAGCCCTGGCTTCCTAGCAATGGGAGAAACCTTCCTCTTAATCACCAGGGTTCAAACCTTACCACACCTCGCTGTGAGGCCTGGGCAACAAACAATCTTTCTATGCCTTCATGTCCCATTTGTAGAGTAGAGATGACAGTCTGAGAATAAGATGATGCAAGAGGAGTCAGTTCAAACCAGCGCTGTTGTTGGCTGGGTGCTCCGTGGATCTGAACTATTAATGTGAGTCTACTTACTCATCAGCTTCTGCTTGCCCCTTCACCAAAATGCCTAAGGTGCTGGCCCCTTTTAATTCCCCTTTAAATTCTGCCAGACCATAAGGTATTTTAGTTACAGTGCCTCAGTTAAATGACCTGGGTAGACTGGCTTTTCTTTTCTCTTTTCTTTTCTTTTTCTTTTCTTCTCCCCTCCCCTCCCATTCCCTTTCTTTCCTTCCTTTCTTCTTTTTCCTCCCTCCCTCCTTTCTTCCTTCTTTTCTTTTTCCTTTTCTTTCTTTCGTCCTCTCTCTTCCTTTTTCCCCCTGAAATACCGGATCTATGTCTAAAAAAGCTAGAATCCCTAGCTTTTTGCACAAGTAACTGCACACGTCCACACAGGTTCATACGGAGTTCCCCAAATGCAGACCCTAGAGCCCAGCATCAGGATGCCCTTGTTAGAAGCACGTCAAGAAACAGCGAATGAGCGCGGGGCCCAGGACCGTTTTCACACCCCTCCGGGTGACACTGACGCGCTCATGTTGGAGAACCACTAACTCTGACCCAGGTAAAGTCAGCCTGAAAAACAGACCCCGACACAACCAACCGCAGAAGCCCACGGCCGAAGGTCTCCCCGCCGCCCAGGGCCCGCGCTC
>LNAC01000672.1:267742-319816 GCA_002007465.1 Ailurus styani | reverse complement strand
GCGCCGGGCCGGGGCCGGCGGGCGAGCGGGCCTGGAGCGCCGGCGCCCTGAAGTTTGGGAAGAAGGCAGGAAGCGAAAGCGAAGGAGGCGCTGGGCGCTCGCAGTCCGCGGCGGCCCCGCAGGGGAGCTTCCTTACTTGGCCGCCTGCCCCGGGACTTCCTGGGCCGATGCGACAGCCGCGAGGAGTCCGCTCCGCGAGCCGCCGGAGGGCAGACCCGCCAGGCCCTGGGGGCTGACTGTACCGGCAGGAGGAAGGCCGTTCGCGCCCGGGCCCGCCAGAGCGGAGCCCCAGTTCACCCCAGGAGCTCCGGAGGCAGGACGGGCGCGGGCCCCGCCGGGGTGCGCGCCACGGAAGACGGGGCCCCGACTTCCAGAGAGCCGTCTCCCACCTTCTGCCCGAGCCTTCGGCGAGCCCGCCCCGTCGCTCCGGCCCGCGCCGCCCAGCCTCCAGGTGTTGCCACGGCCCGCGCCTCCCCGCCCCGGGCCCTCCCCCGCGGCCGGCAGGTTCAATCCCCAGAGCCGGCCCCACGCCCGCATCCTCCTCCCACTCCGTCCCGGGCCGCCGCCGCTAAAACCCGAGGCTCCCGGGTCGGGGCTGCCTTCTCCTCTCGGGTCCCGGGCGGGCTCTGCGCGCTCCTGCAGAGACCCGAGGTGTTAAGTCTCCGGGGAGCCCTGAGCGGGGAGACGCGATCCGGGGCCAGGCGGCGTCATGGAGCCCCAGGGGACGCTAAGTTTGGAGAAGCAGGGACCCGCGCTCTTGGCAGATGCCCCGCCAGCCGAGGGGCTGGCCGCCCCGGGGGTCCTCCGCACGGAGGGTGACGGCGGCGGCTCGTCGGAGGCCCCGAGCCCGGACGCCGAGCCCTTGTCCGCGGAGGAAGAGGCCGCCCCCCGGGAGCAGGCGGAGCCGTGGGAGTGCCGCCGCCTCCTCCCGCGTTCCTTCTCCCTGCCCGCGGACCCGATCTTGGAGGCGGCCAAGTTGCTGCAGCAGCGACAGCACCTCGGCCTGCGGCTGGGCCCGGAGGGCGGCGAGGGGGCCAAGGGCGCGCCGCCCACCCCGGGCGGCTGCTGTGCCAAGTGCAAGAAGCGGGTGCAGTTCGCCGACGCGCTGGGGCTGAGCCTGGCCAGCGTGAAGCACTTCAGCGAGGCGGAGGAGCCGCAGGTGCCGCCCGCCGTGCTCTCCCGCCTCCGCAGCTTCCCCATGCGCGCCCAAGACCTGGAGCAGCTCCCCGGCCTCCTGGCCGCGGCGGCAGCGGCCGCGCCCCCCTCTGCGCCCCCGCCCCGGCTTCGGCCTCTTTTCGAGCTTCCCGGGCCGAGCGCCGCCGCCGAGCGTCTGCGGCGGCAGCGCGTGTGCCTGGAGCGCGTGCAGTGCTCGGCGCCCTCGGGCGCAGAGGTGACGGGCTCCGGCCGGGTGCTGGGGTGCCCCGGGCCGAGAGCCGTGGCGGTGCGCTACACCTTCACCGAGTGGCGCTCCTTCCTGGACGTGCCGGCCGAGCTGCAGCCGGAGCCGGCGGAGCCACAGCCGCCAGAGGCGTCGTCGGGGGGGCCCGGGGACGCCGAGGAGGAGCCGGGCGCCGAGCGCTTCCACTTCTTGCTCTGCCTGCCCCCGGGCCTGCAGCTCCAGGAGGGGGAAGAAGCGGACGCGCCGGGCGCCGCGATCCACTTCGCGGTCTGCTACCGCTGCGCCCATGGCGAGTTCTGGGACAACAACGCGGGGGCCAACTACACGCTGCGCTACGTGCGCCCTTCCGACGTGCTCTGAGTGCGAGGCCCGGGCCCCGACGGCGGCTGGGTGACCTGCCGGGACGTCTGCCTGAGCTCCGTCCACCGGGGGAGGAGAGAAGGGAGCCCGTCAGCTGTAAACACGCACCAGGACGGATCCTTCGAGCAAGCATCGTGAGCCCGGGCAACGCACCCAACCTCCCCGGCCCGTTTTCTCCTCGCTTAGGCCTTCCTAGGCTGCCTGTAGAATTCTCGCCCTGCGCCAGAATGCGAAGACATTCTTGACTCCGAGCCATCGCTGTTTTCAAGAAAAAGGTCCTGACCCCTGTGCACAGCTGTAAGACCTTGGGATTTGTTCTCAACTGTAGACATCGTGTTTTAGCCTTTGCAGCTTGCTGGAGACGCTTCGGGTCTCAGGGAAATGACAGGCATCCCGCCCCATCGTGCCGAGAGAAGGCTCTGGACCGAGGGCGTGCACCGGCGCCTTCACCCAGGGGCGTTTCTCCGTGAAGACCTGGTGGGGCCTTGGTTGGGCTGTCCTCTTCTCTTAACTGGGATCCGGGGGATGTTTGCACAGACGACGTGATTTACTGGGCCCCTTGTGTACACTTGTCCTCTAAAAAATAAAGGCCCCTTGCACACCCTAATCGCTATACTTTCTATTCCAGCTCCTGGGGGGTTTGAGGGAGGTCTTGATGGTCAGGTGATCTTCCTCAGCTGATCGCGCTGGCCCTTTCACAAGAATTAAACAACGGGATTTCCACGTTGCCTTTCTTCAGTCTTTCCTCTCTGATGCAGAGAGGCCGGGCTTTTCCACTTGGGGCAAGAAAACGTTCTTTAAAACGTTTTTTAGAAGGCTTCTCTGTTCCCTGCCAAAATAAGGTGCTTGGTGGATTGAAACAGCAGAGTAGTCTGGTCGGCTTGCTGCAAGCTTTAGGGTCGCTGACCCTCAACCCCCTTGGTGTAAGCAGAGCACAGAATAGCTTAGCTGTTCAACTTCTCTGGGCCTTCAGCAGCCCAGCAGAGAAGCTGGTCTTTCAGGGCTGGGTGATGGGGGTGGAGGGGATGGACAGGTGTCTTTCTGTCCCCACTGGGAGCCACAGCCGGTAGTGATGACCCGACACATGATGAAGCATGCCCAGCAAGTACATCGCAACCAGATGGGTGCTCTGCAGGCTGGCCTCCTTCACTCACCTGCTGATGGCTGTGGATGCCATGGGCAGGACAGGTGAGCATCCTGGGTGAGGGCCTGATCTTTTAGCCACACCTTGTTTATCCTTTGGTAATTTGTCTTTCTTTCTTTTTCATAGTTCCCAGCATATGCTAGTACAGTCAATTCATTTTGCAGTGGTAATCTTTAAGGAAGGATGATTTCTACTGGTGCTTTAGGGGAACTGGGGTAGGCATACCACAGCCAATGGGCCTAATTCAGCTGAAGTCTCTTATAGACCCTGAGAGCTGAGAATGATTCTTACATTTTTAAATAGCTGGAAAAACTCAAAAGAAGAATACTGTTTTGCAACACATTAGAATTGTATGAAATTCAAATTTCAGTGTCCATAAATAAAGTTTTATTGGAATGCAAGCCATGCACATTCACTTACATATAATCTCTGAGTGCTTTCCTGCTGCAAGAGAGCAACGTTGAATAGATGCAACAAAGACTATATGGCAAAAGCTAAAATATTTACTATCTGGTCCTTTATACAAAGTTGGCCAGCTTCTGCTCTAGACAAGTATTTTTTAATACTATATGCTGAGAGTTATACTTAATAAAGCACCTAAACTTTTAGTAAGGTTTGCCACTTAAATTTAACCTCTTTTGTTTAGAGATAATACTGTTTACATTACTTTCAGTAATCTTGGTTAGAATAAACACTAAGACGCCAAATGTACAATTATTACTACACGGGGAGGAGACTCTACTTGTCCTCTTTCACCTAAGCAATAACAATCAGTACAGCTGAGATATAGATAACATCCTTCTGAACTGACATCAAGCTACAAAAACTGCCAGATACTTCCATGCTTCAAAATGAGATGTCTTAAGCCATAGCAATATTTAATTTAGCTTCTGGTTTGGAGACATCCCTTTTGACTCTAACAGTGTTTGCCAGAGGTAATTCACTGGTGTTGGGGAAAATGTTTAAATAATTATTAGAGGAAAGCCATCAGAAACTGACAAATTAAATTTACACTTGGAGGGGCACCTGGTTGGCTCACTGCATTAAAGCCTCTGCCTTCGGTTCAGGTCATGATCCCAGAGTCCTAGGATTGAGCTCCACATTGGGCTCTCTGCTCAGCGGAGAGCCTGCTTCCTCCTCTCTCTCTCTGCCTCTCTCTGCCTGCCTCTCTGCCTACTTGTGATCTGTCTCTCTGTCAAATAAATAGATAAAATCTTTTTAAAAATAAATAAATAAATAAATTTACACTCGGAGTAAAGCAGACTAAAAAATAGCCACGTCTATGAAGTAATTATATTTAATCCACATCTAGTTATAAAAAAACTTTATAACAATAAAAATAAACAGTGTTTAGAATTACATCATTTTTCTGTTACAAAAATAAACAATGTCCCTTTGTGGGTTTGGTATACTATTTCTTTTTTCTTTTTTTTTTTTTTAAAGATTTTTTATTTATTTATTTGACACAGAGAGAGAGATCACAAGGAGGCAGAGAGGCAGGCAGAGAAACAGGGAGAGGAGGAAGCAGGCTCCCCGCTGAGCAGAGAGCCTGATGCGGGCCTCGATCCCAGGACGCTGAGATCATGACCTGAGCCGAAAGCAGAGGTTTCAACCTACTGAGCCACCCAGGCGCCCTACTATTTCTTTTTTAAAAGTACATTATTGCATAATAACACTTAGATAAATATATTTTGTATTTTCTTACGTGTTTAGGAACACATTTTAGTTGAAAAGCATTGATAGTGTATGTAGCCTACAGCACAGTTTGAAATGCTGGTTCCTGTGATAATTATGCATTGTTTTGGATTGTTTGGGATGATTTAAAATTACACGAGGATGAAATTAGGAGCCCAATATCATGATCAAAATGAAGATCCCTTTGTCTGGAATTCTTTAAAATGGTAGCCCCTCAAATCTGGAATGAAATAAGAAATGGGCTCTAAAGATGTGTGAAGAGCAAATTTTCTATCCTTTAAAAAAAATTATTGACTTTCAAAAGTATATTTTGGAATTCAAGCAACTAATTTTAGAAGTACTTATTTCATAATATAACAAATGTCAAACCTGGCTTTTAGATAAGGAAATCTAGCTTTTCTGTCTCACAAATCATAGAGAATAGATTTTCTAAGATTCAGAATTTTGCGGAAGATTTGGAACAGTCCAGTCTGTGTGCATGTGGCTATAGCCTTTCAAAGTACCGGGCAATCTTCTAAATGTCAGTTTTATTTTTTAAAGTGCCAACGTCTCATCCTGGACTGATAGAGAACATTTTGTAAAGAAACTTAAGGAAGCTAAATGGGTCTTGTTTTTGAAAAGGCAGTTTCAGAGGAAGGGGCAATAGGCAATATTCAGCAGACTAGGGAAGTGTATAAGAGCATATTTCCTGAATGGGATTAAAACTCACATCCTCATCCCCCAAAGCAAAATTCCAAAACTCAGTTGTTTTTTGGCAGGGATATTTACCTCAGCTTGAGGAAGTGGGGGTCAGTCTGGTTGAAATGTAATAGCTGAAGTATCTTGTCCAGTTCTAATGAGACTCACTTCTGCTCAGCTCATTTAATGACGCTGACCTCCACCAGAGAGATTCCAGTTTCTTCTTTATGGGCATGTGAGTCCATGGGTCACTGGGCCAGGGAATGTTGAATGAAGTGTGTGTCCTTTTTTTTTTTTTTTTAATTTTAAAGATTTTATTTACTTATTTGTCAGAGAGAGACAGAAAGAGAGCACAAGCAGGGGGAGCAGCAGGCAGAGGGAGAAACAGGCTCCCCGCTGAGCAAGGATCCAGTCATAGGACTGAATCCCCGGACCCTGGGATCGTGACCTGAGCCAAAGCCAGACACTTAACCGACTGAGCCACCCAGGCACCCAAAGCATGTGTCCTTACCTGAAGAGTTTTGGAAACAGTGGCCGGAAACCTAAGTCTGCATGGAACAGTTTCCCCCTTACATCCCCAGGCTTATGAAGACTTCACTTAGGGAGGTCAGGATCCTGCTCCAGGGAGTGAGTGCTGGGGGCTGGGAGCCCGCTGAGCTCTGGGGGACCCTGAGGCACCTCTGTTTAAGGACAGCTTTCCTGCAGTGCATGGGGGTGGGGCAGTTGTCATCTGGGAACCTTAGCTGCAGGGGCAGGGGAGCTTTCTCCCAGGGAAGAAAGCAGGTGTTCAGGGGGCTTTCGCTCTGACCACACTTCCTTCTGCCCTGACGGGCACTGAGGTCTTCCCTGGTGACGTGGTGGTTCTTGAGCCCGTTCACCTGTCAGCTCACAGCAAAGCAGAGCCTCCTGCTCATTTCATTTTGGGGACTTGTAGTGTTGGTCTCTGTACGTTATTTCACGAGTTCCCCATATTTCTAGCACAGCAGGTGTACATATTTTAGTAGGACACGTTTTTCCATTCCCTGACTCAGTCGTGTTTCTTAGGAGCGTGTGGCTTGGAGCCACTTGGAGTAGTGTGATCTGCATCACATGCACTTTGTCAGGAGGGCAAGGAACAGCCTGCGAGAGGAAATGGGATGCTTTCCTTTTCTGTGGCATCATGGAACTGAATCGAATGTGTATTTTTGATTCACGCAACGGAGCACGGGTTTGTAGGTTAAAGACAGCCCCATGACGTGTGGGAACTTAATAAGCAACCCTGACAAACAGTGAGCTGTTTGCAGTCCAGCCTTTGCACAGCCAATCCCCATGAAACCAGGGCTGGGAAGGGTTTCCAGAGATCTGGGATGTGCTCTATGCAGCCACAGGGGCAAAGGGCTGGGAGCAGGGTGGAAACTGACAGCCCTGGCTCAGCCCAGTGACCCCGGCTTTCTCTCCGCAGATACCGTAGAAAGCAGGCGGAGCCTGAAACCCGCTCAGAGAGGCCAACCCAGGTTTCTCCTCCTGACTACGTAATAGACACATTCCACTAGGTGACCTGCTCTGTTTTCATGTTCCTCTCTGGACTCCCTTTAGCTGATCAGGGAGACTACCAGAAGGCAGCCCTAGATGGTCCTTGACTCCTCCAAGGGCTGGTTGTTGGAGGACTAAATAACTTTAGGTTCATTAGGATTTATACTTTTTTGAATCTTTCGGGTAGACTTTGTATTTGCATTTTGTGCAGTCTAGTTCTTTGACCTTGCCTGTCTCTGCGGGGACAAATTTTGGCAAGGAGAGAACAGAGTCACATTTCAGCTGAATATCGGTTTTTGAGGTGGCAAAGATCAAGGGCTTACTTTTAAGATGTGCTGGTGAGATTTGCTAGTGAATCTAATAGAATAGTTTAAGTCCTGAGTTCAGAGCCAGTTCAACTGGGAAATCTACGTATCTACAGACATCTCTGGTAAAGCAAAGGTACTTTAGACCCACTTACAGACATTTAGAGAAATTACACCAGTATAATTTCTCCACGATTGCATTTACTCATCCATTCTTACTGTTGGCATTGCTCAGGTCCTTTGAAACTTGTTACCTGAGGTCATTTCCCGAGGAGAGTCAACAGCCTCCTAATGTATCCCGAAATGGGAAATTCTGTCTGAAAATCTGAATTGAGTAAAGATGGAAAACAGGTAGATCTTGTGGACTAAGCTTGAAACATTTAATCTCCAAGTTGAAAAATTCATGAGCAGATGCTACAGATGGCTTTTCTGTAAATAGCTACACACGTGTAAGGTTGAGAAAGCATCCACTCCCTCAGATGAGGAGTTTATGGTCACAGGAGACTAATAATCTTTCGAGGGGCCAACTTGCAGTGCTCTCTAGAGGACATGTCCGTTCTGCTCCTTCCTCGACATCTTTGGGTAAAACATCCTTATTGTCAGGAGGCTGTTCTCGTGCAGTGAAACAGGTTACACATTCTTGGAGAGAGTTAGTTTTTTTTCTAATTTTACATTATTTAAAAAGAAATGTGAGTTTATATTCAGAATGACTTGAAATAGTCCAGAGCATTCCATTTGCATATTCCTGTCTGGTTAAGGAGCAAATTGTGTGTCTAGGCACAGATTTCAGGCATGTTGCTGGGCTCGATCTCAGTACCCTGATATTGTGACTTGAACCAAAAGCATCTGCTTAGCCACCTGAGCCACTCAGGTGCCCCAGGCATGTTGTTTTTGATATTACATTTTTCAGCCAGAGAACCCCCAAACCGATGTGTCACCCATATCACAATTAAGTGCAGAGCCCAAGATTAGCGAGGTCTATTTTTAGGATCATAAGTCTAGACATCAAATTGAGTTAGAAGGTCCCTGAGGTATCCATACATTGATATTAAGTGGATAATTGTGGAAATAAATGGATGTTAAGTTGCAAACATGTCCTTAACAATGAAATACAGAACATGTTCTTTTGCAAAAAAAAAATAATAATATTTTTGCAAAAATAAATAAATAACAGTAATAACAGTACCTATTTAGAAAGGTTTGTGAGTAACCCTTTTGTCCCCCATTCCCCCAAATCTGAACTAGAGGTTGCTTCTGTTCCTAGATCCTGTGTTATTTGGGACTTTGCTATTTACCATAAAGTCATTAAAAATGAACTTATGTATTGGTGCTACATGTCCAGAGACACTAGTTTTCTGGCAGAGGAAACAACAGCTTCAAAACAGGTTGTAAAAGGGCCCCCTGGGTGGCTCAGTTGGTTAAGCGTCTGCCTTCGGCTCAGGTCATGATCCCAGGGTCCTGAGATCGAGTCCCATATTGGGCTCCTTGCTCAGCGGGAGCCTGCTTCTCCTTCTGCCTGCTGCTCCCCCTGCTTGTGCTCGCTGTCTTTGACAAATAAATAAAATCTTAAAAAGAAATGGCTTGTAAAAGGGGTGAGTTCTGAGGCTCAGGGCTGCCCTGCCTGACATTACCTACCACTGCCTAGAGCCGTGAGAAGGTGGAGGGGATGAAGCTCCCGTCTTGGGTCTCAGGCTTGGACCTTGGCTTGCCTCCTCCCAGCCCCAGCAGGTTCTGCCTGGCGCCGGCAGAAGCAGTGTGCTGATGGCCACCGTGAGGTGGAAGGCCTAGCTTTTTGAGCCTTGGCTTTTGACTCTCCAGTTGGTTTAGAAGATCTTACAAATGGAGTTTTCACTATCACTATCCAGAGAATTATGTGACAGCCAAAGGCTTCTAAAATGATTCAGCAACATTCTCTGTTAGGCGTTGGCCTAAGAAGCAATGGCAGATGCCTGGGGTACATGATTCGTTATGTGATTGCAGACGTTTGGGGTTGTGGTCAGCCCCTCTGGGTGTGCAACGGCTCCCTCCATGAGGAAAGATGGATTTGGGTTTTTGTGTGTCAGCAACAAGCCCGATGAGGTTAAGGTTAACCGCCCCTGGATTGTCGCTGAGCCACCCAAGTCATTTCTCCAGAGTCTAAGATGCAATGAAGCTTAAGTAGGTGTGTGTCCGCAGGCCCTGAAGTTTCTAGGGATCCTGCCCTGTGGAGGGCTCTGATTTGCCGGCGGGAGTTGGTGAGGTTCTGAGCCCTGTGTGGGAGCAGGGGGCTGTTCTCAGAGCTGATGAAAGATAACCATCAACTTTGATTGGCCAGGGTCTGCCCTCCTTAGCTGAAACCAGATGGGGCCCAGTGCTCCTTTCTTAGCCGGATGGCAGCCTCAAGAACGCGCCACTATTTCAGACAGTAGATTGTTATGTGATTCCAGAGAACTTTTTCAATAGTTCTAATAATGGAAGAGAAAATAACCTCATCAGTCTCTGAAGATTTGCTTGAGAAATGTGCCCAGTGGGATGTTGGGGATGAGTAACAGGTTTCTATGAATGTGATTTTTGTTAGTGTTTATTTAAACAGAGAACTGTAATCAAAACGCAGCCTTTATCTTTCTCCCTGATTTTTTAAAGAGTAGTGCTATTTCTGTGGTTTGAAAATGTCTTTTAAATGCTGAAGAATTAAAAAAAACTGTTATGTTAATTTTTCTATATGTGTTACATCTAAAAAATGCTGAACCCAAAGTCATATTTTGAATAAAGAATGTAAAGCAATTTGGTAATTTAAAAACCATCGTGGAGTCTGGAAACATTTTTCTTGGTCACTACTGGGGCTGGGGTTGCTGCTGAACATTCGACATGGCACAGGACAGCGCTCCCGCACAAATAATTGTCTGGCCTAAATCCTCCCTGAAGGGGTTGGAAAACTCTGAGTTCGGGACGCCTGGGTGGCTCAGTTGGTTAAGTGTCTGCCTTCGGCTCAGGTCATGATCTCTGGGTCCTGGGATCAGCTCCCTGCTCAGTGGTGAATCTGCTTCTCCATCTGCCCCTCCCACCCCCCACCCCCAGCTTGTGCTCTCTCTCTCTCTCAAATAAATTTAAAAAAATCTTTAAAAAAAGAAAGAAAAGAAAACTCTGAGCTATTAGTATCATTCCAATAGTGACTTCCTGGTTTTGACAATGTACTATAAAACTATGGAAGTATTATTATCGGGGAAAGCTGTGCAATAGATACACAAGAATTCTCTGTACTATTTCTGCATTTTCTTGGGAGTTTTAAACCATTGCCAAATAAACAGTCATAATTATAATAATAGCAAAATTAAATTAAACCTTCAAAAAAAATCCCTATCATTGAGAAGGGTATAAAGCTTTGTCAGGTGCTTTGCTAGTAAAGCACACTTAGATGACAGGGTTGGAGGAGTGATTTGGGAAAGACAGATAGGTTTCAAGTGACCCAGACCCGCATTTGACTCCAGCTCAGCTACCTGTGTGCTTTTTTTTTTTTAAAGATTTTATTTATTCATTTGACACAGAGAGAGAGATTACGAGTAGGCAGAGAGGCAGGCAGAGAGAGAGGAGAGAGGAGGAAGCAGGCTCCCCGCTGAGCAGAGAGCCCGATGCGGGCCTTGATCCCAGGACCCCGAGATCATGACCTGAGCCGAAGGCAGAGGCTTTAACCCACTGAGCCACCCAGGCGCCCACCTGTGTGCTTTCAAACAGGTCCCTTAACCTGTTAGCGTAAATTTTCACGTTTGCGAAATAGGGGTAGTAATTCCCGCCTAACTAGACTGTTGTGAGCACAAAGGGAAATTATTCACAAAGTACCAAGCAGACGGTTGGTTCTCAACAGCCTTCTCTTTTCCCTTTGATCTCTGCCAGGTGGTTTCTACTGATTTCATTCTGATGATAAATGTTGTCTATCTTCATCTGAATGTAGGGAGAATAAATGAAACCTCCAGCTTGGGGGACACATCACAGCAGCCGCCAATGCGCCAACCAAACTCTTCTTGTTACCGCATTAACCCAACATGCCATTTGTTTCCTATGATTCACATGATGAAATGTATATTGTGTATATAGGTTGTTATGGCATATACGATGTACCTATGTTCATCTGACTTAGATCTTTGCATTTCCTTGAGACAGTTTCTTCAAAGATTATCCATCCTAAGAAACTAGTCTTGGAAGGCTTCCTTCCTGTGTGTTGACTCCTGTTTGATATTGTTGAAAATCCATTCTTTGGGACCTGTTTTGATTTTTGTGACTACCCTCTTCTGATTTGCCTCCTTTCCCTCCAAGTTGTTCCTTGTCAGTCCCTCTGAGAATGATTCTCCTTCTGTCTGCCACACAGTCTTCCAGAAATCCACCTTTAACTCTTTTTTCTCTTATAAAGATGCTACAAGTTCCATAGGGGGAATACTGTGTATAATTCTAATAATTCTTCTCCTCCTCCTCCTCCTCCTCCTCCTCCTCCTCCTTCTTCTTTTTAAGTAGGCTCCTCGCCCCGCACGGGGATTGAACTCACGACCAAGTGTTGCATGCCCTGCTGACTGAGCTAGCCAGGAGCCTCCTGCAGTGGCCACCCTCTTCCCTCAGTCACCTCATCAGAATCCATCCATTCTTTCAGTTAGAGGCGATGGAGCCCTTCCCACGTAGCTGGCTCAGCCGTGGCATTGGGATCCGTGGGGATGAAAACATACAGGGGACGTGGCTCTCTGGGAGCTTGCATTCAGGACAGTGCGGCCCTTATGTGGACAACTCCAAATCTACAGGCACATTCTCTGCACTCATGCTCCCATCTTCCTTTCTTCTACAAACCCTAGCAAGCTCCACACACAGGAGGAAATGTTTTCCTCAAAAAAATCTGACTGTCAGAATCCCTGGAGTTGGTACTGCTGGAGTGTCTGGTAGGGGAGGGCTGGTAGGCCTTGGTGGCTCTGCCTCTGCTCCGCTCAGATGATCTTCCTCATGGCGGAGGGTGGAGGGCGGGGTGGGCTTTGGACAAAGGCCGCTACCTCCCACAGCAGAGAGCTGTTCCTCAGCCCTGTTCTCACATGCATGTACGTCTACACATCCCAGGAGTGGGCCTGTCACATTTCGAACCTGTTTGGCCGTATCTACTAGGGCAGAATTCATACATAACCCCCCGATCAGAGAGATCCACAGATGTACGGAAGTGTATACACGTGGGCACCAAAAGGCATGTCCAAGAAAGTTAATGGCAGCGTTGTTGGTAGTAGCGAAACCTGCCAATGGTGAATACGGCAGTCGTGGCCAGCACGTGCCCATCTTCACAGCCCGTCTGAAGCAGGGTGGTCGGAACGAGCGAGAGATGTACAGGTGTCCACGTCCTGTCCCACGTCTCCCTCAGATATGCACCCCTCGAGAGCAGTTGTGGGCAGAACTTGTCAGTCGTGTCCTAATTTGTCAACTATGTCTGTCTCTTGCTGAAGACAGTGGCCAATTTTGATTTGGTTAGATTCCCATGGGACGTGAGGCCACATGCCAGGATTAGTTCACTCAATCCTCACAACTGTCGGCTGGGGCTGGGGAGGGGAAACACTGTATCTGCACTCCTGGTCACCCAGAGGGATTTCACCCTCACTGGTGGGCTCTGGCGCCCTCCTCACTGCTGCCCACCATGACCTGCTGGGTGGGTGGTGGCCATCGGGCCACATCTTCTGGTTGTGTGAGGTCCTGTCACCGGTTCTGAGGGTGTCCCCTCTCACACCAGTGGGAGGCCACAACCTGGGCAATGTGTACTCTGCAGACTCACACTTTCCTGGTGCGAAGGATCTCCTTGGGAATATGGACGTATGTAACCCATTTATCCTCACACATTTGCAGTGTTGCTTACCGGAGCCAGTCCCAACGACAAAGAAGCCATTCTGTTTCTACTGACCTTCATTGTTCTTATTTCTTAAGGGGTACAGAGCTTGGGCTACCCAGTGCCCTTAGAGACGCCAGCACAACTCCGGGAGAGAAGTATTACTCTTATTTAACAGCGAAAGAAATGGAGTCTCAGAGAGGTTGAGTGATGTGCCCAGTGAGTAAGAGATAGAGCTTGGGTTTGAATCCAGGACAGCCTGACCCAGATCCATTGCTCTTAACCATGTACAACCACAATAAACACAGACTCAACCACAGAAAGACAACATGTCTGGAGTTCATCCATAAGAACGAAAGGAGAGTTTGCCTGGGTTCTTTCCTTTCTCCTAGGGGTCTCAGGAGGGTGCAGCCATAGACATCTAGACCTCTTAATATCGGGACAAGAGGTCAACCTCCCTCTTCCTCCTACTTCCTCTCACCAATGTTCCAGTTACCTACTTCTTCTTGGGGGCCCGGCACAGGGACTGGGTCCCCTTTTCGTTAGAGAACTTATATACCGAAAAATATGAACTTCTTGTAGTCTTCAACACGGCCCCATAGTTCAAGAAACAGCATGAGTTAATGTTCCAAAGAACAAGTTACAGAAACTAACAAGCCAGCTTGAGCAAACGGGGGAATTCATTTGATGGCTATCGGGCTATCACTTGGAATCCAAAGACAGCCAGGCCTCTGCAGGGCCTGCAGCTACCAGAGTCAGGAGGGACTCGGTCTGCTTCATCTTGCTCCATTCTGCTGCATTCATCTCTGCCTGCAGACTAGAGACCTCCTCTTCTCTGTCTACATGATAGATGGAAGGTGGCTTCTCCCATGTCTGTGCCTCTTGAGTTCCAGCCAATAGCCCGGATAGAAATAGAACTCTCACTCCTAAAAAAGGTTTGGCCCCCTTTGGGTCAAAGAGGATATGCAGCCCTGTTCCATTAGCTGTGGCTGAAAGTAGGGTCGGATTATGGTGCGAAATGGTTGTCAAGAGCTCCGGACTCCTGTTGGGGTCTCGGGAGATACCTTAAAGAGTCTCTACCGCAAATACAACTGAGAGTAATGTGAACTGTAGGCATACGGCAATGCAGTGGGGTGTATGTGCATGGACGTGAGTTTGCCTTCAGGGAGCTGTGTCGTTGCCCTGCCCCTTATTTTAGGGAGAGGCAACGCACCTGGCCAGCCTTTCAGGACCCAGCATTCAAGTTATCTCCGCTTCACTCCCATTCTTTATTTTACGTGTCCAATCTCTCCTCAACTCTGTCATTTGGAAATATCTTTGGACTCATTCTTTCCTCTCTATCCAATCCACACCGCTGCTAACCCCAGCCAGGCCTTAGACTCCGTGTGTCTAAGTTATTGCAACAATTTCCCGGCTGTCTCCCCTCAGGGACATTCTTTATGTCACTATGCAGTTAATCTGCTATGTATCGCTGTTCCCGTCTTAACGGCTCCCTTTCCCACCAAATAAAACTCAGACTCCTTTACCTAGAATTTACAGCTCAGGCAGAAGTAATTTCTCCTTTTGATCTTACCTCCTTTCCTGCTTCTGGCCCTAAAATGGGCCTCTCCTAGGTAATTTATCACTAGACTTTGCAAAGGTATCTACCTGTCTTAAGTATGGTGTGAAATGTGCTGTCATTAAGTATATTAAGGGAAGAATCCACAATAGGTCCACTTCAGCATCCCCTGAGGTGTCCGATACAGTTTCTAAACGAATGATAAAACACCCGAGGTTTGCTGGCTTATTCTTTATCAAATATGGTAGGAGAACTTTATGTGTATTACGCATTTGCAGTCTTTTTTTTTCTTTTTTTTTTTTTTTTAAAGATTTCATCTATTTATTTGACACAGAGAGAGAGACCACAAGTAGGCAGAGAGGCAGAGAGACAAGGAGAGGAGGAAGCAGGCTCCCCGCCGAGCAGAGAGCCCCGACGCGGGCCTCGATCCCAGGACGCTTGAGATCATGACCTGAGCCGAAAGCAGAGGCCCCAACCCACTGAGCCACCCAGGCGCCCACGCATTTGCAGTCTTAACAGCAACCCTGTAAGGCAGGTAGGCAGTCAGATCCATTTCAGAGATGGGAACACAGAAGTTTGGAGAATCTCACCGGGATCTCACTGCCAGGAAGAGACTGCGCCCGAAGATGAAAAGAATGAAGAACTGTTTGGGATGTCTGCAGCTTGGAGCGACCTTGCAGACCTGTGCTTATTTTGTCGACCCCAAGCCCCCAGGAACCAGGATTCGCTCTCTTTTCTGTCGTGCTCTCTTTTCTGGTGTGTCTGCAGCACACAGCGTGCTCTGGGAGTGCTCCCCATCTTCCCGGTCCTGATGTTGCACTCCCACTGTGAGGCTTAGTCATCCCCCAGGTTCTCTGGATTTCTCTTCAGTCCACACTGCTCTTTTTCTCTCACAGCCAGGGTAGCCCCTGGTCATTCCCTTGTTGTTCTACATGTGTTTAGTTGCACCCCCCAAATAATTCTCGGGGGCAGGAACCCCCTGGCTCATGCTGGCCCACAGCCTGCCTCTACCCCCAAACTGCTCTCTCTTCCTTGAGTACGTTCAGAATGTTCTTTTTTAACCCCATGACTGGTGGGAAAACATGCAAAGCAAAAGTTACTGCAGGTACAATAAGAGTAAGCAAGAGATGGATGTCCCCTTTCTCTTTCAGCCGGCTTCAGTGTTGCTGTAGGAATCCCAGCAGCCAGCAGAAGCTCAGAGAAAAGGTTTTCATTTATTTATTTATATTTATTTTTTAAAAGTAGGCTCTACACCCAATGTGGGGCTTGAACTCACAACCCGGAGATCAAGGGTTGCATACTCTACTGACAGAGCCAGCCAGGTGTCCCCAAGAAAATGTTTTCAGTTCAGAAAAAAATTGGAAACCCACTTATTTGGTCAGATACTGGACTGGAGGCTGAGGAGGATTCTGAGGGGTCAGGGTCTGCCTCTGGGACTTCCTTGTGCCTTTGCGGAGAGCCCAGCGAGCTGCAGTGCCCAGTTTAACCCCAAAGCCACATTCTCATAGACTGTGGGCTGGGCTGAAAACTATGGCCTACCTAAACAGCACTGAACCCCATACTAGGGGGACAAGTCCTAAAGATTTCCTGCTAATTATTCCAAAATCGAACATTCAAAGGGTCTCCAGGATGGGTTCTTTCCTGTGGATTTAACTGGAATTGCAAGCTTTTACTGCTAGAAAGGTTGTTAGGGGTCCTGGGATCTGACCACCCCACTCTGCCTGGAAGGAGCAAAGGCCCCAATTGGGGGACTCAGGCATCGTTGCAAAGTCATTTAGAGGCCCAGCTGGAGTTAGAGCCCCTTGCCCAGGAGACAATCCCAGGACTTGGGCTGTCTGGCCCCAGTGGCTAGTTTGTTTCCACCATCCTCATTCCTCCCATCGCTCCATATTCCTGTCTTCCAATTTTTTTTGTTTAAGAAAAAGAAATGTTTTCTTTTTTTGCAGTCTGAGTTACTGATATATCCTGTCCCTCCTATGAATAAGCTTCTATATACCAATCCCACAAAGACTCGGTGCTTTTTTTTTTTTTTTTTTTAAGATTTTATTTATTTGACAGAGAGAGGGAGAGTACAAGCAGGGGGAGGGGCAGAGGGAGATGGAGAAGTGGGACTCGATCCCTGGACCCTGAGATCATGACCTGAGCTGAAGGCAGTTGGTTAACCAACTAAGCCACCCAGGTGCCCAAAGATTTGGTGCTTTTAAAGTGAAAATTCACGCTAACATTTGGCCCCTTAGTCATCTTAAATATGTTACATGTTTGAAGCAGGAGTGGAGGAGTAACTATGGCAGATCTTGATGAGATAGATACCTGGCATTAATACTGCAGTCCTTGATCCTACATCCTGTGTGTGCTGCGTACATCACCTATATGCACCTAAGTGAAATATTCCTTAAAAAACCCAGAACCAATTATATTGTTATTAAACTGCCTCTGTGTTCAAGAC
This sequence comes from Ailurus styani, assembly GCA_002007465.1. NCBI lineage: Eukaryota > Metazoa > Chordata > Mammalia > Carnivora > Ailuridae > Ailurus > Ailurus styani. The sequence continues at coordinate 302,901 of LNAC01000672.1, read as the reverse complement.
AGATGAAGTCAGATGAATTCACTTAGTAACTGATTGGAAGTTTTTTTTTTCTTAAAGATTTTATTTATTTATTTGAGAGTGAGAACACAGGGAAGGGGAGCAGCAGAGAGAGAGGGAGAAGCAGGCTCCCTGCTGAGCAGGGAGCCGGACGCGGGGCTCGATCCCAGGACCCTGAGATCATGACCTGAGCCGAAGTAACAAGTCAGATACTTAACCAACTGAGCCATTCAACTGCTCCTGAGCAGAAGTTTTATCAAAATGTTTTAGAGATTAAGTGACAGCCATTTAAGTGATACTCTCAACAAAGTAAATAAAGTAACTTTGGGACTAATGAAAAAAAAAGGGTTTAGTACCATCGAACCTTCTAAGAACATGTATCATGGCAGTAGGAACAGATCGTCTTTAGGAAGCTGTTTTCTTCCTGAGCCTGCTGGTCCCCAGAAGCCCAGCTTCTCTGGGGGGGGCAGCCCGAACGTTTAGTGCCGGACACAGCCACACTGGTCAGCACAGAAATGCTAGTCTGCAACCAGCCGGTTCAGAAAGACCCCAAGTGCAGCTCCAGCTTTCGTGGTGTCAACATTTCTGTGTGGTCCCAGCTCAAGATGGCAAGACACTGACTGCATTTGCTGTTGCCATTGTGGCGTCCGTGGTCCCCTTCGGCAAAGAACACCTTCAGATTCATTTCTGCCAGTTCTCCTTCTTTGCACTTAAAACTTGGCCCTGGAGCAAAAGCAAGATTATCCATCTTATTTCTCACATGGATCTCAACACTAGAAGCAATTTTCACAAATGGTTCCCTGAGGTACTGATAAGGGCTGCAGAAGGATTGAAAAGCAAAGATCTTATTTGTTCTCAGAGGTGAGGGGAGCCACGGTCCAGAGAGGGGATGAGCAAACGGTCATAGGAAAAGCCTGCTGGATCCTACACAAATCACTGCTTTCCCTACCAAGTTCCAGCTTTCTTCCAGATTCTTCTGTAACAACCGACCGATACTAGATTAGCGATGAGGCGTCTGCCAACTCGGGATGTGCGAAGCACAAGTTCCCGTGGACGGTTTCTTTTGTTCGTAATAATGAACATCTGCAGGGGCTTCCCCACCCTCACTGGCATGACCTCACCAGACGTGTCTATTCCAACGATCTAGAAAACGTGGCTGCTTCTCGTGGCTTCTGAATCACACACTGGGCCGCTGTCATGAAGCCACTGGTGGAGTTTAACGGGTTGAACTTTTTTTTTTTTTTTTTAAAGATTTTATTTATTTATTTGACAGAGAGAGAGAGAGAGATCACAAATAGGCAGAGAGGCAGGCAGAGAGAGAAGAGGAAGCAGGCTCCCTGCCAAACAGAGAGCCCGATGCGGGCCTTGATCCCAGGACCCTGAGATCATGACCTGAGCCGAAGGCAGAGGCTTAACCCACTGAGCCACCCAGGCGCCCCTAACAGGTTGAACTTTTAAAATGTTCTTTGGTCCATATGATTGTTTAGTCAAGAATTGGTCATCTAGGGCTCCCGGTGGCACAGTCAGTTGAGTGACCGATTCTTGATTTTGGCTCAGGTCATGATCTCAGCGTCCTGAGATTGAGGCCCGTGTCTGGCTCTGTGCTCAGCACGGGGGCTGCTTGGGATTCTTTTTCTCCTTCGTCCTCTGCCCCTCCTCCCACTCTCTCTCAAAAAAAAAAAAAAAAAAAAAAAAAAGAAAGAAAGAAAGAAAGAAAGAAAAAAAAAAAGAACTGGTCATCTGGGTTCCGGCCATATTTACCGAGGAAAATAACTTCTTGTTCGTGACTGTGGGTAGGTCCAGAAGAAGAGTTCCCAACTCTGAGAACATCATTCTTGGCGTAGGAAATGCTTTCTCCTTCTGTGTTTTGAGTGCTTATCATTTCTTCCGCTGCTGCTATATTTGTAGCCTGGCCTCAGTACCTGTGATATCCTTCAGTCAAGAAAGCTACTGAGCAAACCTAAGCAGCTCATTCTGTTATAAAACATATTGGTGCATTCTGTGCACTTGATATTTTATTGTGCATTTTAGTTGCATTCTTAGAACCATAGTCTTAGAATATGTAGACTAACCTTCCTTCACCTTTTTAAAGATCTTACATCACCTTTTGCAAAATATAGAAAAATTTCTGCCTACTCCTCCTGTCCCCAGAGAGAATAACTTACCTATACACGTAAAGTGTAAGGTAAACTGTAGAAGGAATATATTTGTTCTACAGAGAGCTATGTGTAAAATCTCTTTTTAAGGGTCTTTTTTTTTTTTATTTTTTTTTTTTTTAAGATTTTATTTATTTATTTCACAGAGGGAGAGAGATCACAAGGAGGTAGAGAGGCAGGCAGAGAGAGAGGGGGAAGCAGGCTCCCCGCCGAGCAGAGAGCCCGATGTGGGCCTCGATCCCAGGACCCTGAGATCATGACCTGAGCCGAAAGCAGAGGCTTTAACCCACTGAGCCACCCAGGTGCCCTTTAAGGGTCTTTTAAATTGTTTTCTTTCAGTGGATTTTTTCTTTGTTTGAAAAAACCAGAAATAATATTTTCAACCTTTGGAAGTAAGAGATACATTGGTAGATGCTAGTCTTTGCTTGAACTTGAGGTTGTTTGAACCTGGGAGGACAAAGCTTCAGACCATGCCCACTGCTGTCTTATCTTAGTGGGTAGCCCAACTTCTCTGCTCAGTCACCCAGGCCCCAAATCTGGGATCCCTCCTGGACTCTCCTGACACCCTCTCTGCACTTCACATCCAATCAATTATCAAGTCCTGTTGACTCTTTTCTTTCTCTTTTTGGTCCTGCTTTGCGCTTAATGCACACACACTAGTGGGGGCCAATAGTTGGCAAGTCCTTTCATCTGTAAGACATGGGACAGCTGTACTCTGCAGGTGCTCGTGGAAAGGGTTCTACACAGGAGTCCCACGGTTTTATCAGGTTTGCCTCCCTACTCTTTGGTTTGCTAGGTGACTGAATAAGAGACACATTATCATACTAGCTCTCTGTATCAGCTTGTCATTGCTCTGTAACTACCCACAAACTCAGTGCCTTAGACAATCATTTGTTCTGTGTCGTTGGCCCGAGGGTTGGCTGCAGTGGACTGGCCTCAGCGAGACTCGGCTGGGAGGCTCAGCTGGGCACCTCCGTTCTACTCACTCGCCTTGGGAGAGCAGCTGTGCCAAAACAAGTTCTTCTCAGGGTGATGTTGACTCTACCTTGCAACTGTGACTGTTCTAGGTGAAGTCACTACCATCCCTTACCCGGATTAGTGTCCAATCTAACCCTTCCCCCGCCGCCCATGAAAGTTGGTCTCCCTGCATCTCTCCTAATCTATTCCCCCTGTACAAACTTCACCTCGCTGGAAAACTTCCAGTAGCTTCTTACAGCCTCAGGCCAAGGCCCCCTGGGCCTTCCACAGTGTGTTCCCTGCTTTTTGATTCATCCTTGCTTGCCAGCCATCCTGGGCTGCCTTGGTTCCCTGCACAGTGCTCTCCTCCTAACCCCCTCCTCCCAACCCCCATTCAGGTCTTTGCATATGCTGTTCCTCCTGCTCAGAGAGCTCCTCTCCTACCCTTTGTCCAGCCAACTCCTCATTTAATCTTCAATTTAAATCGCTGTTCCCTCAGTGAGGGCTTTCCAGATACTCCCATCAGCTCCTAGAGAACCTCTTATCTCACCCTTTGTAACACTGCTCAGACGTGTCCTTTCTCATCCAATTCCCCTGCTGGACTGCAAGCTCCGTGAAGCCAAGGGGCTGTCTTGTCCACTGGTCTTCCCCGGCACCTGTCTCCCCCGGTACCTGTCTCCCACTGGCACCTGGGACCCGCTGGCTCGCAGTCAGTGCTGAATGAACGGAAAGCCCAGTGAAAGGGGTAGCAGGGAAAGGTCCGCCGATGACCCAGGGATACTCAGGATCTTGGTTTTCACACGTGCAGATGTGGGGGTTGGACCAGGTGGACTCTAATGCCAGGCAGCTCTGCCATGCTGTTATCTCTGCAGACGTCCCCCCAGCCTGCCCCTTTGCTCCTGAATGCTGGGTGGTGGTGGTGGTTGCATTCAGGTGCTGGAGATGTTGGATGAAGCAGGTTAAGAGCAGCTGCTGTTGGTGGCAGGACAGAGTAGATGTGAAGCCAGCTACGTCACATCCACGATCTTCTTTCAGTTCCAGAGTCCAGAGAACAACAGCCATCAGAGCATAGCCGTGCCCAGCTCAAGGAAGGGTTCCCAGGTCTTAAAGCATGGTAGCCAGACCAACCAAGGGTCCTCTCTGAAGGTCTGGACAATAGCTGTGCTTGGCCAACGGGTTCGTCTCAGAGGTTAACTCGTCCTGGCATTTCTCACTTGCTAAGTGCTGACACTGGAAAATGATCTCCAGAGCCCAGGCCGGAGCCCTCCTTCGGAACAGCCGAGCACGCCGTGAGGGGGAGTGTGATGTGGGGCTCCAGTCGAGCACGGGGAACGCTTAACTATAGAGACAGAGATCACACCCATGGGCATGTCACTATATTCAAAGCTCGAGAGTCCACCTTGGGGCCTCTGAGTGGAGGAGTGTCCAGTGCCTCACCTGCGCCTGGAGGATGGGCTCAAGGCTGCGCATTTTATGGGACAGGATTCTTTGTGTCTTCCTATATATTCCTAATGCATAGACTTAGCTGAGTCACAAAAATTAGCTGTTTAAGGCTTTGGGCCTGTTCGAACCCATTTGTGGGCTTTAATTAACATAAAAGCGACCTGCTGTTAATGTCCTGCAGAACGAGCTAAGTCAGCTTGGTCCTCTGCCTCCGTGACTCAAATCTGGGTCTCCTCTGGAGCGGATACCCTGCTAGCAACTTGACACTTCTAGGGGAGAGCTTCAACCCTGGACTTAGGTTTCCAAGTAGCAGCTGCTTTAATTCATTAAGTATAAATCAGAGGTGACATCCATTAGCCCGTCCTTGGACCATATCCTACTGACGCAGAGTGGAAAAAGTGACCCAGAGCCACACATCCCAGGGTGGGTGACTGTCCCATGACAGTCAGCCGAAGGGAGGGGCACGTTTCCCATGTCACCTACATTCNGGGGGGGGGGGGGGGGGGGTCAGGTCCAAGACCTACCAAGGTACAGGTGTGCAAGACTATCCATGGGCAAAAGCATTCTGAAGTCCTAAGTTGAACTGCCAACCAGGAGTACACTGGTAATCTCTTCTGAATGCAGTCACAACAAAATCCATACTCCATGGGTGAGGAGGCAGACGTGATCTGTTCACATGGGAGAGGATAAGGACCCAGTCTGTTCTCGCTCGACTCACATGACTGTAAGAATTAGAATGCCAGGGGCTGTGGCTCAGTGGCAGGCTCGGTGACACTGTCACAGTGATTTTAGGATCTGGAAATATTCATAGGAGCCTGTTCCAAACCTCAACACCTAAGGAATGCATTCACTTACTGCCATTTACGGAGGCAAACAAGTCACTCAGAGAGTATCTGGGTCCCCCGTAAAGCCCCCAGAAATCAAGTAAGTCATTTAATACTTTCTTTTTAGGTTTTTAGCTGATGTGTTTCCAAGGCTAAATGCACACAAATGTCTTTATTACCTGCAACATCTTCAAAGAGCAGAGTTTCCCAAAATGACTAGACAGTAAAAACACTAGGGGACTTTTAAACATGGAGATACAAATCGTCATGCCTCACCTCTCACTTACTAAGTCAGAATCCGAGGGGAGGGAAGCGCCGAGAAACTCCTCTTAAAAAATTCTCCAATTCTGCAGATGCTTACGGCTCTGTGCAGGGAGCTCGGGGAAGCCAGCTTTGGGAAGCAGAGCCGAGTGGCCCTTCCCCAGCCTCGGTGTGGGCTGGGGGCACCCGGATGTGTTAGGCTCAGGATTTGGATTCAAAGCATTTGGGGAAGGGCCTGGGATCCTGCATTTCCAAGGCGGGGGTGCTGGTGCCCATCCTCAGACCACACTGGAAGCAGCAGGGCAGCCAATACCCCGTCTCCAGGTGGGGGAGCTGCAGATGGGCCCCTCTGTGGTTGCACCGGGCCCAGGTATAAATTGCGGGATGCATCCTCTACCCCTTTGGCCTTGCCCTACTCCCTGCTGCCCTCCAAATCTTGGGTGCCTAGACTTGCCTCCACAAAGGGAGGGCTCAGCTCGGGTTTGGAGCCTCCCTCTGGGTCCCCGCGGCCCTCTGCAAGCCCTGGCATCAGCAGGAAACCAAGGCGCATGCAGCGTCAGGAGCGTGTCTGGAGGAAGAAGTCTGCGGGAGACAATCTGTTTATTGTCGACGAAGAGACAGAGGTTGGAGGGGCTCTATACGGGCGGAGATGAGATACAAAAGAGGAGTGGGGTGGAGAGGAGACACAATAATACACGGCATTATTTGGAGTGAGCTCCAGCTCTTCACTCTGACACTTCAATCAGGAGAGCCCACCACCCTTCCTCACTAGGGCTGCAGAAGAACGGCCTCAGTTTATCAGCTCCTGCCGGGCAGGCCGAGCGAGAGGCTATTCTAAGCTGATGGAAGAGCCACCTGTGGTCTGGGGGGAGCCCCCACCCCAAGCGCAGCATGGATGCTAAAGCTGGTCCACAGCTGCCAGTGGTGGCTGGTCCCGGCCCTCTAGGTCTGAGGCTTCTCTTGATTCTCAATGATAAGCTTGTCAGTCGAATACATTTGGCCGATGTGGACCTGAAGGCAAAGAAAGACACAGACTCCATTAGCTGCAAAAGGTCAGGAAGAGCATTGCTAACATTTAAATGCCATCATCTGCCATCACAGGGCTGTTCCTTGTGGGGAACCGCATCATGGGGCCAAGTGCAGTCACCGGGCTGGCCTTTGCTAATTTCCCACACCCTCCAAATGCCACTTCCCTCACTGTGAGAACAAGTTCGACGTCCACACTCATTCCTTTTTGGCCCTTGAAATGGCACCAGCAGGCACGGCCTTGGTTCCTCGGGCTGTCCTGAGCTGGCTGAGACCATCCAGCAGGCTCCCTGACGGCTGGCTGGAGGGAGAGCCACCTGGACGTGCGCACAGCAGCGCCTCCCTGAACACGACCCCCTTCCTTTAGCACCGGCCCCCCCATTCAGAAAGCCTTCAGCATAAAGCGGAAACGTGTCTTGTCTGTGTTGGGCTAGGACACAGGCTGGATGCAATACGCTGCCTGTCTGGTCCTGGCGGGGCTGAGGACCGGGGTCTGGCTTCTTTAACCTCTTGCCTCTTGTCTTTCCTGCCCTTTCTTTTCTAAGTGTCCTCTTACACGGAGTGTTTCTGCTTGTGCCCGGGTGTTCCCACTGTCCCAGGTGGGCGCCGCTGCCATGACCCAGGCCACCGCAGATGACCCATCCTTTGTTTTGTTTTTTGTTCTGTTTTTTAAAGATTTTATTTATTTACTTATTTATTTGACAGAGAGAGAGATCACAAGTAGACTGAGAGGCAGGCAGAGAGAGAGGAGGAAGCAGGCTCCCCGCTGAGTAAGGATCCCAATGCAGGGCTCGATCCCAAGACCCTGAGATCATGACCTGAGCTGAAGGCAGAGGCTTTAACCCACTGAGCCACCCAGGCGCCCCCCCATCCTTCCTTTGGAACAAAGGATCTTCCCGAGTTTTCTCCAAAAGCATCTCCTAAGTGATACTTTCTTAGAACCTGGTACAACTGGTGTGGAAAGGATTTCAGAGCAGTTGTCGCTATCTATGGGTAATTTGGGGTCTTTGCTCTTTCAGTAAACGAGGGAACCTCTTAATGGCCATAGTGGCTACCCAGGGGGGCCGGGGGTCAGAATCAGGACCTCATGTGGTTTTCCCATCTTGTTTTAATATTCTATTCTAGTTTTAAAAAAGATTTATTTATTTGAGAGAGAGAATGCACGCAAATGGGAGGAAGGGGCGGAGGGAGAAGGAGAGAGAATCCTCAGGCTCCCCAGTGAGCTCGAGATCATGACCTGAAATCCAGAGTCAGACACTTAACCCACTGAGCTATCCGGGTGCCCCATCTATTTTATTTTTTTATTTGCATACAGTCAACACATCATGGTACACTGTTGCAGGTGTACAACATAATGATTCAGCTTCTCTCGATCTTCCGCTGTGCTCAGAGGTGTAGCCGCCATCTGTCACCATACAACACCACATTCACTACGCTGTGCCTTTTATTCCCATAACTCAGTCACTCCATCCCTGGAAGCCTGTATCTCCCGCTCTCCTGCTCCCCTCCTGCCTCCCCCCGCCCCCCCCTGACCAGCAACCATCCATTTGTTCTCTGTATTTATAGGTCTGATTATGCCTTTTGTTTGTTTATTCATTTGTTTTGGTTTTGAGGTTCCACATACAAGTGAAGTCATTTGGCATCTGTCCTTCTCACCTAACCCTCTAGGTCCGTCCATGTTGTTGCGAATGGTGAGCTCTCAATCTTTTTTATGGTTAATACTCTATTTTAAAATGATGGCCCAAGAAAGGGGGAGATTTTGACGCTAGTAAGGAACAGTGGTGCTCTCTCACCAATGACATCCCGAGAGACCGTCTCAACGCTCCCATTCTCCCGTGACTTCCGGCGCGCACTTGGACAGAGGTGTCCCGATGGCCCGAGGGCTCAAGTAACTCACAGGCATCGCGGGGCCAGGGGACAGTGAAAGAAAAGGTCAGAGCCGCCAAATTATTGAAAAAGAAAGCCAAAGTACAGTGTGGAGATTTAGGGGCATGAGGATGATCGAGTAGATATTTTCACTGAAAGTGAATTCCTTAGTTTGATAAAAGAGAAAAGGGGGTGGCGATGGTGGGGAATGAGTGCTCTGCGCCAGTCCCAACAGAAGTCAGTGATGGGCTCTGCTCCTGCATCTTCAGTCTCCCTTCCTCCTGTTCATATAAAGAACACACATGGCTTCAGATGCAAGGGGGAAGGCCGGGTCTGGGATTCCGTGGACCACACTCTGCACAACACAGTCGTAAACCATCTTGAGGGGTGCAATTAGCTGGACGGGGTTTCATAAGGAGTGGAGCACAGAGGCTTGTCCTGGCTTTCCTTCTTGATGACCTGGAATAGCTGTGGGGTGAGCAGGAGCCATATGCACCCTGCCCCAGAGAGGGGGCCGAGAAGCAGTGTTCGCCACGCTGGATACTATACGCTGTTAATATCAGATGCTCACCTCAACAGACAAGTGGGCCCACTATCAGTGCTTTTCAGAAGAAAGGCTAAAATACCAATTATTATTACTTTTTTATTCTTTTTATTTATTTATTTATTCTCATTTTTTTTTTTTTTTTACAAACCCCTGTGTCGAGGGCTGACTTTCAATAGATCGCAGCGAGGGAGCTGCTCTGCTACGTAGGAAACCCTGACCCAGAAGCAGGTCGCCTACAAATGGTTTAGCACCAGGTTCCCCTAAAATACCAATTATTTTAAAAGGAAAAAAAAAGAATCATTATGTTTGGGGGGGATGTCTAGGTTAATAAAACTAATTTTATTTAACAGCTCAAATTGTTCATTTATCTGGGAACTTGGTTTTTATTTCATTGATGTGGGGAGAGTTTATCAGGAACCCCTATTAGAAGTGTTGACTCTGGTTCCACAAGTGCTTGACTGAGTTTATCAGTGTTTTCTCAGGGCTCTAGTGGTAGGCAGAAATTATGATATGGCCTAAGGAAGAACCCTTTCACACAGTTGTCAAAAAAATGGAAATCGGCTGTCAATGCTCTGTAAGGAGGAGAAGGTGAGGATGGAGAAGGAGTTTGTATGCTGGACAGAGGTGGAACCAGATGGACTCCTTACACTTCTCAGCCTCCGTAACGACTTGTTGGGTCACCAGGACCCATCTCAGTTACCTCTCAGTTAGAGTTATCTCTCAGTTACCTCTCAGAGCAGCTGGGTGGCCCCTGAGTGGCCCAGAGTCGAACCATGTGTTCTGATACCTTGGAAGAGAAGGTGGTCTCCTTTGTGGACTGTTTGAAGACCCAGCAGCACATTCATCACACTGCAGAATAGACACATCTCTTCCCACACAATTCACTTCGTGGACACTGTTAACAGCCACCTTCTTGACGGATGGTCTACAACAAGGACACAGGGTTCTCCTGTTACGGGGCCTTTTACTCCTGTGCTCCTAGGCCTCCAGGGATATGGTGAACGTACTAGAGGTTCTCCTTGTCCACCAATCTAAAGGATGGAACCTTTGGGGGGACGGGTGCTCTTCTGAAAGAAATGCAGATATGATATAGGGTGGCCTAGTTGCAAGCAGCTCCACATAAAAGGCTCCAAAGAAAACCGAAGAATGAAGAGCCAGGGGAAATCCAAAAGAGCTCAGGTTGTAGGGAACTTCAATCAAACCAAACCTTCAGAAAAATAAACTAAGACGGAAACAGAGGGAGACAAGACCACAAGAGACTCTTAACTCTAGGAAACAAACTGAGGGTCGCTGGGGGGATGTGGGTGGGGGATGGGGTAACTGGAGGATGGGCATGAAGGCGGGCACGTGGTGTGATGAGCCCTGGGTGTTATACGCAACTGATGAATCTTTAACTCTACCTCTGAAACTAATAATACAATATTTGTTAATTAACCAAATATAAGTAAAAAATTTAAAATAAAAAAATGAACCAAAAAAACACCAAAGAACAAAAAACCCAAGTTTACAGCCCATTTTGACTGACGTATCCATTAGGTTTTAAAAATTCCATTCAAGGGCGCCTGGGTGGCTCAGTGGGTTAAAGCCTCTGCCTTCAGCTCAGGTCATGATCTCAGGGTCCTGGGATCGAGGCCCATATCGGGCTCTCTGCTCAGCAGGGAGCCTGCTTCCCCCTCTCTCTCTGCCTGCCTCTCTGCCTACTTGTGATCTCTCTCTCTCTGTGTCAAATAAATAAATAAAATCTAAAATAAAAAAAAATTCCATTCAAATATAAACTTCTATGGCTTTTGGGGAAAAAAAGAGAATGAAATCAGATCTTACTGTCAATGTTAGGAGAACATGCCAATTAATAGCTGTCCAGGCGCGTTGGTCTGACAGTCACCACCCTCCGGTGGCTGCTCCCCCCTCCTACAAACCATGGAACTTCTCACTGACTGCTGTGAGACTCTGGGTCTTCCAGCTTCTGTCTTCACTCAGGCTCCTCCACCAAGAAAGGCTCATTCCATGTCCACCACACAAAAGCCCACCCACCCTTTGGGCGAATGGCTGATGCTTCCCTGGGTCCCCTCTGAAGCAGGGGCGTCTGGCTCTCTCCGGGAAGTCTCTGTGCCTGGATGGGTTCCTCTGCATGAGCCCCAGTGGCCGCTGGGGAGAAAGGTGGGGCTTTCAGTCAGAACAAGGTCAGCTTGTTCTGACTTAGCTGCTTTCACAGCACAGCTGGGGACAGTGCTAGGCACATAGAAAATGCTCAGTAAGTACTCGTAACTAAAAATGCCAGTGTCTAGCATCCCTGTTTGTATCCAAGGCTCTATGTCCACTAGTTCTAAAATGTAGATCTGTAAGGAATTATGCAGTGCTTTCGTGGGGAGCTACCAGTGGAATTACGGAACTGAGCAAAGCGAGTCAAGAGAAGTAGTCAGAGGACCATTTTACTGTAACAAGAATGCTCACTCGCTGTAAAGGAAAATCAAATGATTTAAATTTGCCCAGCAGAAAGTTTAAAGCTGTAATCCAGGGCTATAAGGTATTAACCCAGAGCAATTACGGAAGATGGAAGAGAAATATTCAGTTCACCCAGGGAGGAAATATTAAAAAAGTTATCTCAACGCGAGCTACAGAGGTGAGACAATAAATGTTTGTGTAACAGTTCTGTTGCATTTGTTTTGGCTATAAAATGTGTCAGCACACATGGGGAGGGGACAGCCAGGGACGGATGCCGCGGTGCTAATGACGGAGCATGTCGCTTCTGAGCTGGAGGTGAGAGGAGCCGGTCAATGAAGTGAGGAAGTACAGTTACTGGCTTCAATTTACAGCCCTTCCAGAAGCCCTGAGGGGCTTAGCCAGCCACATCCGACTATTACCATGCATAAACTGGTCATTAAAGCTGATCACACTTTTATTCTATAAACTTCAGGAGTTGGCATTAGAGTCCATTAGAAAAATACACAGCTTACTCAACTGCAAGTAGATGGGCTGGCTGGCCTAGAAACAGTTAGGAGCTCGGAGACTCTTTAGGCAAATAACCTGCTGGGGAGGAAGGAGGATCCAAGAAAAGAAAGTTTAGTTCAACGTTTCGGGTCTCCACTGCTCAGTCATCTGCAGCAATGTGCTGTCTCCTGTGCAACACATCTCAATCTGATTTGGACTCAGAGGAGCTGGGCTCCATCACCTGGAGTCGGGGCGGGGGGCGGGGCTCAGCTACTTCCTGCCTATTTCACACTATTGTTATGAGAATCAGATGCAATAGGAGACTTGAAGAAAATGTCCCGATTGCCCCAGATACTTCCTAGGGCTCAATTACATTCACTGTCTTCATGTTGCTGAGAGGATTAAATAAGAACAGTAGTGGGCATGTAGTCAGGGCTCCTTCACCGTTACTGATAGGCATGGCCTTCTGCACTGCCAGTCTGCTGCCCAGAGCAGCAGCACAGGGGATTAGATCCTGACCTCAAAGATCTCGACGCCTCCTCACTCTCTGGCTGTAACAGTCTATGAGTCTGTAATTGTGAAACACACCCACACTGTGGAAAGCACATCAGGGATGTCTGACACCACCTCCTGGTTTTGAACTTGAACTTCCTGGGCTGGACTTGAGGACTGATGCTCTCCTCATCTCTGTTCTGGGCCCCAGCCTCTTGTCCAGTAGGCCCAGGATGCTATGGCTGGTCATCAGAGTGGGTCTGGTGTCAGGAGGTTGCCCTGGGCACTAAAAAGTTACAGGAGAGATGCTGACACCTGGCTCTGCTGGAGAAGCCTAAGGAGGGACTGTCCCTGCTCTCGGCTCTCCCTGAGGATGGCAAAATCACGCAGGCAGGGGTGGTTCCCTATCCAGTGGGGACAGTGACAAATCCTGCCTCTGGCATTGTAGTGATCACACCACTACTACCAATGATGATAATGCTATTACTACTAAAAAATTACAGTGGTAATGAAGATGAAAGGTAGCACTCACATTTAGTGAGCATTTACTGTGTATCAGGCACTGTTCTAAGCATTTGATTAATTAAAACAATTAATTAGAAGTATTTAATTCTTCCTATCTCACAACAACTTTTTGAGGAAGATACCAGTGTCATCATCAATTTACAGGCTTTCTAGAGGAAAACATCATCTTTGGATTTCCACATTTGGAAGGAGTGTAATTGCTTAGATGGGCATGCCCTTCATTTCACATTTAAGAAGCCAGCGTCCCCATGGATCACACTGAAAATATGATGAGAAAAGACAGTAACAATAGTCACAACAACAACAGAAACAACACACCTACACAAAACCCTAAAAAGAATATGTAAGGCTTTAAAAGAGAAAATGATAAAACTTAAAAATATAAAATGAGTTTGTGTGAAATAAGATCTACCATGTTCATGGAAAGACTGAATCCTATAAAAATGTCAATCTTTTGCCAAACTAATCTATGTTTAACAGGATAATGAAAATCCCAAAGAGTTTGTTTTTTTGGTTTTTTTTTGAGATATTTGTGGAAACAACTTTCATGCTTATTTGAATGAATACAAAGTTAAGGATAAGAAAGAATATTTTGATGAGGAAGATATTAAAGCATTTTTGAGATACAATTGAAACACTTGGCACTGGCCCAAGGAGATAGAAATGAGTAGAGAAAGACTTAGAAACCAGACCCTACCAGACAGAGGTAGTTAACACATAAAATCATACTCATGGGGGCTTGGGGCTTAGCTTGAAGAGGATGTGGTAATTAGAACATTTCTTTGAAGTCTCCTATTGATCTTCATATAAATGGTATATTATGTTCCATAATATATTTATGCTCATTTTATAAAAATGTTTTAGTAACTCTGGCCCTTTGGGAAGATGCACTTTATATACCCTGTGCCTTTGAGTGCCTTCCGACACCCAGTTGAGAGGCATCTTTTTAATTTCCTAAGGTAGTTTACACTTGGAAAGGGCTTTGGAAAGTCTCCCCCAAACCTATGCACCACCAATGTAAGTGAATCTTTGATAGCAGAATTTCAGTTTTTGGTGTACTGTCCGCTTGTCCCATGGAAGGTGGGCAGGGCATTCGCGCCCCTCCTCTGACCTACAATGACGTCAGGCAGTTTTCCATGCTGTCTGTAGCTCACTCCGCTATTCTCCCAGTGATATCCCAGTGTAGAGAGTCACTGTCACAGCCTTGTCTCAGCAGAGCAGCTGCTTTAACAACCATTTTTATCATCTTGGTTTCCTAGTAAGTTTTTTTTCTCTTTTTTAATTTAATTTTTAAAATTAACATATAATGTATTATTTGCCCCAGGGGTACAGGTCTGTGAATCATCAGTATTACACAATTCATAGCGCTCACCATAGCACAAACCCTCCCCAGTGTCCATAACCCATCCACCCTGTCCCTCCAACCCCCCTCCCCTCCAGGAACCCTCAGTTTGTTTCCTGAGATTAAGAGTCTCTTATGGTTTGTCTCCCTCCCCAGTCCCATCTTGTTTCATTTTTTCCCCCCTCCCTTCCCCCCACGACTCCTGAAGATATGGTATATATATACAATGGAATACTATGCAGCCATCCTAGTAAATTTTTAAAGAGGCAAACTGAAACAGGGATATATGAAATTATATATAATTCTTCAATTTAGCAGTAAGAGGTAAAATCTAAACTTACGAATTTGGGTCACATGGCTTTCCTCTAAAAATCGCTCTTGATGCATGTGCTCTTTTTCTTCCTAGAGTTCTGTAGCCTAAGTTGTTTTTCAAAATGTTTACATATAGTAACATAATATTATTACTTTCGAATTTGCCATCATTTTATGAAAAAGAAGAATGCCCGAAACGGCCAAAGTGGATCTTTGAGAAGTCAGTCCACAATTAGATGTACAGCAGAGAAAGGAGGCCAGTCCAAAGAATCCAGAGAGGAATCTTCTTGTGTTTCCTCTCTCCACACATGCTCCATCTCCATTCAGCTCTGTGAGTCTTGAATTTTAGATACTAGATATTCCTAATGTGGACGGTGGTGGTGAGGAGCTGACTTCTTATTTTCTCTGTGATATTCCTGGCAGGGTGGTGAACAAACTCCTATCTCTTCTCTAAATTCCATGTCACAGTTAATACTTAGTGTGTTTCCTCCTCGCTGGTAGGGACAAGAGACACCCTAGATGCAGGATTGTGTCCTCTCCTCAGCGTGACCCGATGCCCGGGTGAACCCCACTGTCCCAGTGTGGTTATTAATAGAGCCTTCTTTCACTCTCAAGGGTGCCCCTTTGTGATGATGAATTACATGGTTGCCCTATCTCTTGTCCACCATTGTCAGATTTCTAGGCCGTTCCGTTGTTGTTCTGCATGTCTGATGTTCAGTTGAAAATTTTTTTAAAAGCCCACCAAGAGACAGCCTCTCTTTTGAATCCCAGGCCATCAGAGTAAAGGAAATCAAACCATTGTTATGGGTCTCAGAAAACGGTGGCCTCAAAGAGCCTGAAGTGATTCTACCAACATACCGTCCCTCTGCAGGAATGAGTCCCTTTTGAACAAATATACATGTAAGGCAGTGGTTCCTAACAAGATGGGGTCAGCTTTCAAGGATACACATGGCCCGGCCCCACTCACGGAGTTTCTCATGAGGGAGGTGGGGGAGGGGGTCCAGGCACGTCACTGTTCTCTTGCATCTGACTGGCACCCCTGAGTGATGAAGGATCACAAACATAAGGGCATTCAGGCTCAGCATTTATTATTAATATTTAAAAATTATCAGTTTTTTTCTCCCCCAGTGGGTGAATATTTTTCCAGAAAACAAACAAAAAACCAGGTTTGATATTTACCCACCTGGTGCTCTTTGGGCATAGCCCTTCCAGAAGGTACAGCATGGACTACAAGACCAGGTTGGGGGAGGGAGATGTCTTTGTTGCTCTAGGATGCCACACTGTTAATGAAGGCCAGGGAATCCTCCCACACCTGTTCTTTAGAGCTACTAGGTGTTTGTGGATGATTTCTACCTGCTAGTCTGGACCATTGCTCAGGGTGGGCAGACAGTCATGAAACAGGAGACAGGTACTAGCTGTCTTCCCATCCAATCGGGATAATCTCCCTCCCACGCCCCTGAGGCACCGAGGACTTCACGGGGACACTGGATACAAACAGTCCGGCAGCCACCCCCTCCCGGGGCAGGAGCCTCCTGGAGGCCACGGTGAAGCATTGCATAACTGAGGCTCGGTGAGATGAAAGCATCCCAGGGCAAGCACGCAGGTTAGCACCACTGCAACTCGGTCACCGAGCCCTTCTTGGAACGGGGCAGAACTCAGGACCCAAACACCACGTCAGAGTGAAACCTGGCACTTCCCGGGGATGCTGACAAGAGCCCAGGCGAAGCGCCAGAGATGCCAGCCTTCTTGCACTGCGCTCGCTGCACCCCAGTCCCTGAACTCAGTGCTTCGGGTCGGCACAGCCACAGCAGCAAGACCAGAATCCCGGCACCGCTCTAATTAGTTATGAGGCGATGGAACCGCCTTCGCTGGTGATTCCCGGGATGGGGCTGCGACCAGCAAGTTCCTGACCAGAAGCTCATCAATGTGCTTGAGCAAGATCCCTGACAAAGTTTCTGGGACAATCAGCTGCTGTTTTATCCCTTCAGGGACACCCTTTTTTCAGGGTAATCTTGATTCAATTCTGAGTTTACATTTTTTTTTTCTTAGAGCGAAAGGGAGAGAGGAAGGGAAGGGGCAGAGGGAGAGAGAGAATCTTAAGCAGAATCCATGCCCAGTGCGGAGCCCGATTCGGACCTTAATCTCACAAGCGTGAGATCCTGACTTGAGCTGAAATCAAGAGTCTGACACTTAACTGACTGAGCCACCCAGGTGCCCCTCAATTCTGATTTTACATTTGCTTTAAGTAAATATAACTGAAAAGGTCAGGGTGGCAAAAGAGAGAGAGACAGAGAGAGAGAGAAAGAGAAAGAAATACTGAGTTAGATGATTACCCACCACTTCAGGTAACTGTTTCTAGAGACTTGCAGATCGACTGTTCCATTTGATTTGTCTCTGTCTCCCTCCTCAGATGGCTGACAGAACCACAGGTGGTCAGATGGTCCAGAGCATGGTCGCTCACACTACTCTGATCTGACAAGTTCTTTACTCTGTGGGCTTCCAGGTTGGGAGACCACCAAGGCACCTGACTGGAACAGATTCTCAATTTCCACAGCAGATCCAAAGTCAAGGCTATAGAGCCAAAGAAAAGGCTCTTGACACTGAAAAAGTTTTCAGAGTATGAACCAGAAGGTGCACTTGTAATTACTTTTTAAAATTCAGGCTTGTGAAGTGCATGGATTTACTGGCTTCTTTCATATGTATGTGTATATATATATATATATATATATGTATATATATATATACACACATATATATATGTATATATATATACAAATATATATATATTTTTACATTTTATTTATTTGAGGTAGAGAGCAAGCGAAAGAGAGCACAAGCAAGGTGAAGGGCAGAGGGAGAAGCAGACTCCCCGCTGAGCAGGAAGCCCAATGCATGCTTCGAACCCAGGACCGCAAGATCATGACCTGAGCTGAAGATAGATGCCTAACCGACTGAACCACGCAGGTGCCCTATTGGCTTCTTCTAAAAACAAGGATAAGTTTGATACCATTTGGTGTTCAGAAGTCAGGAGCGACCAAGTGTCCCCAGATGAGACAATGAGCATCCCGTCCCCTACTGTGCTCACACCTCTCACAGACTCAGGTTGGCCGGAACAATTTCTCTGCAACAATCCCATGCTCAGCAGCTTCTGATGGAACCCCATGGCCGGCGGCAGCTGCCCTCCCTCCACCTCAGGGACCGGAGCCTGGCTCACGCAAGAAATGGTGTGAAACAAAAGAAACAAACAAGAAGTCAAACTCCACCCTTTTCCTCCGACTTGCCCTTTGTTAAGCTCAGCATCTTTACCAGTCAGGACACAGATCTTCCTTTCACGCAGCTGCCTTGCTTTCCTTTGTGTACAGCCCGGCGGGGACCTGCTGCGTCACATCCAGGGACATTAAAACAGACGTCTGGCCAGCAACATCCTTACTTTCCCAGGGCTTGGGAACCTTCTGGGAATGATATTAAACCTTAAACAACACTGGGGTCAGACATTTATCAACATGTTTGACTACGTGCCTCTCTTCTGTCTCTCCGCATCCAGAAGTCGGGTTGAAAAGAGCACCAAAATGGACAGGAGAGAAAAACAGTCACGTGACCTGGAAGGGTGGCAGGGCCTCAGAGGGAGCACCGGGTCCAGATGCAGGAGGGGGGTTGGGACAGTGGCTGACAGCAGGGATGGGAAGTCAGTGGATGGTACTTCTGCTTGACATGGCTCATTCTGAACCCACCATCTTCCATCTTCCACAGGACCCCCGATTTGGCAGAGTCTAGGAGACACTTAAGTATACGTGGAAGGACTCGTGCGCGTTCTCAGCAATTTTTGGGGGGAAGGAAAGCACTGGAAAACACAGGGTGTCCATTGGCCAAGGGATAAGGCAAAGCTGATTTTCAGCCAGTATGTAGCAGACTCGCTAAAACGTGGAAGGACCGCCAGGCTGTGGGTCAACAGCTGCCGCGCAGGGCCCTTCCCTCCCTGAGAAGAGTTTTCCTTCCCTCCTGCCACCTCCAGTGTAGGATGCCTGGACTTCATACTCAGGGTCCTCGTCTGGCCTGGTGGGTTATTGTCTGGCTCGAGCTTGGCCAGCTTTCACTCTGAGGGGTCAAGGCCTATGCCATGCTGGTGGTTAAACATGGAACAGATGAGGTAGGGACTTTAGAGTATAAATTTGGGCTATTACTGAAAAGGTATGCATGGTATGTGCAGGCTATTGATCACAAGGCTCACATTTTCTTGTTTCTTTCTAGCATGCTGCAGGGGAGATGTGAGGACAGCTGAACAAAATGGCCTGTATTTTGCTCCTGCAAGTTATTGAGGATGAGGGAGAAAGGGGAAGGCCAGAAGCTAGAGCCTGAAATAACACCATCGGTCTTAGGAAATGGGGGGGAGGGGGCTGGAGCTTTTCTTTTGGTGCCCGCCCAGGGTAGTGGCTCCTTGGTACTCCTCAGCACTCACAAGGTAAAGGAGAGGAGGCGGAGCTTTCTGTCTTACCAAGCCCACCTCCCTGATCCTTAGGGCTCTAGTAGGACATGGGAAACTTGCCATCAGCTTACACAGCCTCCACACTGTCCCTGAAGCCGTTACTGAACACACCTTCCAATTAAAAACCTGGAAAGCCAAGAGTTGCCCCCAGAAGAGCTCTACCAACTCTTAAACAGAAGCACCCACGCCAACGTCGCAGCATTACCAATGTCAACAGGAAGGATGGGCATCTCTTCCTTTCTCCTGTGGCTGTGCCCACTACTGACCACCACCATGGGACGGGCAGTGCAGATTTCTGAGGCTTGCCACAGAGGGATGCCATGTTGGTGGAGGAAATAACCACTCCCTAAAGAACCTGTTGAGGGAATCAGCAGTCAGGAAATGAACTGCGGTCTGTCTCCCAGGCAGGGGTAGAGAACCTGGCCTTTGAATGGCAAGCTGCAGACCCCCTGCCAGCATTCCGTCGTGGCCAGGACACGTGGCTCTCCTGCCCAGGTTCTGCTTTCCCTTGCCACAGAGCAGGGCAGGCTGCAGCGAGCCGGATTACCTGCGTGGACTACCATCCACCTGCTCCCTTTCAGTGCCCTCCTGGATTCCCCAGGAAGGAGACAACCAGCTCCCTGGCAGCCTCCTTCCACCCGCCCTGAGCAAACGGCCGCAGGGGAAGGTACCACGTGCAAATAAATAGTGGCTCTTCTCTTAGTAATAGAGACTTCCTTTAAATGTGCTCATCATCAACTGCTAAGGGGAAAGTGCAAGGAAATTAATCTGCCTGCCCCAACTTTTTGCCATGACTGATTTTAAAAAGAGCCTGTGATCATTCTCTTCCATCGGGGCTACTGCAATTCAGCTGTTTTTTAACTTTCACTTGCTTCAATGAATCATACTGCAGCCATTTTAGGATGACCATGACAACCTCATACTCTGTGTGTGATAATTATAGCAACAACTAGTATCTGTCCAGCACTTTACAGTTAGTTCACAAGGTCTCTGTACACTTTATTTGCTCGACTGATTTTTGTATGTAGAGCAGACATCATCCTGTTTTATTTTTTATTTTTTAAAGGTTTTATTTATTTGATAAAGAGAGAGAGAGAGCGTACAAGTAGGCAGAGAGGGAGGTAGAGGGAGAGAGAGAAGCAGGCTCCCCACTGAGCAGGGGGCCCCATGAGGGGCTCGATCCCAGGACCCTGAGATCATGACCTGAGCCAAAGGCAGAACCTTAACTGAGCCACACAGGTGTCCCTCATTCTCTGTTTTATGTATTTATTTATTTTTAGTTTTTAAAAAAAGATTTTATTTATTTATTTGAGAGAGAGAGTAGGAGAGCACAAGCAGGGGGAGCAGCAGAGGGAGAGGGAGAAGCAGGCTCCCCGCTGAGCAGGGAGCTTGATGTGGGACTTGATCCCAGGACTCTGGGATCATGACCTGAGCCAAAGGCAGATGCTTAAACATCTGAGCTACCCCAGCGCCCCCATCCTCTCTGTTTTAAAGAGACCTAGGGTCTAAGGGGTAAGCTTAATTTATCCAACATCACAGGGTCAATACTTACAACTCTGAGTTTTATTTAGCAAAGCTCTAAATTCTATTCCTTTAAATCTCAGTGTATTCTGTGAGTACAGTGTGATTTTTTTTTAAACGGTATTAAAAGAACTTAAAACAGAAAAACCCAAACAACCCACCCTATCCCCACCACCTCAAAATCACCTTTATTTTTATTTCTGCAAACTCCTTTTGTCCTGTTTACCCATGAAACCCTTGAAGTCCCTGTTTGCAGACTGTCGTGGATGTACTATTTGGCGTGACTGACGGAGAATCCTGACAGCACCCGCCCCCCCCCAATCATGTTTCTACACAGCCTTCACAACTGTGTTTTGTAAACAGTGCGTTTCAACAGATCTTGGGTCAGCCTCACTTCTAGTAGCTCAGCTGATCGATTCTCGGCTATGGTTCTTTTAGCTCCCCCCACCTCCTTTTCAAACATTTTGGAGAAGACTTTTTTCCTAGAAAACATATTATTACTTTGATGAGTCATGTGTCTTTTGCCTCTTTTTTCTACTCTTTCCTCCCCTCCTCCTCCATCCCTGTACACCTCATTGGGTCACAATATGGTTTAAAACGTGCATCCCTCATGGACAGGGTGTCTGAGAGACTGAGGGAAATGGGGACACACTTAAAATGACCACGACTTTCCAAAGGCAGCCATTGAAGGAAGAATACACATTGCCTTGAGTTTGGGTTCCCTCTGCCTGTGTGTGTGGGGTCTTCCCTGGCCCACATCCAGGCCCGGCCCCCGCCACCCCCACCCCACCCCCATAGCAGGCACACAAGCCTCCGGCTCGGCAGAGCTTCCCTAACTCTAGTGTGTGGGAGTTTGCCAGAGGGCTCTTTGCCAAACCCCACAGACTGACTTAGCAGATCGGGGATGAGGCCTCGGACCATGTTTGGAAAAGTGCTCTGTGGACTCAGGCCCTTCTGTTCTGCCCGTTATAGCACCAGCCGCACTGGCCTGACTTTATATTTTATGTGTTTATAGTTTATGTGTTTGTCTCTGACATGAGGCTGGGAGCTACTTCAAGTCAGGGGATGTGTCTGCTTCACGTCCCTTACACCCAGCCCTGCTGCCTTAGCTTCCTTCCCATCCCCTGATGAAGCCATAGTCTCAGAAGAGCCTGGAATCGAGTCCTCATCACACAGCCTGGGGGATACCTTCTGCCAATGTGGCTGGCAGAGCTGCGGGAGGAGACAAGGTGGGAGCCTGTCCCACCTCAGTCCACTGCACACAGCTGCTAGAATCTTCTCTCTCTGATCCTCTCAAGGCTCTTGGCATAGGAACCTGTGGTTTCTTTACTCCTACTGAATCCTCAACCCCTGGCTGAGCTCTAGGGCCTCCACCGACTCTTCTCCCACTTCAGAGGAAGTGGGTGGAGCCCAACACTTGCTTTTGGTGCCTGAACGTGGGAGCCCAGGTCTATGCAGGCAGGGTCTGAGCCCATGAACCAGTCTGGGTGCCGGCATGCCCACGAGCCATCCCCAGTGCTCAGCAGTCTCTGCTGAATGAACGAATGAATCCCAGGAGCAGGAGGAGCTTGAGCAAGGTCTCAGGGCAAGGCTTCCTCCTCAGGCAGCCCCTCCTGGGAGCTGTTGAGGAATAAGACCTTCTAGTTCCCCTCATCTGAACAAGAGAAATGTCATCATCTGAAGCAGTCAGCTGTTTTCTAGGAAGAGTGAAACTTGAAGGCTTTGAGGACGGTCCGGTGGTAAAAGCTGCACTCTGGATGTTCACTTTGACCCTCGAATCCCAAACCTGACCTGCTATAAGTTGCCTTCCTTGGGATTGACTTCTGATTTGCTTTTTGGTTTGAGTACGGTGGATGCTCCATTTCTGTCATCAAGCTGAAGGGACCCTCACATTGGAGTCAGCCCTGAGGACACGGCCCAGTGGGACAAGCCCCCCTTTTACTTACTTATTATTTATTTTTTTATAGATTTATTTAAAGACTTATTTATTTACCTGAGAAGGGAGGGGCAGAGGGAGAAGAGGCAGAGAATTCCAAGCAGACTCCCCAGTGAGTGCGGAGCCTGACGTGGGCTCGATCCCAGGATCCTTAGACCATGACTGGAGCTGAAATCCAGAGCTGAATGCTTAATCGACTGAGACACCCAGGGTCTTAGAGTAGTCTGCTTATCTTCCTCCTTTCCTTTCCACCCAGTGTCTTAGTTAGAGTGATGTGTTCCTGGCACTCAGCTTTAGGAATCTACTCTGGGAAACTAGAGTTTACCACAAATTTAACCCGTTTAGATTTCCTTTATTTTTTGACAGAGATACCCCACACTCTTGTAATGCACAATGAAAGATCATCCAGGGCTGTGAGAACACAAAGAAGGTTCATAAAAGCTGTTTATATTCTTAGCCACTTGGTAGTGACTTTGACAGAGCTGGGCCACCAGCACTCAGTCATTATAACATGCAAGGGAACAGAGACAAATCCTCTGAGGCCACAAGGAAGATATGGCCAAGGAAAATGTATAAAAATCTGAAGCATGGGAGCCCCAGGATGGCTCAGTCACTCAGGAGTCTAACTCTTGATTTTGGCTCAGGTCAGAATCTCTGGGTCCTGGGATCAAGCCCTGCATGGGGCTCTGCGCTCAGAGTAGAGTCTGCTTGAGATTCTCTCTCCCCCTCTTTTCTCTGCCCCTCCCCACTGTGTACATGCTCTCTCTCTCTCAAATAAATACATATTTAATAAAAATTAAAGCACTATGTAGAAGTGATTTTATGCAGTAATGCCACTCCTGGGGGTATGTTGATGAAAAATGAGAACAAATGTCCACATGGAAAGGTGTATAAGAATGTGTACAGCAGTACTATTCACCCAGTACTATTCATAGTTGCAAAAAGGTGGAAACAACCCAGTGTCCACGATGAACAGATAGGCAAAATGTTGTATATCCAAACAGTGGATCCATGGAATGGAATATTATCTAGCCATAAAAGGGGTGAAGCACTGATACATGTTATAACATGGATGATTCTTAAAAATATTATTAATTGCTGAGTAAAAGAAGTTGGACACATAAAACTGCACATTATCTGATTGCATGTATATGAAATGTCCAGAAGAGGGAAATCCACAGAGACAGAAAGTAGGTCAGTGGTTGTCAAGTGAGTGAGTAGGAGAGACTGTGGGGTGACTCCCAATGGGCGTGGGGCTCCCTTTTGGGGTGCTGAGATGTTCTAAAAGTGATTATGGTGATGGATATTTACATAATGCTGAATATTCTAAAACCACTGAATTATATACTTCAAATGGTGAATTACATGGCATATAAATCTCAATAAATATGTTAAAAGGTGTTGACAAGGACATATGTAAAGATAGGTTAAAAATACTGTCTATACCTGCACTATCCTAGTGGCCTCATGGCCATTTAGCACCTGAAATATGGCTAGTCCAAACTGATGGGTTTCAAAGACTTAATAAGGAAAAAAAGAATGTAAAAATTAACATTTTTTTTGTATTGAAGGTTGAAATGACAATATTCTAGATACAACAAGTTAAAGAAAATATATTATTAAATTAATTTTGCCAGGTTCTTCTCAATCTTGTGAACGTGGCTACGAAAATTTAAAATTACACAAGTGGCTTGCATTTACAGTTTGTATTATATCTCTGTAGAATAGTGCTGGTCTATATCATTCTTTAAAAAAACGTTCTACTGGGCGCCTGGGTGGCTCAGTGGGTTAAAGCCTCTGCTTTCGGCTCAGGTCATGATCTCAGGGTCCTGGGATCGAGGCCCGCGTCGGGCTCCCTGCTCAGCGGGGAGCCTGCTTCCCCCCCTCTCTCTGCCTGCCTCTCTGCCTCCTTGTGATCTCTCTCCCTCTGTGAAATAAATAAATAAAATCTTTAAAAAAAATAAAAAAAAATAAAAAAAAGTTCTACTTATTTATTTACTTATTTTTAGTGGGCTTAAAAATTGTGGTAAAATATATTTTACATATTAGTAACATACTAAAATAAATTAGGTTGTGTTAAAATGTATCGCTTTAACCCTTTTTATTTTGAAATAAATAGATAGTCCCAGGAAGCTGCAAAGAGTAGAACAAGGAGGTCCTGTGTACTCCTCACCCCATTTCTCCCAAAGGTAGCTTTTTGTTTAACTATAGCACAATACTAAAACCAGGAAACTGACATTTACACCTGCCATTTACATTTTTTTGATGTAAGACTGATCAACCCTTGCTGAGCAGAAATCTGGGTGTGTAACAAGAAATGGTATCTTAGGGGGCCTGGGTGGCTCAGTTGGTTAAGTGCCCGCCTTCGGCTCAGGTGTGATCCTGAGATTGAGCCCTGAGTCAAGCCTACTTCTCCCTCTCCCTCAGACCCTCCCCGCTGCTCTTGCTTTCACTCGCTCTCTTTCACGCCCACTCTCTCTATCTCAAATGAATAAATACAAAAATCTTAAAAGATTATCTTAAACTCATTGATCCTCTACAAAGTAGACACTATTCCTGATGGAATAAAAACATTAAGTGGAAATTTAAATTTAGATTTCTTGCTGTCTGCACAGAAATATTCCATAGAGTCTGTGGACATGATGAGGACCAGTGGTTTCATTCATATTCTGGGTGCAGGGTGCCCACTGCCACGCTTCCCCCCGTCCTAGCTGAGGGTTGGGGTGGCCCCCTGCACCGTCACCGAGTTGCCACGTAAGGGCATCTTGTGGCCTTGTAGGTACAAGTCGCTTCTTAAGCTCACCAATCACAAAGGGCTAAATTAAGCTGTCAGGCTTGATCATGGCTGAGCACACTTCCATGGGGAAAGTCAAAGTTACAAGGCCACCCGGCTGACTGACAGCAGATAAAAAGCAGCCACCCTCGTCTTTCCCTTTTCAGGGAAGGAAATCATACCTAAAGCTTTCAGAGGTCACTTTTCACAAACTGGCTGTCACAAACAAGTGTGTTTGGAGATGATGCCCCCCTCCCTTCCCTCCTCACAACTGTTCTGTGACTTTGTCTTATGGGCCCTCTATTTTCTGTCTTCCTCTCTCTGCCTACACTGGATGTTCTGACACGGGTCTGGATGTGAACTACTAATGTGGGGGATGACCATGTTCGTCCGTCTTGCTTTTTACTTACATGTCTGAGGGAGGCCCCATCTGTCCTGTGAGACCAGGTTTAGATACGACCCCAGAGAGGGTGCCTGAAATCCTCTCAGACAGCCCATGACACACTGAGGCCTGCATGCCATTGAAAGCTTGGCTTGGCCTACCCAGAGCCTCTGACGTCCAGCTCACATATGCACTAGCTCAAAGAACGCCTCATTCCCCCCAAGGGACTTCTCTTGGGGACTAGCGGAGACTATGTCCACATGGGCACCATCTTTAAGGGCTTATAGGGACCAAGCAGCTTCAACCGTCCCCATCCCCAGCCATACTCCCAGGAGCTCAAGGGTCACAGTGTATGTATGCGGTGTGTCTCAAGACTGTGTCTATCCCATTCCTTCCTGGGGACTGGGGACAGAGGTGATAGTGGCATAGTCTTACGGGCTCTCCAAAGGGTGACCTTATGTACTAATTGCCACTGTAACAATTTACTGCAAATTGGGTGGCTTAAAACATCACACGTTCTGGAGGCCAGAGGTCAGTTAGTTTCACTGGGCTAAAGTCAAGGTGTCTATAGGACTGGGTCCTTCTGGAGGTTCTAGGGGAGAATCTGGTTCCTTATCTTGTCTTTTCTGGCTCTGGTGGCCATCTGTATTCCTTGGCTTGTGGCCCCATCCTCTGTTTTTTAAAACACATCACTCCAATCTCTGTTCTGTCGTTCTATCTCCCTCTCTTCTGTAATCAAGTCTCCCTCTGCTTTCCTCTTACAGGGACATTAGTGATTACAAGCAGGGGTCACGTGAAGGATCCAGGATGGTCTCATCTTAAACCAGTAACTTGATTACATCTGCAAAGCTTCCTTTCCCAGAGAAGGTAATATTGACAGGTTCCAGATATTAGGATGTGGACATCTTTTGGGGGCCATTTTCGAGCCTCCCCATTCCTTAATTCATGGTTTTGTTGAAAACAAACATTTTAAACTTCAACATGTCTTATTATAGAAAATGTGAAATCCAGCTGTAGGTCCATCTTTACTTTACCAGACACGCTGAAGGGAGGGAGAAGGGAGAACACAAGGCAACCCCCAAAAGACCAAGTCAAAGAGATGGCGCACCAGGGAGACGGCAAGGTGGGGTTCGGGCGTGGGCCACGGAGGGGGAGGAAGGTTGCGCTCAAAAGGTCCTTATTTCTAAGTCAGCTAAGTTCTTGAAATATGCTTTTCTTATAGATTATGTTCTAAATACTGATTAGGTCCCCTGTTCTCACTATAAAACTAACTGAATCTGCAATCTCTCTAGTAAGCAGTATCAGAGATTGGGATTCTGGGAACTTGGAGGCCTGAACATGCTATGCTTCCTCTCTAGTCTCCTGTCCAATCTCTGACTCTGTGAGACAGGCATAGAGCTGCTGAAGCATGAAGGGCCCCTGGTGTGAGTGAGGTCTCGGCCACAGGTGTGGGGTCTTCAGTGAGTTCATGGGAACATTCTTCCTGGAGATCATACAGGGTCTGGAGACCAGCACTGGGGATTCAGGGATGAGGTCTGTGGGCCTGGGGTTCTGGCCGACATCTGCCTCTCGTAAGGGAGCTTTACCCGTCAGGGGGAACTGGAGGTCAGCGCTGGCATCCCCTGTTCCTGAATCTGGGATTGTCCAAGGGGACCTGGGAACAGGAAGCAGGCAGCTGCCACCATTGCTATCCCACTGGTCTCCTGGGGAGTAGAGAACCCTTCCCTTTATCACTGTGGAACAGTAGCCATGGGGGGCAGTCTAACAGCCAGGCCTGAACCTCAGTGAGATGACAAACAAACAAACAAACAAACCAAACCAAAACAAACAAAAAAAGAAAGTACCCTTAAGGGAATCTCGGGGTTAAAGAGAAGAAAACGGACCCAAACTGTTGTTACCTGTAACATAAACCTACGCAGTTGGAGAGGTGGCCAACAAGTGGTACACAGTAAGAGCACTCAGAGTCAGGAAGAAACAACTAGTAAGCAAGGTACAAATGTATGAAACTTATCTATGTAAGGAAATGGATATCTTGATGAAAAATGGTATTCTTTTTCAAGGAACAGTAACAAATGTATGCTTCTAATTATGAGCATCAGGCTACAGAAGGCACGGACAAGTAGAATTCCCAAATAAAAGAGGGGGAAAAAGAACGTAAGGTTTTTCGATAAACCACAAAAATAAGGAAGGGAAGAAGAGAAAGCAAACTAAAATAGCAGAATGAGGCAGAAGGAATAAAATCAACCCTGTCAGCCACAAGACAGACATGAATGAACTAACTGGAATAGATAACAAAATAAACACCTACAGTAAGAGTGATAAAGACTGAAAACCAAGGACTGAATTAAGATACACCAGGCAAACTCTGAAGAAGAAATATTAGTTTATATGAACATTAGACAAGGCACAGCTGAATCTGAAATCACTAAATGAATAATGAGCGACATTTACAAAAAAGATGTAGTCATGAACTCGGCATAGAACCTAAAATGGTCATTAAGTATACAAAACCAAAACTAGCAGAAATGAAGAGAGAAATTGATAAAATAATTATCAAAATCAAATAAAATTATAGTGGAGGACTTTGATATTCTTCTTTCAAAACTGGAGAAAGCCAGTACGTTTAAAAAGGTAATGACATACAGAATTTAAATCATACAGTGAGTGAAGTAAATACACATACTCGTGCCTCAAAGAATATATTTAAAAAAAGTGTCCATAAAATATTTACAAACAATGGCATTTACAAACATTGATCAAGGACTTGGCCAAAGAAAAATCTTAAAAAGTTTTCCATTTCTCAGGTTAAATTACTTTTCATTAGATTTTCAAATTAGCTGCCATGGAGTTACCCATAGCTTTCTCTTACGGCATATCCTTAATATGTAATCATTAAAAATGACATTATAGAGGAATATTTAATGGCCTGGAAATTATATTTGAAAGGGAAAAAAAGCTGGTATGAATCATAATTGAAAGACAATCATTATATTTCTTGGCCTCATAACTTTATCCCTAACTTATGTCTTTAAATAGTCATGGACCCCCAAATGACAGATCAGGACTTATCAGCAGATCCTAAACTGTAACCTAGTTGAACCTCAGGCAAGCTTCCGTGATTATATCAACTCTTGCGGCCCTCAGGACACTCCCACAGGAAAGAGAGAAGGCACTTCTGCATTTGTCCCTTGAACCCCCTGGCCTCAGGGATTAAGTTTGAGGGTCCCCTCCCAATACATACTTAGGAAAGTAACATTTACTGGGCATGAACCAGGCTTAGATGGATTGGCTGCTCACTTCAGTTTTTACAAATACTCTATATAATATATAGTACCTATATCTATCTTATGGATGATGAGTGCATAGAATTAGAGAAATTTATTAGTGAGTCTACATTTTCACAACTGGTAAATGAGTTCGAGAGAGCCACCATATTCCATTCCAGGTCTTCTGACTCCAAAATCTATGCACTTTTTTTTTTTTTTTTTTAATATCTGCAACCAAGCTTTATTACTTTACTAGAGCTGTATAAACATTATCAAAGGTCAGGGGATGGAAGGGAGGAAGTAGGGTCTGCTTCTGGGCTGGAGATGAACCTAAAGGTTGCTGGTGAGGGGAATTTCATTCGGAGCCAAATCTATGACCTTTTACAACACACATCCTAGGAATAAGCATCTTCTATTCTTTCTAATTAATATTTTATCTTTTAAAGATTGCATTTATTTATTTGACAGAGAGAGAGAGAGCAGCAGAGGTAGAAGAAGCAGACTCCCCACTGAGTAGGGAGCCTGACGCAGGACTCGATTCCAGAACCCTGGGATCATGACCTGAGTTGAAGGCAGCTGCTTAACCGACTGAGCCATCCAGGCATCCCTCTAATATTTTATTTTATTTTAAAGATTTTATTTATTTATTTGACAGAGAGAGAGAGAGACCACAAGTAGGCAGAGAGGCAGGCAGAGAGAGAGGAGGAAGCAGACTCCCCGCTGAGCAGAGAGCCCGATTTGGGGCTCGATCCCAGGACCCTGAGATCATGACCTGAGCCGAAGGCAGAGGCTTTAACCCACTGAGCCACCCAGGTGCCCCCTCTAATATTTTAAACAGAAACCCCACATTATTTAAAGAGAAGAGTCCTTCGGTCACTTAGGCTGGGCTACAAAAGGCTGAGAAAGACGGAGATCTCATTTCCCAGTTTAATGTGCCGCTCTTCAGGGGCCCACGTCAGCCCCACGGTGTTCAGAAATGGGAGTTTCGGATGTTCATGGAATAACGCTGAGCCAAGAACAGCACCAGCCATCCATCTCCTGGATCTCCTAAAGAAATGAACTTTGTGAAGCTCCATGGGCAGCAACACGCCACTTGCCCAGTGTTTGTGAGTTGATTCAGATTTTGCCAGAAAAGGAAGCTGGCTGAGGCGGAGGAGAAGGAGAACTCCCGGTCTGCACTGAGCCCGCTGGCAGCCCTGCCAAAGCTGCAGAGCTGGCAGCAGCTGCGGCCCGGTACGCGCTCACGGGAAGCGAAGGAAATGGCATTTTCCTTCCTGAGGTAGGGAAGCAAGCCCTGCTGAGATTCGAGAGGACGGAAGGCAGCACGAGCCGTCCCCGGACTAGAATGATGACAAGACAAAGTTCACTTCCCTCCTGGAGGCATCCGTGGGGTTCTCTGGCCTCGAGGTTTGCTAAGTAAGTGGCCAGGACAGCACCCGCTTTGGCATGGTGTGTGCTAGGGGAAGGAGGGGCCACTGTCACGCTGCTCCCACCCCCACGGGCCACGCTGGCTGCTTGACATATCTCAGGGGCAGTTAGAAACAGAGGGCCTTTTCCTCACATTAAAAATCCCCCTATTAAATTCTCTCATATTAAAAAAACAAGGTCGAATCACTGTTTTGTACACCTGAAATGAACGTAGCATTGTATGTCAACCACACTTCAATAATCCAAGTTTTAAAAAAGCCCACTCAGGGGTGCCTCGGTGGCTCAGTCGGTTAAGCGTCTGCCTTTGGCTCAGGTCATGATCCCAGGGTCCTGGGATCGAGCCCCATGTTGGGCTCCCTGCTTTGAGGGGAGTCTGCTTCTCCATCTCCCTCTGCCCACCCCCCCGCCCCTGGCTTGTGCGCTCTCTCTTTCTCAAATAAATAAAATCTTTAAAAACAATACAAAACAAAAACGCCACGCAGGTCCATGCAAGATGATCTTTTTCTTCTCTGGTTTTCCAACATTTATTTTTCAAAAAAAAAAAGAGACAACATTTTGCATGACTCTAAGCAGCAATTTTCTGACAGCATCTGCTGAGTCTAGGAGCTGAAAAGACATAGCTGTTCCCAAGAACAAGTGAACAGACCGGCACCAACTTAAATACATCACACCTCCACCACCACCCACAAAGAAGGCTCGAAATCCAGCCTCTAGCAAGGATTCCAAGCCTTGGCTGTACACTGGCATCCCTTGGAGTACATTACTGTTTGGGTCACACTTAAGAGATGAGGATTTACTTGGCCCGGGGTGTGGCTTACACGTCAGATTCACATAGAAACTGGTCAAATGCATAACAGAAAACTTATCATTTAAGCCACGTTAAAGTGCACATTAATGACATTTACAGTGTTGTACAACCATGACCGCTATCGAACCCAGAACTCTTCCATCGTCCCACGCCCACTGAGTAGTTCCTCGCCTTGTCCTCTCCCCTCCACTCAGCCTGGCCACCACTAACCTACCTGACGTCTCTGTGGATTTCCTTAGTCTGGACAGTTCATATACACGGAACTGTAAGATATATGGCCTTTGTGTCGGAGTCCTTCCACTTAACGTGTCTTCAAGGCTCATCCGGGTTGAAGCACATAACAGTATTTCATTAATTTTCCACTAACGGAATGGGTTCCACTGTATGGGTGTACCATATTTTGTTTATCCATTCCTTCCCTGAAGGACAGTTGGGTTGTTTCCACCTTCTGGCTATTGTGAAGAATACTGCTACATTTATGTAAAAGTTTTTCTTTGAACACCTGTTTCAATAATTTTGCCGGGTTACATGATAACTTTATGTTTAACTTATTTAGGAACTGCCAAACTACTTCCACACATCTCAGGGTTTTTTTGTTTTTTTTTTTTTAAAAAGCTCCCTAGGTGAATCTAACATCTAGCCAAGGTTAAGAACCTAGTGGGTTAAGATTCAACCACCAGTTTTTTATACAAGGTAAGTGACAAAACAGCAATGAGATCAGCAAAACCCAGACATAAGAACTTAACTTCTTCAGCAAATGAATTATAAGGAAAAACAAGAGTGAGGAAAAAAAGGATATGGGCAGAACCTCTGCATTAAAGAAAATTTAGGAGATACATCATCCAGAAGCTGACTTTAATTCAAACATACAAAGTTTAAAAGATTATATTTATGACACAGTTCAAAATTTAGACACTGTATATTTGATGATATTTAGGAATTACTGTTAATTTGTTAGAAATGACAATGGTATTACAATTATGTTAAAAAACCTTTTTGGACTTGAACTAAAATATATGTAGTAAAACAAAAAATAAATTTATATATGAAATATAAATATATGAAATATAAATTTTCTCAAACTACTATGGGAAGGTGGCACCTGGGTGGCTCAGTGGGTTAAAGCCTCTGCTCAGGTCATGATCTCAGGGTCCTGGGATCGAGCCCCACATCGGGCTCTCTGCTCAGTGGGGAGCCTGCTTCCTCCTCTCTCTCTGCCTGCCTCTCCGCCTACTTGTGATCTCTCTCCCTCTGTGTCAAATAAATAAATAAAAATCTTAAAAAAAAATAATATGGGAGGGGAGGGCATATAGATAAAATACCATTGGCCATGAGTATAAAATCATTCAAGGTAGTCAATATATGGAGTTCATTATACTATTCTGTATATTTTTGTATATATTTTATTTTTCCATAATAAAAATTTAAAAAACAAATTCATATAACCATTATGGAATAACAGCATGGATCTTCCTCAAAATATTAAAAATAGAAATACCAAATGGTCCAGCAACCCCACTTGAGTCTATATCCAAAGGAAATAAAATCAGTATCCCAAAGAGATCTCTGTACTCGCATGTTCATTGTGGCATTATCCTAATAGCCAAGATATGGAAACAACCCAAGTGTCCCTAACAGGTGAAAGGATAAAGAAAGTATATAAATGAACACACACACACACACACACACACACACACACACACACACACACACACACACCACACACACACACACACAATGGAGTATTATTCAGCCATACAAAGAAGGAATTTCTGCTGTTTGCAAATACATGGATGACCCCAGGGGACCTTATGCTAAATGAAATTAGCCAGGCAAAAAAAAGACAAATACTGCATGATCCCACTAATAAAAATCAAATTCACAGTAACAGAGAGAATGGTAGTTACCAAAGGCTGGAGAAAGGGTGGAGGATGGGGGTGGGCAGATACTGATCAAAGGGTATAAACGTTGAGTTATAAAATGCATATGTTCTGGACACATAACATATGGTATGGTGACTATAGTTAATAACAATAAAATTTGCTAAAGAGAGTAGACCTCAAGTGTTCTCACCACACAGACACACAGGAAAGGGTTGATGGATATTTTAATGAGTTTGTGGTCATCACATCCCAATTTATATGTGTATCAAAATATCATGTTATACACTTATATACATACAATTTGTATTTGTCCATCAAACCTCAATAAAAGTGGTGGGGGTGGGGGGTAGTTAACAAACAAACAGAAGGGGAGCCTGGGTGGTTCAGTGGGTTAACGCTTCTGCCTCTGGCTCAGGTCATGATCTCAGGGCCCTGGGATCGAGCCCCACATCGGGCTCTCTGCTCAGCAGGGAGCCTGCTTCTTCCTCTCTCTCTGCCTGCCTCTCTGCCTACTTGTGATCTCTCTCTCTCTGTCAAATAAATAAATAAAATCTTAAAAAAAAAAAAAAGAAACAGAAAGTGCCAACCATTGAAAACGAATATACAGGAAAGAATGTAACCCCATGTCAGTTTGTTTAAGAAACCTCATCCCTACGTACTCTCCTCTCCAGATAATTACACTGCTTGGGACTGTGAACGGAGCACAGATTCACTCCAGGTGTGGCTTACAGTTACAGGATTAGCTCCTTTGGTGGGGTTCGCTCTGGAGGCCTCAGGCCTTGTCTCCTTTCCAGACAAGGACTTGTCTTTCATATTTTCCAGGTGAGCCCATTCAAAAAAGCTTTCTTGCACTAGAATTTGAAACAAACTCAATACTGTTTTTTATTGCGGTAAAATACACATTAACACAAAATTTGTTGTTCTTGCCATTTTGAAGTGTACGCTTTATGAAACTCTGTACTCATGAAACACTAACTTCCTATTCCTCCTTATCCTGGCAACTACCCTTCTACTTTCTGTAAGGACGCCACGTAAGTAGAATCATACGTTTGTCCTTTTTGGCCTGTGTTACTTCACTGAGCATAATGTCTTCAAGGTTCATCCATATTGTAGCCTGTGTCAGAAGTGCCTTCCTTCTTAAGGTGGAAAAACGTTCCATTGTATGCACCGACCATTTTGTTTATCTATTCATCTGCTGAAGGACACGTAGGTTGCTTTCACGTTTTGGGGATTATGAATAATGCTGTGAACACTGGTATATTGAGTCCCTGTTTTCAATTCTTTTTGGGCATATGTTCAGAAATGGAACTGCCAGATCATTTGATGATTCTATTCTATACTTTTAAAAGTAAGTCAATATTTGGGGCGCCCGGGTGGCTTATTCAGTCAAGTGTCCTGCTCTTGATTTCGGCTCAGGTCATGATCTCAGGGTCCTGGGATGGAGCCCTGGTTTGGGCTCCCTGCTCGTCCTGGAGTCTGCTTGAGATTCTCTCCCTCTTCTTCTGCCCCTCCCCCCAACTTGTGCACATGCTCTAATTGTAAAATAAATAAAATCTTAAAAAAAAATAAGCCAATATTCTTCTAAATAATAATGTCCACAATTTTCTGCTAACTGTTAGAATGGGCTGGATTGGGGGTGGAGACATGGGAAGGCAGGACAGATCATCTATGTTGAAGAGCCTGGGCTTTGTCGTGAAACAAACCTGGTTTCCACCTTTGCTCTCCAATCACTAGCTCTGAATGAAACCCTGGTTATATTACTTAACCCTGGAGCCTCAGTTTCCTTACCTGCAGAAAAAGATAACGCCGATCTTTTTATCATTAGTTTTTATAATGTTTTAGCATAATGGTTGGCCCATAGCATTCAGTGAATGGCTTCTACTTGTTAGATTATTTCCACTCAGTCTTCCCAGGTGTTGGCTAAGGAAGGGGCACCTGCATCAAGGTGAGTCCCACAGGTTCTACCCACAGCCTCTTCTTTTTTTTTTTTTTTTTTTTTTTTT
>LNAC01000672.1:229153-267324 GCA_002007465.1 Ailurus styani | reverse complement strand
TATATATACCACATCTTCTTTATCCATTCATCTGTTGATGGACATCTAGGTTCTTTCCATAGTTTGGCTATTGTGGACATTGCTGCTATAAACATTCGGGTGCACGTGCCCCTGAGGAACACTACCTTTGTGTCTTTAGGATAAATACCCAGTAGTGCGATTGCTGGGTCGTAGGGTAGCTCCATTTTCAACTTTTTGAGGAATCTCCATACTGTTTTCCAGAGTGGCTGCACCAGTTTGCATTCCCACCAACAGTGTAGGAGGGTTCCCCTTTCTCCGCAACCTCGCCAACATCTGTCATTTCCTGACTTGTTGATTTTAGCCATTCTGACTGTACCCACAGCCTCTTCTAATGCCTTGCTAAACTGCCCTGAGGGTAATGACACCTGTGGGAAGACTGGTTAGACTTTCTTCATTTCTTGTTGGAGAGAACTATGCACAGAAAGACCTGGTCTCTTCCTGGTGCCTCTTAAGAGCTTAACATAACTCACCTACCATAAAAGATTTTAAAATATACAGTTCTGTGGTTTGTAGTATATTGATCATCACAATCAATTTCCATTACCCACAAAAGAAACTGTACCTAGGAGCTGTCACCCCCCGAACCTCCCCAGCTCCCGGCATCTACTTATCTACTCTCTGTCTCTATGGATTTGCCTATTCTGGCTATTTCATAAAAATGAAACCACACAGTACATGTCCTGTTGTGCCTGGCATGTATCGGTACTTCATCACTTTGTACGGTTGCATATTCTCCACTGTATGGACATACCGTGTTTAACTGATCCATTCAAGAGCTGATGAGCACTGGGTCTGTTTCCACTTTTTGGCTATCGTGAAGAGTGCTGCTGGGCACGTTCTTGGTATGCCTTTGTGTGTGGACACATGTTGTCAGTTTTCTGGAGCACATGTTTCTTCTTTAGAAGGCCAAAGTAGAACTGTTGCTGCCAGGATCTGTCAGGAGAGCACCAGACCAGCAGAAACCAAACTCCTGGGGTTGGCTCCACTCCGTGACAGCCTTGAAAAGCTGTTCAAGTTTCCAGCTTGTAATCTTGCTGTGTGGATCTATCTTCCTTGAGTTTCTTCTTATGTGAACTCTAGGGCGCTTTAGTGTTCACTTTGCTACCTGGCTGGTGACAGTCCTCTGTATGCCCACCTCTTTTTAAAACCACCTTCCTTGGATGATGCACATTTTAATATTCTGCACCCAGTGTCCTGTTTTTCTACCTGTATAATAAAAACTACTCAATTGTTTGTTAACCCCCTCTCAGAAAGGACTATTCCTGCTCCCTTCTGGGTAGCTCCCTCCATTCTAGCTACAGACTGGGGTAAGAGTTGATAGGCTTTGTCCTTGCAAGGTGCCTAAGCAGCACCAACCAAATTCTCTTCATCAGAATCTATATTTTAATGCAAAAAAATTTTTAAATTGAAGTATAGTTGACATAAAATGTTACATTAGTTTCCAGTATATGTACGGTGATTTGACAACTCTATACATGATGCTGTGCTCAGCACAAGTGTAGCTAAATGTCCCCACACATGCTATTCTAATACCACAGACTATGTTCTCCATGTGCTTTTTTATTTTTTTAAAGGATTTCATTTGTTTATTTGAGACAGAGAAAGAGAGTGAGAGAGAGCATGAGCAGGGGAGCAGCAGGCAGAGGCAGCCGGATGTGGGACTCTATCCCAGGACCCTGGGACCATGACCTGAGCTGAAGGCAGATGGTTAATGACTGAGCTTCTCAGGCGCCCCTCCCACATGGTGTCTTTCATCCTTGAAACTGATGCATTTCATAGCCTGCGGGAATAGTCTGTACCTCCCACTCCCCTTTACTCATTTTGCTCCCCTCCTCTCTGGCAACCACCAGTTTGTTCCCTGTATTTATAGATCTATTTCTGCTTTTTTGGGGGTCTGTTTTGTTTTTTAAATTCCATTAAAATATTTAAATAAGTGTTATTATATGGTATTTGTCTTTGTCTTATTTCGCTTAGCACAATACCCTCTAGGTCTAACCATATTCTCGGAAATGGCAGGATCTCATTTCTTTTTTATAGATGAGTAATATTCCATTGTCTATATACACATCTTTATCTATCAGTGAATACTCAGGTTGCTTCCGTATCTTGGCAACTATAAATAAATAATGTTGCAATAAATATAAGGGTGCATATATCTTTTCAAATTACTGTTTTTCTTTTCTTTGGGTAAATATCCAGCAGTGAAATTACTTGATCATATGGTAGTTTTTAATTTTTTTGAGGACCCTCCATACTGTTTGCCTCAGTGGCTGTACTGATTTGCATTCCCACTCATAGGGCATGAGGGGCCCTTTTCTCCACATCCTTATTAATACCTGTTATTTCTTGTCTCTTTGATATGAGCCATTCCATCAAAATTATTTTTGAAGGAAGATATGGAACATTCCTCCTGCAGTTTTGCAAATTCCAACTTCTGCTTCTCTTTCTAGCAGCAACTTATGTGAGAGGCTTCCGAATTCACAAAACAGTCACCTCTTCTGTGTAAAATCTGACCTCTGTCAACCGTGTTACTCATATATTTAAGGTGCTGCAGACTTAATTTTGCCTTTGGTCAAAGTCTACTGGGTATGGTAGTGGCTCCACAAGTTACAAAGAGGAAAAACAAGTTTGCTGTCTTCTAGGGGATGAAAAAGGATTCTAAAAAAGATTAATTGTAGCTAAGGGGCTCGGATAGGTATCATGAAAGTAAATTCCATGAAGACGAAGAAAAATGCCTGCCACAATTTTATATACAGAAAAAATGATGTTAAATACTTTTCCTCTGTTAAAGAATTTGAGTCAGCAGCCAGTGAGTGTGAGTGTTCTTTGAGTGATTTCCAAACTAGGTCAAAAAAAGGCTTCTATATTTTCCTATTTGTATATCACACACATCCCAAACTCAAAACTCAGGAAAATAAACCCAAGATGCAACAGAAAACAAACCCAGGGACAGCTGTGACTTTGGACTTAAGACTTGGGGTAAAAGAGAAAAAAGTACGCAACAGGTAAGAACTAGAATTATGAGAAAGGAAAAGTTCTTTGGCATTTTGAATAGAAGCAAGTGCTAAAGATACTTAAAAGTTAAGAGCTAAAAATGAGAGTAATCCTTTAGACACAGAAATGCTGCTCTCCATAATCATACTAATATTCTAAAGTCTGAAAGAGATAGTCTTTTGACAATCAAAGGACTTCAAGTGGTTGCTGTGGATAAAGACTGGAAGAGTTTAATCCCAAAAGAAGAATATTAATATTTTCTGAGCACCTACTAAGTTCCAGGCACTTAGTGGAACTGAGTGTCATCCTTGCTATTACATTCTTAGAAAACTGGTATTAAAATCTCTGTTGTAGGGATGAGAAGACAGAGGCTGGGAAAGGCTGGTGAGCTACAGAGTGGCAACTTAGCCGGGGGGCTAGGCGGCTGCCCATGGAGAAACGGGGTCAAAGTTCAAACCGTCTCCTCACTGTGCTCTATAAACACAGCGAGGGCATCATAACAAGAACTTTGACCGAGGATATACTTCGAAGTTAGGCAACAGAATATCAAGTTCAATTCACGACAGAGGTCACACGCTCTATTTACAAAAAATACAAACTGGAGTAGGAGATGGAAGAGTATTATGTAAAAGTAAATGTTTGGTTTTCAAACAGTAGTGGTTTACTGGCTTTTGACATTTTTGATGTAAGGGTGTTTAGTATGGCGCAAGATGTTCTTTAAAACGTAAGATGTAACTAAAACTTAACAAAATTTGAAAAAAATGGTGGGAGGAAGGAGAAATTATTAAGTAGACGATGAGTACATCCAAACAACGTAGGGCTTTAGCATTCAAAAAGGTCAATATAATAGGTTTAGACAAACTGTGATGGGCTCTAAGTATTTTACAAAGCAAAGGTTTTTCCTTGTATTTTATAGGTATCTTTAATTTGTGGCTAGGGACCCTATCTATGGAGCGTGGAGCTAGGCCTGGGAAGGTTATGACCTTGTGCTTCAGCTTGATTTGTACCTGTGAACACGTAAGGCCTAGCATTTCTTCCACATCTTACCACAATTAAACACATATTTAAACCCAACTGTTGCCCCCTTCCTCCTTCCTACACTGAAATGTAGCGGTAGGTTTTTCCTTATGCCACTTACCGCCTCCTGAATAATTAACTTAGTAGATTAAAGAGCCTGTCAGCCTGTATTTAAAATACCTAGTTCTACATGTATTCAAACCTTGTTGGTCCCCACATACCAAGAACCTCCATGTGTGATCATGGTTACCTCTCGTTAAAATTATTTTGGACTTTCAGTTTTTTTTTTTTTTTTTTAAGATTTTATTTATTTATTTCACAGAGGGAGAGAGATCACAAGGAGGCAGAGAGGCAGGCAGACAGAGAGAGGGGGAAGCAGGCTCCCCGCTGAGCAGGGAGCCCGATGCGGGCCTCGATCCCAGGACCCTGAGATCATGACCTGAGCCGAAAGCAGAGGCTTTAACCCACTGAGCCACCCAGGCGCCCTGGACTTTCAGTTTTTTGATGTAGAGTTTTCATGTCTAAAAAATCGGTACTTTTGGGCGCCTGGGTGGCTCAGTGGGTTAATGCCTCTGCTTTCGGCTCAGGTCATGATCTCAGGGTCCTGGGATCGAGGCCCGCATCGGGCTCCCTGCTCAGCGGGGAGCCTGCTTCCCCCCCTCTCTCTCTGCCTGCCTCTCTGCCTCCTTGTGATCTCTCTCCCTCTGTGAAATAAATAAATAAAAAATCTTTAAAAAAAAAAAAAAATAAAAAAAAAATAAAAAATCGGTACTTTTAGGAAAAGTGATTGAACATTTGTCACATGTGTGGAATTAGTGCCAAGAAGATGGCACTGTCACCCAGGGTGCACACATTTACATATTTTTGATCAACAGGATGATGTCACACAAACAGTAAGGTGTAATGCCTTAGGTGCTACGATTTTAGCCAGCATCGCCTCCAACCCTGCCCCTTGTGATGGTTAATTTTATGTGCCAAAGGATGCCCACATTAAGCACTATTTCTGGGAGTGTCTGTGATGGTATTTCCAGATGAGATGAGCATTGGAATTGGTGGGCTCAGTAATGAGAATGCCCGTCCAGTAATTAGGTTTGTGCTCCCCAGGAAGAATTCACCCCAGTTCCCTGACTGAGCTGGGGATGGGATCCCATTTCACCCTCTCCTGTTCTCAGGCCTTCAGAATTACACTCAGCCAGCTTTCTCGGGTCTCCTGCTTACAGACTGAGGGACATCTCAGCTTCCGTAATGATGTCAAGCCAATTCTGCAAAGTCAGTCTCCTTTTATATACAACTGGTTTGTTCCTCTGTTGAACCCTGACTAACTAGTATATTCTCTGACCTTGGGCACATCGCTGGGTCTCTCTATGGCTCAGTTTTCCCAGTTGTAAAACGGAGAGTTTGATGATTTCCAAGTCCTATCACAAAGCCACTTTGTGATCCTATCACTCCACACAAAGGAAAACATCTCAAATGGCCTGAGCAGGAACTTATAAATATAGGAATCCTATAGACTCAAGTATCCATACAGCAAAGGAATCTCATGTCAAAATAAATACTAAATCAATACAAAATATATACTAAAATCATGCATTTGAAAGCTGAAAAAGTTTAACTAATAATAATACAATAGGCCTTTTGTATTACAGAGCAGGAAACTTTTTGTTGTTTTTTTTTAGAGACAGAGTGTGCGCAGAATGGAGGGGGAGAGAGAGAGGGAATCTTAAGCAGATTCAACGCCCAGCAGGGAGCCCCGCACATGGCTCAATCCATTTCATGACCCTGAGATCATGACCTGAGCAGAAATCAAGAGTCAGATGCTAAACCGACTGAGCCACCCAGGCACCCCAGGAGCAAGAAACTACAACCCAAAGAGGCCAAGCAACGCTGCCAAGGTTTCAAGGCTCATGGCCAGAGCCAGCAGAAGTTTTACAGATCATTTAACTTGGGATTCTCAAGGTGGGGATGGGGATTATGGTTTTCGAGGGGAGGGGGAGGCTTTTGCAAACTTTTGTCATCACCCTCTCACTCAGAGTTACTGCTATACCAAACCCCACTACCAGTGAAGCAAAGCATGTGTATCAGGCTACTAAAAAAGGGAATAACCCTGATTCAGAGCTCAGTGTTTGTTTTGCAGGAGAGAAAACTGAGGCCCAGAGAGACTAAGACCACGTCAAACTGCAAGTCGGAGTGACAACCAGAACTAAAGCCAACCCGCTGACCCATCCATTTGCCCATGGTGCACCTGTCCGGTGTTACCTGAGGGCCCACAACACACCACACTGCATTGCTGTACACGTGGAAACATGGAGTTACAATGAAGGAGACAGGTATGGCTGAAGTCGTTTCCCAATATATGACTTGATTTCAGTTCCCTCTCCTTGGATGTGGGCAGATTCTCTGACGACCTTGACGGGCGACCTGTGATAGTGGTAGTGACACGGCATGGCTTCAGAGGCTAAGTCAGAAAGGCAGTCTATCTTCTGCCTGGCTCTCTCCTTTGGGCCTCCTGCCCTTGGAATCCAGCCACCATGTTGTGAGGAAGCCCAGTGTACATGGCGAGGCCGTGGGTGCGTGTTCGGGTGACCACCTCTGCCAGGCCCCCAGTGGACAGCCGGTGCCAACCAACAGACGAGTGAGTGAGCGAGAGGATTCCAGGCCCCTGCTCTTGAGTCTTCTGCCTGAGGTGGAGTCACCGCAGGACACTCTCCACAAGACATACACAACCTCAATATCTCAGTATCTCCCCCAGAAGCTGGGAGTGGTGATACATGAAGAGTACTGTTTTAAGCTGCTTAACTTCGATAATTTAGTACGCAGCAATAGATAAGCAATATGTACAGTTCTAGAGTTTATAGCTTTTGTTAGTTTCTCACTGTTCATCTCTACTCGATGTTCTACCATTCCACATGGCTTTCCATAGTTTGGAGTGAAAGTGAAAAGCCACCCGCTTTTTAATTTCCCCCTAAATTTGCAACATGAGCCCCCCCTTTAACTTAGCCTCTGTATTAGGAGATAATGTTACCTGACAACATCTTTTTTGGGGGCCATACCTGTGCCCAGACTGGAAGAGCTCAGTATGCTTTAGTAACTGCCCCTTAATTTCAGTCTTTAGAACGTCTTTGCCTACAAAGAGCACTGTCATCTCTGGCCACGGCTCCTCAGCCTGCTCATCTGTCACAGATGTCTCACAGAACATCTGCGTCATGGATGCACTGGTGTCCCATGGTTCAGTCGGCACTTTTGTACCCCTGCCTTACCCTGAATCACCACGTGGCTACATTTTGGATATTCCCCATCCACTCTTTCATGAAACTTCCAGGAGCCAAGATGCCAATGTATTGTTTCTGAGCTGCTAAGACATCAGTGATGCCACTTCAAGTTCAGAAGGGCTCACAGCCATAACTCAGCTGTATAATGCTGGATAAGTCACTTGAGAATGCTCACATGACATCTGTTAGTGCTCCCAAGACCCATGGCTACATTGGAGGTCTTCAATTTGGACTAGAGTCTGATGCCTGGTTGGCACACCACTGTCGCACAGGGTATGATGACCATTTTGAACTGATGTCTAAAAGTTACACAACAGTTATTCAACGATGTCTTGTACAGGTGACCAAATTTACCTTCTGTTTCTGCTGTCTCATGGCAACCTCTGGGGTAAGGTTTCTGTACTGGGAATCATGTGAGCTCATGCTGATTTATGCGCAAGTCTTACTGCTGATACTAATAATTCCTACTCTTTTGATGTGACATTGGTGACTGTGACATACAGATATTGAGAGGTAGACAGCTGAGAAGATACCAGGGTCCAATCTAAAGATAGATGGAATACTGAGTCCGTGGCCTTGAGATGCGAGCTGGCTGGCAGCCTCCCAACAGAAGCCAAGATCTCTCTCCATCCTGTTCTCTCTGTCCTGCCTGAGTTCTAAAGATTACTATGGTTCTCTTCTGTAATCCTTAAAAACATAAAACATTTTGGTTTGGGTGGGGGCAAATTTTACCCAGGAAAAACCCGAGTGCCAAAGGACTATGAAGAGGCTGAAGGGAACTGAAAATAGGAGTCTGATTTCACAGCATCATAACACATTTGACCAGCAGGTGGCAATAGAGGACTTTGTGAGCAATTCTAGCCTCTGAGTTCGGAAATGCTGGAAGGTAGCTTTTAACGGCTATTGTATAAGTGATTTATGTATTTGGATTCCGCTCAATGTTATATATGCATTACTGCATAAAACATTCACAGTGTATTTCCCACCAGCAGCTGAGCTCCAGTTCCAAGCTTCTGAGTCCTAATTCCCAAGGCTCAAAGGAGCCCCTGACATCAAATTGCTTTCCTTCCAGAATAGCCGCTCCATAACCCAGAAAAAGAAATGCTTAGGGAGAGTTGAGAGAGATCTGATGTGACCACATCAGCAGAATGGCTTAGCAAGCATGTGTTAGGAAAAGCAAATGTCTGTCAGATGGTGTCCTCAAGGCAAAGCTGTCCAGGGTTTCCCTGAGCTTCCACTGCTATTCCCTGGATTTCCTCCCCCTTGGTCTGCTGTGCTCAGCACCACTAAATTGACAGGCTCGGACAAGATGGGGACTAACCTCAGCATGGACAAGGAAGAGAAATGGCTTATTTGTCAGAAATATGTCAAGTACAAAAAAAAAAAAAAAAGTGGGGTTTTTCTTCCTGTCCCTTCCAGAGAGTCCCAGCTACGCACAACTCTGGGATCAGGGAAATGTCTTCAGCATCCCAAATAACCCTAAGCTAGAACTGTCTGGCAACAGTGGGGCAGGTGTGGGGTGCTCGCTCAGAAGGCTCTCGGGCCATTCCTGGCTACGTCTCTGCAATCCCTTCCCCTGTAGCATCTTGGCCAGGGCTGCGCCGCCCGACTTCTCAGGCCTCTGAGGTCAGATGAGCCGTGACGTTTTGATGGGCCACTGCAAGTGGGTACAAGCCACGGAACTGCGAGCATAAACCCAAGGTGTCATTTGCCTTGATGACGTGGCCCCCTGAGAAGGAAATACCTCTGGCCGGGAATGTGTCTGA
Organism: Ailurus styani; assembly: GCA_002007465.1. Lineage (NCBI taxonomy): Eukaryota > Metazoa > Chordata > Mammalia > Carnivora > Ailuridae > Ailurus > Ailurus styani. The sequence continues at coordinate 258,257 of LNAC01000672.1, read as the reverse complement.
GAGGTAGAAAGGTGGCCTCCGTCACCGGGCTTAGAGTTGGGACACGCGGGCCTATGCCTGTGGTAAATGCCAACCTAGCACTTCAAGTACACGACCAGCACGCTGGCAATGTGGCTTCAGTCCTAATACATCGTATTAGCTGAAGTCTGAAGCAAGCTTTTCCTGCTCCTTCTCATATTTGCCTCTTCTTTTGTCTATTTGAACAAAGGAAAGGAAATGCAGTTATGATAAGTGGAGATAATATTATTTTCATTTTGCAGGAGAGGAAAATGAGGTTTATAGAGATTAAGAAATGTGCTCAATTTCACACAACTCATGTGGTGGGGAGTCAGGACCGAAACACAGAGCCCGTCTGACAATAAAGTCAATGTTCCTCATCACGATGATGGTGAGGGCTATGCGTGTGGTATTTCTTTGTAATAGCATAGGCCCTCCTGCCCACAAAGTAAAAACAAGCTTCATCCAAAGGGAAGGCGATATGATTCTAGTCATTATGAGGGGGAAGAAAAAAAATCTCAGGAGACATGCTGCCAAGGAGGAGAAAAGAACATTACTTTTCCTCCTTGCTCATGCATACTGATATGAAACCGTATAAAACGTCAGTAAGGCCACCACCAAGTCTTTAATAAATACTCACTACACAGGCCCTCATTTACACCTGTGATTCCAATGGGCTTAGAGCACTGCCTGTTAAGTCTCTATTGCTAGACCAGCCCTCTCTCCTGAGCCCACAACCCAGCAGAGTCAATCTCCAATTCACCTCTAGAGTTCATCCACCCTTTTCCACTCCAACTGTCACTCCCCTCCCTTAGCTCTGAAATTCTCTCTTGCTTAGATTAGCCCTACCTGGACACTCTGCCTCCATCCTCAACACTCTCCAATTAATTTTTTTCTTTACTGCAATCCCTCCGGCACATAAATTTGATATTATCACTTCATTACTTACAACATTCCAAGATGCGCTCGCTGCATATGGGGCTTATCACACGGCTTTCCCGCCTGCCTGCCTCATTAGGCTGTGGACTGCTCCAACACAGGCTATGTCTTCTTCCCCCGTGTGAGGTTAGCCTGTGTCGTAGCATCTTCCCCTCATCGGCCCGAATAAACCAGTTTTTAGGAAGTGGGATCCCTGATGAACACCTTATCTCAAAGAGCTTAGACCTGACTGGGAAGGGAGAGCAGGCCTGTGCACTCATCTTTCCTCTCAGGTCATCTTCTGAGGCAGATGCTGTTACTATTAGTGGGAAGATGGTGACGCACATGTGAGACATGGTAGGTCAGAGAGATGGCAAAGGGAGAGCAGGAGTCCAACCCAAGTGTTTGCCCAACCTGTACTCTTAGGTAATACACAGAGTCCTTGTCAAATGCAGGTGCCCAGGCCCCTCGTGTTAAACCCACTGTGGATGAGACTGTTGGTCATCCACAGCTGCCCCTTCTTTGCCTCCTTTCCTCCCAACAAAGCCCCAGTTTGTTCAGCACCCCTGTGAGCCTCAGGGGAGGCCGGTTTCTCTCCAGCCCCATGGTGAGAACCTTGATAGATCTAAGCCAGTCACTGTGGTCTCAATCTACCTGACGGGTGAATGGCTGGAGGACAACCATGTGACGCAACTCTGGTCAGTGTGATTGGAAGGGAGGATGGCTGAGGCCCTGTGGAAAAGATGTCCCTGCTCTCAGGAGAAGACAAGGCACCAGGGACTTTCTATTTTTTACTGTTGGACATTGTCAAGCTGGAGCCAGGTTTGTGGGCCACTGAATTAACCCACCTCAGATTTGTTGTTATAAGAAATGGTCCTAACACATTCTCATGCCAGGGATTTGTAGACAGACAGAGGCCACCAGAAAGTCATTTTGGACTATCACTGAAAAACAGAACAGCATGTGAGAGGATAGCACAGAGATGATGCAATAATCTCACCATCACTTACTTCTTCCAGAACAGGAGACTAACCCTCACAGTCTACAAGAAGCCATGATCAGGTATTACTCTGTGGGTTTGGATATGATGGAATATATTTTTAATGATGTTCCTAATTGAGTGACAGGTAAGCTTTGCTGTGATATTTATGTTTGAGCCAAACTTTTTTTTTAAAGCAACTTAAATGTTAATTTATGTTCCATGTGAACTCCTTTTATTATCTTTTCTTTTTTAAAGATTATTTATTTATTTATTTGACACAGAGAGAGAGAGATTACAAGTAGGCAGAGAGGCAGGCAGAGAGACAGGGAGAGGAGGAAGCAGGCTCCCTGCCGAGCAGAGAGCCCGATGCGGGCCTCGATCCCAGGATGCTGACTGAGATCATGACCTGAGCCTCCCTGCCGAGCAGAGAGCCCGATGCGGGCCTCGATCCCAGGATGCTGAGATCATGACCTGAGCCGAAAGCAGAGGCTTTAACCCACTGAGCCACCCAGGCGCCTTCCTTTTATTATCTTAACAGAACAAGGATATGTAGGGTTTCCCTTTCTTTAACCAGGAAGCAAACGTATGAGTCATTAGTCCAGCTGATGTCCTGACATTTTAACCTGGATCTGGGGTAATTAAAGATGATAATTAAAGTGCTTGGTTAGGCTACTAATGAATAATCACTTCAGGTTTCACCTAAAATGTCAGTGAGCAGAAGCAGGTAAGAGTCCCTTTCCCTGAAAACTGCGGTTTATTGTGAGGTTATGGTTTAAATAGTGGGTTATCAGTGTCCAGAAAATTTACTGTCCCAGGTTAAGTAAAAAAATTCCTTGGATCTACTTAACCAGATTTTATTTGTACTCATTTGACTTTATAAATTAGCTGTATTAATATGTAACTGCAAATAAATATATTTGGCTGTTTGTTTTATAAACAGACCCCCCCTTTTAAAGATTTTATTTATTGATTTGCAGGAGAGTGAGTAAGACGGAGAAAGAATCTGAAACAGATTCTTAATGGAGCATGGAGCCCAACGTAGGGCTCAGTCCCAGAGCTGAGAGATCATGACCCGAGCTGAAAGCAAGAGTCGGATGCTTAACCGAATGACAGACGAACAGATCCCTTTTAATCTTTGTTTGAAGGAAGATAGTAAAGAGAGAGACAAAATTTCAGTCTCAGAAGCATTCAGTGCAGAGAACTAGGACTTAACCACTTTCTCTCCCCAATGCCTAAATTCCTTGTGTTATCAAGTAAAGTCAGGTACCAGTGAACGGGGTGGGGGGGCACACACAAATTATGTGCAGTTTCATCTCTCCTTTTCCGTGTGCTGCTGCTGAAGTGGCTTCTCCCATAAGCTCTGGAAGCTCCAGCTCATAAATGAGCGGCGCTGATGAAGAGATGACTGCCTGCCTTCTCTTTCGTAAACCAGTCGGCACTGAGGCAGCAGAGACTCCCTGTCTTGCAGACAGAGCAGCCTGCAGTGGGGAAGCCAGGGCAAGGGGCTTTCCACTGATGCTCATTCTAAATGCAGGAAATAATCCTTGTCTTCCTGGAACGTGCCTGCACCATCTGCCTCCCCCCACCACCCCAGGGCACCTGCCCTTCTCCACCCTCCCCTTAATGCACCTCTCCTTGTTGCTGGGGCCCAGACTAAATGTCACTTGCTCCAAGAAGACACCCTTGACTGGTGTGTCCCTGGTCAACCTCTCAGGGCTATAGCCCTCCTGATTAGCACTTAATTTGGTTTGTGACAGATTCACCTGCGTGATTATTTGCTTAATGTCTCTTATCTGGACTGCCAGCTCCTGAGAGCAGGAGCTGCACCTGCTGTTTACCCCACTGAGCCCTGCACTGCACAGAGAAACCAAGAAAAAGAGCTGAAGGCCTCCAGAAGCCCCAGGCTTTCAGAGACTAGGAGTGAAACAGCAGGAGGACCATGTGGGGCTACTGTTGTGGGCTGTGATGGTTAGACTCTGAACTCGTGTCCTGACCTGGGCGTGCATTGGAACTTTGGCCCTGAATAAGTCACTGTGCCTCCTAAATGGTCTCAAGTACAAAACATGGATGCAAAAGTGCAAAAACTGATTAGTCATGATAGTTTTTTTTAAATGAAAGAAACATTTTCAGATTAGTTGATAGGGGATAACCTTTACTCAGTTGAAGAGAAGGGAGACACGGATGGACGGATACACACATACACACACCTTACAGCCACCAAGAAGTCAACTCTTCTAAAACCATGCCAACAATAATAATTACTGAAAATGACAACCTCTCATTTGGAATCATTTTTCCATTTATATGAAAGATACATAATGAAATAACAGCTAATTAATCCTATAAATATACATGGGAAGATTAATTTGTTATTTCTAATGTACTTCCAAATATCAAATTAAATATAAATTTTGGATTTCTTTCAGAACTCAAGTTTCATTTCTGATTCATCTAGAATAGCTCATTTACCAAAATTTCGTTTTGCCACGATGCTTGATATTACAAAATTGTCCTTTAAGCTTGAGATTTTGTATTCGTTATTCCATTTTTTAGGATTGTAGGATGACACCATATTTCAAATAGATGACTGGGTGAGTAAAATTTAGCCAATTTAGCTTTGGACGTATGGTCCTGAGTGTTCATTAATAATTCAGTGAAACTTCATTACGAAGTGTGATACTTTCAGGTTTTCAAAAACCATAAGTGAAAGAGGTATGACCGTGGTGATACTGAGTAATAGCATAGGTATGTATAGAATGAGGATAATGATATGATGAGGACCTGACAGGAAATATGCCGTGTGGGAAAAGCCTGCCAACGGAGAAGCAATGCAATAGGAGGCCTTCCTCCGAGAGCACCTTCAATCCAAGACTCTTTCAGTATTTTATGGTCATTAGCTCATGAATTCTCCCAGGTCTCGAGGACACAGGTATCAAGGATGGCAACTAGCTCATTATCTTGGACTCTGAAGTGGAGGCCAGGATGGCAGTGGGGATTATTCAAGGTCATACAGTGCGTCACAGAGCTGGGACCCAAGCCTTCCTGGAAAGTCACAGCTCAGACTACTGGCTGGTCCTTCCTGCTCCTTCAGACAGTCTCCAAGTGTTCTTTGTGGGGGTAGGGTGGAAAGAGCCAGAAACTGCCAAGTGACCCTCAGCCCGATTTACCTGATCTAGTTGGTTATTAAATATCTCAGGATAATAAGAGATATACTAAGGTTGGTGGGAAAAGTAAACTAAAAATCTTGGTAGGTCTTTGGGGGGGGGAAGTATCCTTGACATCTTTCATTGCTGTGGAGATTAGGACATCATTGGGCTTCTTATATCTTAAATTTAGGTGAGTCTTCCCCACTGAGCCATGATTGGAAAAACTGAAAATGGAAGACTTGGAGCCAATGTTCCCCTAACTTTAAGTATAAATATTTAGAAACGTAAGCATCAGAGAGTCAAGTCCACTGAAAATCAGATGTGTGTGAGCGCGCACACACACGTACACGGTGTCTAAGTCATTCCAGGATATGTCAACTTACTAGCACATCACTGTGCTAAGCTTGTTACTCCTCCAAGTAAAACATCAGTCACTTAAAAATAATGTAGGATGAACGTAAAGAAGGGCAAAGGTTGCACATCAAACCTTCCTGTGCAGAAGCAGCTGAGCCCAGCAGCTTGCCTCTGGTCTCCCAGAGCCCTTGCTGACTTTCAGACATTTGCCCTCCTTGTAGGCTGCAGCAGTAAGGGGCCGGGAGAGGCAGTAATGTGCCACAGCCCATCTGTTCTATTGCGTGGATGGAAAATCCTCGCACATCAGTTAAGAGCTCAGTATGCAGTTTTGTGGGAGGCGGGTGCATGTTAGTGGGGGTGAACCAGCACCTGTCCTGCAAAGTCACTCCAGTCCTAACCTGTACTCTCCAAAACTCATCCTAAAACAGGATAATAATATCTGCCTCACAGGAGTATCGTGACAATTATGTTAAATGTATAGAAAATATCAAGAAGAGTTCCTAGAGCACACAGAGAGGCTTAATAAATATAAGTTTCTTTTTCCATGGCTTTCTCAACTGATATTTTTCCTTTCACTTGCTGGGAGAATTTTTTTTTTTTTTTAAAGATCTTATTTATTTGACAGAGAGGGAACACAAGCAGGGGGAGCAGGAGAGGGAGAAGCAGGCTTCCTGCTGAGCAGGGAGTCCAACACGGGCTCTTTCCCAGGACCCTGGGATCATGACCTGAGCTGAAGGCCGACGCTTAATGATTGAGCCACCCAGGCGCCCCCACTTTCTGGGAGAATTCTCCGTGACACACTTTCCTCTCCCTGGCTCGATGGTAGGCTGCAGGAGGGCAGTCTTTGTGGCATTGCCCACGGCATCCAGCATAACCCCCCAAGACACAGAAGGTGATACACACAGATTTCGTGAGTGAATGACAGTAGGATTAAAATATTCTTGACACGAGTCACCAGAATCATTGAGTCAGAGAACTAGGAAGGACCTTAGAAATAAATCACTAACTCAATTTCATTTTATAGATGCAGAAACTATAGAACCCAGAGAAGTTAAATGACTTGCCTCTGGTTGGCATGCATGTAAACAGTGGCAGACTCTGAGCTCTGGCAGTAGGTGATGCCAAGAGCGTTTCTTAGGAAAATGTTACCACCCATATAACTTACGCCACTTGGGGAGACATCTGCAGGAGATAAACAGCTTGTAATCTGACAACACATCTGTAGTATCTCAGTGCCTGCCATGACACAGTAGATTAAACAAGGAAACAGAGCTGGCTTTTAGTCATCTTTCAGCCTTCTAATCTTAAAAAAAGTATATCTCAGTGTATCTTCTTTGGTAAGAATGGGCCGTCAGAAGGCGTGGATGGTGGAGGTGAGCGGGCAGCTGGAGGCAGTGTCCAGCTCCCTCCCTCTGACTGGCACCACCACGCTGCCCCTCCTTCCCCGGGCTGTCCACTCCTGAAGGTACCCTTCCTCCTATAGTCCCGTCCTCCAGAAGGCTGTTTCCTCACTGCCTGAGCTGACTACTAGCTGACTTCATAACCCAGCTAAGATGAATATGCCAATAGGAACTGTTCCCAGATAATGAGATAGGAACTGCGTCCTTCCGCAGAAAGCCCTCCCCTTTGCGTCTACTCTATTAATGGCTGGGTAGCGTTTTCAGGGTAGACCAGAAGGCTAATGTAAATGTGTGGCTGGGCTGATGCTTTACCCCCTGCCTTCTAATGGTGAACTTGCTGGTGGGTGGAGGAGGCTATAAAGGACTGATCAAACAATAAGAGTATTCAGTGTTTTATTTACTTACAAATTATATATGTAACAACAGTGGTATGGTATGTCCTTAAAGGATACTTAAGAATTTTAGGGCTTTCCAGTTCCTTAAATGAGATTATTCGCCTAACTTTGCCTCTCTGTGGTCCCATGACTGTCACAATATACTGTGTTTTTCAGTTTTGCATCTGTTGAAACTTTGATAATCTGAAACATGGCTAAGACCTCAGGTCACAACACAGTGGAGAAATTGGACCCTGGGAAAATAACGGAGATGAAGTGTTACCTTGGGCAGCTCACTTAACCTGAGAGCCTCAATTTCCTTCTCTGTGAAAGAGGGGATCATCAATAACACTTGTGTCAGGGCGCCTGGGTGGCTCAGTGGGTTAAAGCCTCTGCCTTCAGCTCAGGTCATGATCCTAGGGTCCTGGGATCAAGGCCCATGGGGCTCCCCGCTGAGCAGGGAGCTTCTTCCTCTCTCTACCTTCCTCTCTGCCTACTTGTGATCTCTCTCTCTGTCAAATAAATAAATAAAAATCTTAAAAAAAATAACACTGTGTTATCTTTCTCATGATGAGTGAAAGGGACATAAAACCATGTGAATTATAACCTGATAAGTCTTGGCAAATCTGTGGTTTTCAAATCTGTGGGATGCTCACCAAAATCATCTGTGTTGTGATCTTAAAAAAACATATTCTGATGCGTAGCCAGAACTGGGACCCACTGTTAATGACACTCAACAAATGTGAGGAACTACTGATATCTCCACAGTCATTCGTGAACACTTGAATGAAATGATCACATATTCTGTTAATACTGAAGGATACAAAAGAAAGATTCTGATAATTCCAAAGGAGAAAACTGCTTGTCCCACATAAAAATGCTAAACTGCAGGAATAAAGCCTGAAAATTCCCCTTACAGGGATACACAGAATGCTCTGATTCGAAAATTACTGGTTCTTCCCTAAATCTGATAAAGAAAATGACTTGCTAAATGTTATCGTAAATGCTGGGGCTACAATTTTTACCCAAGCTATAAAATAAACCAAGAAAAAGCCCCCTGTAAATTAGATATTCTCTATCTTTAAGCCAATAATTTTAATCAATATTAGTCTGTGAGTTTTAAATGACTTTCTACTGAACCTGCCCACCCCCATCAAGTCATTATCAGAAATATTGATTTCACTCCATACACTTAATCTTACAAGTTAAAAAAATATTAGTCTATTAAGTTAACATAAAACATGTAATTCAGTGGAATTAAACAGCCGAGTGAATTCTCTGTAATACCTAGAAATTGGGCCTATCTAAGGAAGATTTTTAATATATCATTGACACTAGCCTTCCCAGCCTCTCAGCCCTGGAGTAGGTGGGAAAGGAGGTTACAAAGGGGGAGAATGTAGTAGACAGCAGTATGTAGGACCTAAGACCATGCTGCACACAGATGAAACACCATTAAACAAAACCCCAACACCTCATTTCATAGACCAAAAAAAATCAGATTAACAAATGTATAGAAACTTAACCCAAATTACATACTTAGTACTGGGGGGGCACAGAATTCGGGTCCTGTTCCTCCCGGTCCGGGACTTTTTACAAATGATGTCACTCTAACTGGTTGGCTGGTTGGATGGATGCATGTTAGGAAGAAGAGTGATATGGAAACACGGATTCTTTTCTGTTTAGAATTACTGACTTGCCTGCACTGCCTACCGTTAGACTGATTGCTAACAACGCTGCAGAAACACAGGACAGGTTTTCAGACTCCGGCTTTACTAGGCTAATAATTAAAGTCTTAGCTACCAAGATCGCATATAGAATGGAAGTTCTTGATGCTGGTAAATTCTATCATTTTTCAATAACCGAGTCTCAACAGCTGTGTGTAGGTGTGCTTGGTGGGGTGGCGGGGGGGGGACATACATACATACACATATCATTTAATGATCGTGTACTTTTTTTTAAAAGATTTATTTTATTTTATTTTATTTGACAGAGAGAGAGTGAGAGAGATCACAAGTAGGCAGAGAGGCAGGCAGAGAGAGAGAGGAGGAAGCAGGTTGCAGGGAGCCCGATGCGGGGCTGGATCCCAGGACCCTGAGATCATGACCTGAGCCGAAGGCAGAGGCTTTAAACCACTGAGCCACCCAGGCGCCCCGATCATGTACTTTCGTATCAAGATGTTGTGGAACCAGTCAGAAAACTGGGATTCTAATACTGATTTTATCTGTTGTATTAGGCCTGTTTTCTCAGCAGCAAAAGGTAGATAATAGCTTCTTCTAGTTACTTTGAAGATTAAAATGATAATGAATGGGAGAGCACTTAGAAAATTCTAAAGCATTAAAGAAAGTAAAGAGATTTTTGGTATGTTATAGCTTGCATTCACACACCACACACACACACACACACACACACACACACACAAAATAGTATGTTACAGTTTGCATGTGTCCCAAAGCATTATACATGTTCCCTGTGAAATAAGTAAAGGTTGGTACATATGGGTAAGAAGAAAAGGCAGACAGAAAAGTCTTGAGAGATCTTTGGAGGCAGGAGGGACAAATCGGACATTCTCAGTTCTCATTTCACACGGAGTTCTCCAGAGGTAACCAAACGGATTTGTTTGAAATGGAGTAAGCCACCCTGCAGCTGGTAGCAGAAAGAGTAGGCACTGGGGTTGGGGGTGGGGAAGAAAAGAAGGGGCAGCAAAGCAACAGCAAAGGTGAACTCTGGGAGCTGCCACTACATCTTGAAGGACCTCCATCTTGCTGAGACAGGACGGGTGAAGTGCCGGGGATCGTTGCTGAGCTGCCCCATTTCTCCAGGTGTTATTAGAATAAACCCCCATCTCAGATCTGTTCTGTGCAACCGGCACTTCTGAACCTCCTGTTACCTGTTTTGTACAAACAGAAAAAGCCTAACATGAGGAGATATTCTGGGTCCCCTTAGGGAGAGAAATCTTGACTATTGCAAGGCAGTCCTGACTTCCCAGAAGTAGCCTGGCAGCTGCTCACAAACCTCTAAGGGTTTCAAATCACAACAAACATCGCGGTAATATCACAAGATACTCAACTCCCATGGCAGCCTAATTCCACCTTCTTAAAAGAAAAAGAAGAAACACTCTTCCAGCATTTTGAATTTTGCCTTGTGAATAACAGTAAAGTAATGCTCAGTCTTCTTCCAGAACTTTCCCCTTGAACTCAGATAAGCAGCACGGAACGGCAAGTTCAAGTTCAGAGTTTGCGACTTTTACAGAGGAAAGTATTCTTCCATTCTCTGAAAATCATAAGGATATCTGCTCATTTATAAACAGACACTGAGTGAAAGCCCACGACATGGAGAAATATTTTACTCTAAAAAAACGAGAATAACCTAGCATGGTTAGCAAAAGTAACCATGCCTACCCTTTATTTTATGACTGGTAACTTCACTTAAACAGTTAGGGATGCCTGGGTAGCTCAGTTGGCTAAGTGTCTGCCTTTAGTTCAGGGTCATGATCCCAGGGTCCTGGGATCGAGTTCTGCATTGGGCTCCTTGTTCAGCAGGGAACCTTCTTCTCCCTCTGCCTGCCGCTCCACCGGCCTGTGCTCTCTCTCTCTCTCTCTCTTTCTGACAAATAAATAAAACAAACAAATAAATAAAACAAAACAAAGATTTAAGTGAATAAAGACGTAGGTATCTGCTAAGGACTATGACACAGTACTCTGGTAATTAGAACTTTATTACCAGGCTCAGGCTGCAATTTCTCCAACACGTGAAGGTAGATACAGAGAACTGTTTCTCACATGATTAGATATTCACAGCCAGTTAACAATATAAAATGTTCCTGGTATGAGCTCTGCAAATAGAAAGCAACTAAATGGTGTCTAAAGTTAAAAAAAAAAAAGAGTACTGAAATTTTACATTTACAACATTATGTTTTAACTAAAGGAGAAATCCTGCAGCTTGTTTTAAAATAGAAACAACACAGCGAAATTCCCAGAGGTGGCATTTAGCAGTGAGATTTGGTTTTCATTTCACCTGGCTTAATAATGAAAACATGAAGGATGGCTCCCAATTTCTCCCAGATCAACATATTAATCCATTTAAAGAAATACCACAGGAGGCTCTTCCTCCTTTTCTTTAGAAGGCAGATTTAGTTTGTTCTTGCTTAATATTGAATGTAGCTCTCAATTGCAACAGTGCCCGAGTCTGAGCGCTGTAACGTGAATTGGATTTCAAGCAAGCCTGTGGGCTAAGCCTGCATTCGGCTCAGTCAGCAGCCCCTGCCGCCATCCGTGGCATCAGAGGAAAAGGGAATACGGGCCTTTGAACAAGAGTGTCAGCATTAAACTCCAAGGCAACAGCACGATAAAGCAAGGCCCGCTCTGTTGACTACTGGGACAGAATCAGAAAGAAGGGAAACAAAGAAGGAAGGAAAATGGTTCCCATTCCCCAAAAGTTTTATATATACGTATGTTGGGTGTGTATGTGAACGTGATTCTGTTTATGTATGTATGTGCGCATGTGCACATTTTATATGAACATACATATGTGTATGCACAGATGTATTTGTTCATGTACATAGTTATACACATACGTATTTGTATAGAGTAGGAGTAACTTATCAGTATTTCAAAGTATTTCAAGCATAAGCAAATACAGGCAGAAAAACCTTTGGCTGGTACTCTCGGCAATGAAAACTGACCCTGAACATGTCATAAGGCACCTTTAAAAACAATACTCTTTTCCAAAGCACCTGCCACAGAGTGAGACAAACTGACTCTATGGAGGGTTCTTTCCTCTGGTCTCCAGCTCTTGAGGTTATGCCGGTTGATAAGAAATCTAAATAATCACTGCCCCTGCTTTTATTGGTTGGAAGAGGGTCAAAGCTGGAAGAAGCAAAGATTTCTGGAGGTATCATTTCCATCTGTTTGAGTGGGAATTTCTTAAAGGTCCATAATTACAGTGGAATGTGGGCGCCTGGGTGGCTCAGTGGGTTAAAGCCTCTGCTTTCGGCCCAGGTCATGATCTCAGGGTCCTGGGATCGAGGCCCACATCGGGCTCTCTGCTCCGCAGGGAGCCTGCTTCCCCCTCTCTCTCTCTGCCTGCCTCTCTGCCTCCTTGTGATCTCTCTCCCGCTGTGAAATAAATAAATAAAATCTTTAAAAANGTGGAATGTGGGTGGGAAGAAGGCCTTGGTACCCTCATCGTGTAGGCAGGTTCAGAATGCGGCACTCAGCTGGGACCCACTGGGAAGTGGGGAGCACACAACTTCTAACACTTCTAATGCCACTGCGTGGGAGAGTCACAGGGGTTTTCAACAGGTCTGTGTCCAAGCGAGAGACACACTAGACACAGCAGGCTGACAGCAGGGGTTCTAACCGCCCCGGGTGAAAGGTCAAGCAGGCAGGTCAGCGTGTGGTCCAGAGAGACGTGCGGGCCCGAGACACATAGTTAGGTGGTCACAGCCACTCAGGCCGTCCCTGAAGAGGGTGAAGGTGAGTGGGGGCAGGGAGAGGGCAGACAATGATAATGCAGGGAGACAAGGAAATGGAGCCCACAGAGGGGACGGTGTAATGGTGGGAGAGAAGGCAGGAAAGTGGGGGCATTTCGAAAACCAGGGCAAGAGAGTTTTCTAGAGAAACAGGTCACTGCGTGGTCGAAAGTCAAGAGAGATCATGGGAAATGGAGGATGGAAATTATTTATTATTTTATTATATTGTACTTGTATTTACAACAGAGAGGTCAGTGAGGGTAGCACTGGACCTTTATAAAACGCTTTCAATGGTTTTTCAGCACCTCTTAAGCCACCTCAAGGTCTCTGTCTTAAAGCAAAGCTGTCCTCTAGGTCTCTAACTGGTAATCATACCTTAGGTCTTATTAGGTCTTCACATCATGACATTTTGTTCAAGCATTTTCCTTAAAATCCACACCAATCTTACCCCCTCAAATCACACCTCTGCTGTGAAGTTTTATGGTACCACCTCAGTTCAAAAGTTCTTGCTATTTCCTTTATAACCTAAAAGCATTTATCTTAATATCAACATGTGTCTCAGAATCTGCTCTTCCTATTGCTCATCTATTTCCCCACATCCTCATTTCCCCCTTCTCTTTGGCTTTCTCCTTCTAAGCCATCATCTTCTGGAATGTTCTTCTTTTTGTTTTGTGTTTTTTTTTTTTGTTTGTTTGCCAAAATCCCCCCTTTTCTGAGAGCGAGTGAGCAAGTGTACACATGTGGGAGTGGGAGTGGGCAGAGGCAGAGGCAGAGGGAGACAGAATCTCAAGCAGATTCCCTGCTGAGCCGGAGCCTGACCTGGGGCTTGATCTCATGACCATGAGATCATGACCTGAGCCGAAATAAGAGTCGGATGCTTAACTGACTGAGCCACCCAGGTGCCCCCTGAAATTCCCTTTCTTAAACTTCAGCATGGCTGATCTTTTCCATGAAGAAGTGGTTCTGATGAGCATCCATTCAGAAATGATCTTTTGTTTCTCTGGAATGCTTTAGCTGAATGACTCTTTCTGCAACTCAGAACAGTGAATGGTATTTGATTTCAGGTGAGTCCACTTGTGACTGTAATTTCCCCTTCCTCCCAACTGGATCTGAGCTCCTGAAGAAGCAGCGAACTAGGCATTTCAGGACCTAACAGATCTGGGTCCCACCCTCTTGGATTGGTGAGTAGGTTCCTTGAATCTCCATTTCCTCAACTGAAAAATGGAGGCCAAGATGCTGACTTCGCAGGGGTGTGGTTCTAGTCCAAGTCAGGTGTGAGCAGCATCCCGCTCCATGCCTGAGGTCAGTGACAATCACTGACAAGTTCGTACACTCCTTCCCTTTTCCTTTCCTTCCCGTCTCCCAGGCAACTGGGTCATAAATTATCAGAGATGAAAATGCTCCCCCAAAATATATGGAGCAAAGGTCTTAGATCAGAAAAATGGAATTCTAGTAATGGATGCATCCTGTATTCGTAATACAGAAAGTCACAGTCTAACTTCTTTGGACTTTGCCTTTCCCTTTCTCAGACAAATGAAGAATATACTACTGAACCCCGCTGAAAATGCTGAGAATCTGCATGGGATAATATATATGATACACGTAAAACTATAAGAAATTGCTAAATTACTGAGTAACCAAAATATTCCAAATTATGGTTCATAGTATACAAATTTAGGTCTTTTGTTATATAACAATATTCTGATCTAGGGGAGGAAAAACTGTGTTAAGAAGCAGATTAAGGGTCATAGACTGAAATTTTATCTCCTATTTGCCCTTTGGTTGGCAGAAGACATGGGTAAAGCGACAGAAGAAATATAAGATATGAAAAAAACTACTAGCTAAATAACGAATTAGTAGCATTTGCTTTTAAAAGTTTTCCTTTATTTGCCTTTATTTAGACTTCTCTACTGCATTTCTTCAAACTGCTGTATATAACCCATTTTCCCCCCACATATCACAACCTTAAATAGATTATCAGATGAGCAGAAAATAACCTTTGTGGTCAGCATTTGGAATAACTTATGAAATCAATTAAAGCAGTACAAATACAAAATATTAAAACATAGTGCATCAATTATTTTTGGTTACTGAAGAGGAAAGTAAATAAGATATTAATCATGGAAGAGAGCAGCTACAAAAGGCTGTATGAATTATGTAAAAATTCTAGTGATGTATTTTCATTACAGTATATCTGTATTCACAGTGGCATTTAAAAAATAAAAATTTAAACAGCCACTACCACCATGTTTCTCTTTGGAAGGAGCTGCCAGGGCTTTGTGCTTTCACGGCCCTGAGATACTTGAGTTACGATCATGAATTCTTAATCAGTGTGGTTGGACCGAGGAGAAGGGAAGAGGGAGGAGGGCCGGATGTACCAGCGATCTAGGCCTTTCTTGTCTGCAGGAGCCTCTTCTGCTGAGCCAGCTCTGTGTGCTCATTATCTTCAGTGAGGTGCTCACAGGGTAATGAGGAAGGGAGGGAAATCTCTGTCTGTAGAAAATCTCAGCATCTTCTTGAAAAGACAGTTTAACCACTTCCTATTAGGCATCCCCAGGACTCATAATCCCTGGCGAAGAACTCTAAAAAGAAGAGGTCTCCTTCCTCCCTAATTGAACCAAAACACAAAGGATGCAGTCCAACACGGTTGCTCTTTGGGGCCATGAAGGGAGTACTGCAGTTTTAACTGTGCCCCCAACTCAAGCACCAGCAGGGGTCACGACCTTACCAGCACATCAGAGTCACCTGGGGAGCTTCTAAAAACTCCCAGGGTCCAGACTGCAACCAGAACCCCAGGTGTCAGCAAGTTTTCAGAGCCCTCCAGATGATCCTAATTATTATGTATGGGAGCAGAACGTTTTAACCTGGTCAAATTCACACCTACTTCATTTACCTAAAAAAAAAAAATTAAATCTTCCGCTTTGAACAGTTTCTACGCAGAGAACATGACAGGCCACTGCACCTTCATCTATCCCTGCCATTAGGTGTCCCTTCATTACCTCCCTAAAGATGACACTAGTGAGTAGCAGTAGTGAACTTGATGTGGCTTTGGATCACGGAGGAGAGGTCCATAGCTCGAAGACTGGACTGTGGGGTGGGGAGGAGAAGGGAAGGAGGGAGGGAGTCGGTGGAGGGTAAAGCAGGCAGCAGGGAAAATCTGTTTGCTCACATTTCATGGTAATGGAAAAGCTAATTTTTTTTAGGGTTATAAGTATGTGTGAAACCATCTGGCGTTTCCTGCTGTTGCGTCCTTTAGATTTCGCATGTTTATATGTCCAAGGCATCAAAACATCATGAACCTAAAACTGTAATATTTAAAGGACATCACGTTTTGTTGTAATTACACATATTATTGATGTTTCATAGGCATGCTATTTTAGAGTGAATGTAGTAAAGAAGTAGCTGAATATGCACATGATATATATATTCTCTTATTAAAAGTAAGGAGAAAAGGAAAAAAAAAACCAAAGGAAGCCCTCCCCCATGTTAATTGGCCATCTGGATATCACCTTTTGTGAATGTTCATATTTTTTACCCATTTTTTTAAAAGCTGGTGTCACCCTTTAAAAAAAATTTGATTTGTAGGAGTTTAAAAAATATATTCTGGATGTGGATCTTTTTTCAGACATTTTCACCCTTTCTGTTTTTTCGTTCCCTTAATAATGGTGTTCTTGCCATCATAATTTTAACATGGCCCAAAGTATTAACTTTTTTCTTTTATGGTTCATACTTTTTGTGTCCTGTTTAAGAAACCTTTGTGTACTCCAAGGTAATACGTTTTTCTTTTGTTTTCCTCTAAAACACACACCCACACACTTTTCCCACTTTAACCTAGGATCCACTTTTATGCATGAAATGAGGAAGAGCTTAAGATTCTTTTCCTTCCAAAATAGCTATCCAATTGGCTGAACACCATTTATTGAAAAGGCTATCCCTTTCCCACTGCAATGCAGTGTCATCTTTACCATAAATCAGGTGATGGTATATAAGTGCGTCTCTATCTGGACTGTATTCTTTCTGTTGATTAGTTAGCCTAGCCTTGCACCTGTAACACAATCCTAGTTACCAAAGCTTTTGAATAGGTTTTATATACAACAGTGGGACTATTCTAGCTTTCTTCTTTAAGAATTCCTTAGCTAGTTTTGGTCCTTTGTATATCCATGTGAATTTTTTAAAAAAGATTTTGTTTATTTGATAGGAGAGAGAGAAAGAGAGAGAGAGAGAGAGAGAGAGAGAGAGAGAGAGAGAGAGAGAGAGAGAGAAATAGAACAGGCAAGGGGAGCAGAAGGCAGAGGAGAGGGAGAAGCAGATTCCCCGCTGAGCAAGGAGTCCACATGGGACTTGATCCCAGGACCCTGGGAACATGACCTGAGCTAAAGGCAGATGCTTAGCCAACTAAGCCACCCAGGCGCCCCTCCATGTGAATTTTTTAATGAGCTTCTCAGTTTCTGCAAAAAAAAAAAAAAAAAAAAAAAAGGCTAGTAATTTTACTGGGATTGTATTACATCTATACATCAACCTGGGGAACACTGACAACTTTATAACGGATGTTCCAGTCTCTGAACATGAAATATCCCTCCATGACAAATACACGAAAAGGGGCTCATCTTCATGAGTTACTAGAAAAATTAAAATTAAAACCACCATGTATTCCCTAGACTGGTTAAAATGAAAGACAGAAAATACCAAGTATTACAAAGGATGTAGAGTAACTGGAAAATGCATTGCTCATGGGAATGAGATCTGGGGCATCTATTTTGGAAAACTGCTTGGCAGTATCTTCTAAAGCTGAACAGATGCAAAACCTATGACCTAGCAGTTCCATTCCTAGAATGACCATTCACTAAAAGGTAAGTACCAAAATATATATATTGGTACTATTCAGCCTGAAACTGAAAACTAGCCAAATACTCATCAGTAGTAGAAAGGATAAATGACTTTAGTGGTGTTTTCACACGACTAAAGAATATAAAGCTCTGAGGACAAATCATCTACACCAGCACGCAATAATATGGACGAATTTCCAACAACACTGAAGGAGTAGCTGGTTTCATTTGCAGAAAGCAGGACAACAGGAGAACCAATCTATGGGATAAATCCCAACAGCGGTTATCCTTGGGGTGGTACAGTAGTGAGGAAATACAAAGGCTTGCAGAGTGTTGGTAACGTTCTCTTCATTGATTTGGGCTCTGAGTACATGATACCTTCAATTTACAAAAAGACACTGAGCTATACTCTTATGACGGAGCTCTGTTTATATATTTTAACAGAAAGCATTTTTATTTATTTTTTTAAAAAAGATTTTATTTATTTGACAGAGAGAGAGAGAGAGAGAGTGAGCGAGAGCATGAGAGGGGAAAAGGTCAGAGGGAGAAGCAGACTCCCATGGAGCTGGGAGCCCAATGCGGGACTTGATCCTGGGACTCCAGGATCATGACCTGAGCCGAAGGCTATCGCTAAACCAACTGAGCCACCCAGGCACCCTCAACAGAAAGTGTTTTTAAAGGAATTCATAATTGGGTTTTCCATTGAAAAACGATTCACTTTTAAACAATTCCCTTGCCCCAACTGCCCCGCCCTCCCTCCAAGGGCATTTATATGACCAATAACCTAAAGGGAATTCTTCTTCTTCTTCTTTTTTTTTTTGAAGATTTTATTTATTTATTTGACAGAGAGATAGAGAGCACAAGCAGGCAGAGTGGCAGGCAGAGGGAGAGGGAGAAGCAGGCTCTCTGCGGAGCAGGGAGCCCGATGCGGGACTTGATCCCAGGACCCTGGGATCATGACATGGGCCGAAGGCAGCGGCTTAACCAACTGAGCTACCCAGGCACCCATCTTTTTTTTTTAATTCTTAAAAACAAAACAAACAAAAAAACCAAAAAAAAAAAAAAAAGGGAAACCATGCTCTGCAGGAGTTTCCCCAGTTGGAAATTAGTTTAAATGCAGTGCTTTTGGGAATTCTATCATTCAACTAAGCGTGCTGAACTCTTTGTGAGAATCTAATTAGAAGCATTTTCTTTACCTTTTTTAAGATGAGAAAATGGAGAAATAAAGGACAGAAGACACAGCTAGTTTTGGGCGCCTGGGTGGCTCAGTGGGTTAAAGCCTCTGCTTTCGGCTCAGGTCATGACCTCAGGGTCCTGGGATCGAGGCCCGCATCCGGCTCCCTGCTCAGCGGGGAGCCTGCTCCCCCCCCCCCACCATCTCTGCCTCCTTGTGATCTCTCTCCCTCCGTGAAATAAATAAAATCTTTAAAAAAAAAGAAGACACAGCTAGTTTTAATGAGTTTGTCATAATTCCTCATTCAAATCATTACTTATTATTCCCACCTGTTAGAGTGATTTAGCAATAGCTTTAGCCTGGACTCAAGTGCATGTCTGTGTTTATTTTTCCATGAGCAGCCTCTTTAATGGTCTCCATTTCTTTACCCATCTTTCGTGGATTTGTTACGCTGACATCCAGTTGTCCTAATTTGTTTTTCTCTAGTTTTGTGTTGATACTAATCAGTGGATGCAATTACAGAATCGCAGGAAATTCATTTTTTTAGACGCGACATAACATAATTTTCCCCAAACTTGGCAACGGATGCTAGCTTACTTTCTTCTAGTCTATTTCTAGAAAACAGGTTATTGAGATTTGAGCCTTACATTTCTATAATCCACTAAATGAAAAGTGTAGAGTGAAACTGAGAATTACAAAGCTTAGACTGTTTAACAAAACCAATAAAGTGAAAGGCTAGGAGGACAATTTTTTAAAATTATAAAGATAATACAATTATAATTCATGTTTTAATAAAAATACCAAAAATGATTATAGTGCGAAAAAAAATCTCGCTCACTATTAAATAGCAAGTGCTACGAAAGAGCTATCTGAAGAGTATTTTGTTCCCTGTTTGTATCTACCCCAGTGTTGGTAATTCATGGAAAAAAAATTAGAATTTTTAAGGGATACACACAATAACCATCACCACACAGAGATTTGTGGTAGTGTTGAGAGCTGTCTGTGGAAAACTTTTTAAAAACTATATTAAATATTGAAAGTTTTCATTTAAAAAGCTTAGAAGCTCCCCAACATCATCATCTAAATAGTGTGGAGCTGAGATGGTGATAGTTGTTTTAGAAAGCCACACCATGTGATTTTAGGGCCCAGTTTCTACGCTGAATATATCACGCAGATCTTTTTCATTTTTTCCCAGGCTGTTCTTACTGCCTCTGTTGATTTTGGTGGGGGTGAGGTAGGAAGTGGAGTAGAGAATGAAGTTATACCTGAACAGTTTCCCACTTGTCCCTAATTTGTTCCAGGATATCTGTGAGAGAATAGAAGGGAGAAAAACAAGTTCTTCAACCCCGTAAGTGACCCATATCAGGATGAACATCCCATCACCACCACTGAAGACTTAAGCGCAGGTAAAGCAAAATTGACCTGAGCTTCCTGTGCTTATTTTTGGACTTAGGAGGAAAGTAATAAAAGTGGCTTAGGATGAGGAGCAATAAAATACCAGTTTTTAAGAGCCACTTGGATGAATGAATTATTGAGAACTGGGACCATCTGTACTTGAGTAAATATAAACTGAATTTATTTTGAGAGTTTGAAAATTATCCTTGGATACAATTTGTTATATTCAATGGAGGCAAACACCAAAAAACTCTAACTACCCTCATTCTACCCCTCCCAAACATCCAAACCAAACTGAGCACAAAACCCTATAGTTCGAACAGCTGTCTTTACAAGGGGAAAGGGATCATCCATTTTGCCTGTACATGCACGTTCCTCTCCATTATTACCTGCGCATAAATCACCACAGTGAAGCGTGAGGAATAAGAAGAATCCACAGTTGAAAGCAGCCCAGTATGTAAATACAAAACTGATTAACCCATAAAAATCATTTTACTGCAGCATCCTGTCCCCAAATGCTGTATCATTAGAATTTGACAAGGAGC
The DNA here is from genome assembly GCA_002007465.1 of Ailurus styani. Lineage (NCBI taxonomy): Eukaryota > Metazoa > Chordata > Mammalia > Carnivora > Ailuridae > Ailurus > Ailurus styani. The sequence goes on along the minus strand of LNAC01000672.1, from coordinate 237,676 downwards.
ACTGCCTACCCTGGGGACATGATTATTTCAAGATGGTACCATAAGCAGACACATGATCACTGGCATTTAAACCTTTGTGTTAATTTTTTAAAAAAGTGATCTTGGCAAAGCAGAGAAGCAGTTTTTGAGGGGTGTCATTTCAGAAATGGTGGATCAAAACAAATTATTCAAAGACATCATAAATACACTACAGGTATGCCTTGACTTATTCAAAAGACATATCCCAATAACTCTGCTTTCAAAACTGTAAGTCAAAGTATATTTTAAATAAACTAGAAGCAATTAAGCTTGATTTTAAAAACTACACAGCGACTCTTTTCTGAATAAAAGCAAAGAAGCCTTTGGTGTGTGTGTAAATGACTGTTTTGCAACATTAGACCCCCGCCCTGCCAAGGCGTGCCTACTTTTGTCACAACCTTTTGGCAGTCCCCTGTAGTCTGAAAGATCAATTCTAACTTCGCTCTCACTTCCCAGCCAGCCCCTGCCTGGGCTCCAGCTCTTATTCAGTTGGCATAGACCCCCTCTTCCCATCAGTCCAAACATCTTCAATAAGCAAAATCTTAAATTTGTCTTTGTTGTTGTAAGACTAATATATGCACAGAAGGGCATAAAATAAAAAGGTTGCTTCCTTCGCTCTTGGCCCTCTGGTCCCCATCCCCAAAGATAATCGCTGCTAACAGCTTCTTAGGTTAGAAAAAGTCTCGTATCATGACTATACAAAAGCACAGAAACACAACCACTGATCCAAAGTTCACTTTTGCTTTGAGCTCCTTCACAGACTAGTTCCCCCACATTCTGCTCCGTGCTATCTCTTCCCCTATTAATTCCTCTAACATTAATAAATACACTGTCACGTACTGACCTGTTTCTATTTCTCATCTCGCTTTATCTCCTTTTGCCTTTTTAACAATATATCCTTATATGGGGCGCCTGGGTGGCTCAGTGGGTTAAAGCCTCTGCCTTCGGCTCAGGTCATGATCTCAGGGTCCTGGTATCGAGTCCCGCATCGGGCTCTCTGCTTAGCAGAGAGCCTGCTTCCTCCTCTGTCTCTCTCTCTCTCTCTCTCTGCCGACTTGTAATCTCTCTCTCTCTGTCAAATAAAATCTTAAAAAAAAACCACAAACGATATATCCTTATATATCTATAATGGCACTTAGGACAGTGTGGGGCACACGATATAAATTATAAAAACACCTGTCTGACGAATGACTTTACATTCTGAACTGTAAGTACAATTCACCTTCCTTTTTCTGCTGTCATGGAAGAGGCTGTTCACACACAATGCCGAGTCAGATATTTCTTAATGGCCTACTCTTTGCTGAGAGGAAGTGCCTGTTTATTTGGGTTATTAGTTGCTGGGCTCTGATCCAGAAATCCATTTCTGGAGAAATACACTGCATTTTATTTTTAGCTATGAATTGGGTATACATTTTGTTTGCTTATTTAAAATAGTTGGCTGCTCTGATAAAATAAAGCTATGGACAGAAAATAATAATTGTTTCTTATATCATATTATTGGGAAGAAACAAAGCAAGAAAAAAAAAAAAACCCAAAAAACCAAAAACCAAAAAACCACTTTGTGTCTGAAAACAAGGAGGTGCTCAAAGACTAACCGGGCCACATCAAAGGGACATAGGAACTGGACAGAAAAAGCTCCCACTGGCAAATGTGGGGCAGTGTGAGCATCAAAGGAACAATGATGATAATGGACTACACTTTGAACAAACAATAGAATTCTAGTAATACTCTAAAACATAGGGGAAAGAGGGAGGAAAGAGAAAGCTCTTCTGTTTAGAATGCCAGCAAGCTGGAAAATCACCTTTTGCAACCACTCATGTAATAATTAATTCAGGCAAGGGTCACCACCAATGAATGCTAAAACCTAGATGAAAAGTTGCTGCATAACAGGATATTCACAGGCCTTAAATATCCCTTACTAATTACTAATTATAGGGCAAAAGGGAGATCTCAAACAAATGAGCAAATGGAGGATCCCCAGTAAACGGGGTGCCTCCTGATGTGACCAAATGAGAACCATACATCACTCATGGAGTATTCGTGTCAGAATATTTTACCTGAATCTAAGAACAATGAGATAAATCAGGATGGCAGGACATTATCCAAGACAACTGGTCTGGACTCTTCAAAACTGAAATCTCACAGAAAGACACAAAAAAGGGTGAGGAGACGGGGGAGGAGAGGAGGTGGTGGTCCAGATTTAAGGAGACAAAAGGAACATGGTGGCCAGCAGATGGACCCATTATAGGATCCCGATGGGAGCCAGGAGAGGGAAGAGTACGAAGGGGGAGTATAGAGAAATTTGTATTGGATCATATTTTATGCTAATGGATAACAATATTGCTTCACTGATAACTGTTCTGGATGTAAAATTGGTCTTTTGGGTCTGTAGGAGAATGAGCTTGTTCTGAGGAGAACAATGCTGGAAAATTGAGGAGGAGTCACTAGGTGTGCGAGTTACTTTCACGTGGCTCAGGAAAACACAGAGAGAATGACCATGACAGTGACAGGGAAAGATGGAGGAGAGCAAGAGAGGGAGCAAATCAATGAGAGGGAGCAAATGTGGCTAATGCTAACAACTGGTCAACTGGGGTGAACGGTATATGAGTTATTATTGTATTATTTATAAAATTTTTCTTTTTTGTATTTTTGAAGAATTTCAACATAAATAGGGAAAAAAAAAAACAGACCAAAGTATTTTTTGGCTTTTTCTTGCTTGAGCAACAAATCTTATCAGTTCGATGACAGCAGTTAGGTCTGATCAGTTTGGGAATCAAAGCAGAGGTAAGGCTGGTCAGTTTTTAGAAGAGCACAAGGAGCCAACCAACACCATAAAAGGCATGAGCAAAGCTTGTCAGGCAGGGCACACGAGAGCATCGCCAAGCAGGTACCTCTATAAGTGGAACAGAGCAGATAACCAACCACTGACTGGTGAAGGTGTTGGGGATATCAAGTAGGTGAATTCTTAAATATGGAATCTGCAAATAATGAGGATCAGCTGTGTGAGAAACATATACCTACGTTCATTCCTACAAGCCACACATATTCTCCTTAAAGGTTAAAACCGCTTTTGCAACCTTGAAAGTGCTTCCTGTCTAGGGTTGCGATGCCGATTTATTTGCTTGCCTTTTCCCAACGGTGTCTCTCAGTATTCTGTAAGCCCCGTAGGAAACAAACCTGCTTCTATTTTATCCTGTCACCCTGCACCCTGTTGTGTGACTTCTAATAGGTTTGCAGGCGGAAGAGACGACCAGTGTGATGCTTCTGGATAATATTAACATTTAGATCAGAAGACTGAGTGCTGGAGGAGGTCATCAAGAGGACGTGGCTGCCAGCTGACCTGTGAACTGGACCCTGGCAATCAGAGGCACTTCACCTCCTCCTCTGTGCTTGGAATGTGTGTTTTGCCCACTATTTTCACAGTGGGAGTTGATTTCAAGGACATCACCTTGAGAGAATAAAGTATTTTTGAGACTATCTACATGGTATGTGACTGAATCTAGTTCAGGCCTCTATATAAACTTTTAAGATTCTGGCAGGTAGGCAGGCAGATGAATTTCTCTGTGGTCACTCAAGATAAACCCTGTAAGTAAATTCCCTTGCTTATTAAATACATCACCTACCAATCTGGAGCAGTCAGTCTGTCTTTTTCTTGGGTCTGTCCCTGCCCTTCATGTATGGAGGCCAGTTTGTGAACTAACAATGAACAGAACAGACTGCCTTCCATAAGGTGGGTGGGCCTTATCCAAACAGTTGAAGGCCTGAAAAGAACAAAAAGGCCGACCCACTCCTAAGTAAGAGATACTGCTTCCTGCCTAATGGTCTTAAAAGGAGTATCGGCTTTTATGCTGCTTTTGGACTCAAACCGACAAAAAGGCTCTTCCTGGGTCTTGAACCTACTGGCCTTTGGGCTGGAACTAAACCATCAGCTCTCCTTGGTCTCCAGCCGACTCACCCTGCAGATCTTGGAACTTGCCAGCCTCCATAATCGTGAGCCAATTCCTTGTGACAAATCTCTCTCCCTTTCTCTCTCTCCCTCTCTCTTCCCATACACTAAATATCCTCTTGGTTCTGTTTCTGTGGAGATCCCTGATTAATACTCTGGGCAAGGAAAAGCTCAGGCTCAATCTAAAGTTTCCCCCACGAGTGACTGGAAGAAGAGCGGTATGATTAACAGAAATTTGGATGCAAGGAGGTGGAGCACGTTTTGAGAAAGAAATGATGAGTCTGGCTTTGGTCATGCCAAATGGGACAGTGAGATAGTCAATTGGATAAATCCTGCAAGCAGGAAAAATGCATGAACAGATGGGGTAAAGTTAAGCATGTGAACATCACATCCTATATGTTTAAAATGGTCTCACCCAAATGCCTCAAATAAATCTTTGATAACCCTCTGCCAAATGTAATTCTAGAGTAGTAGGGGCCGTCTATCTTCAGAATGATTTCATTCTTGGTTTCAGTACTATTTTATAACAGTCCAATATAAAATAGACTATACATGGAAGAGCATAAAATATTTATTAGACTGGAGCAGAAACAATAAATTAACTTCATGCTTAATTGGTTATGAAAGTGGTAATAATTAAAAACAAAAAAACTAAGAAGTACCTGTAAGCCAGAGACTGAACCCCATTCAGGAGCAAATGGACCGCTGGCATTGTATATATACATGCATTTTTCTAGGGGAGCATCCAAATCTTTGTCAGATTCACAGAGGTTCTGTGACCCAAGAAGTAATTAAATGTGAAATGGCTTTTCTCACTTTGTTCCTTTAAATATGGCCACATGAATGGCAAGAGTGCGTCTCCTCTCACAGCACAGGAGCAGCACTGTAGTAGAGTATTTAACACAAACACCTTCTCCTCCCAAGCTGGGCGTATGTAAGATCTATCAGTCACAAAGATCTTTGCCAGGGGATTAGCAAAATAAATGAGATTAGTGCACTCGGTGGCACCCTATGTATCCATTTAAAAATGAGGATGCATGCATATTTCTACTGACTTGAAAACTTAATTTTAATTAGGAAATCATAACATTATACATAATTAGTAGGAGTCCATTTAATGAAAAAATATACCTTCATCTGTTATCCATCTGCAGAAGTCACACTCTGGAAGGATGTACATGAACACAATAGTGTTTCAGGACAGAAGAATTAAGAATAATTTTTCTTTCTCCCCTCAAATATTATTACAGTAACTATAGGTTATCTATGTAATAAAAAATGCAATACTTCCCTTGAACCAACCTTCCTAATGGCAACAAACCCACTAATCATTCATCAACATCATATCTGTCTCCAGCTCCTGCCCTCTCTCCTTGTCAGGCAAAACAGGAAAACACTGCTTCTTGAGAGCCCTCCATCCCTCCAGTGCCTCCATGTGCAAGGGTGAATCACGAATGCCATCCGGCATCTCGCACTCGGAGGGCTTTTCCCAGTTCACAGTTGACACCTCTTACTGAGAAAGACATACCAATGTCACACAAAAATGAACAATGGGTGGGGAAGGGGGGACAATGAATGTTAAGTGAGAGCCAAGACTTATTTTATAATCAGGAATAAATCTGCAAGTTAAGCTTTCCACAACCGTGATATGGCAATCAATAGCAGTTGTTATCATTTTGCTGATGCTTGTTAACCAACCGTATAAACATTTTAAGAGTCCAGGAAGGAGGGCAAGGGGAGGGGTGGGGACGAAAAAAAAATTTTTTTTGAGTTCAAAGTGATGACAAAGCAACCTCTTTCAGTGGTGAAAACTCTGCCAGAGCAAAATGAGGGGATTTTATGCCATTGTCACGGTAGGTGATGAGATTCCCCCCCCAGCTTTTATCAAACATGTTAGATTTATATAGAGTATTTAAATTGTTTCTTCTTATTATTTTTAGGTTGATGGGATAAGGAAACAGCTATGAATTGGGGGAAACCGACTCAGAGGTAATCAGTTTCTAGAAGAGAGCACTGTAAATCAGCTCTCCATTGGAAGAGAGTCCATAAACCTCACTGTGACACCCACAAGGCCACGTGGGGATGAAAACAGGACCGCTGTCTGTCTCTCACTCCAGGTTGTGAACTTCAGGAAAAGCACCGTGAGCTTACCGGCCACATTAGGAATTCCAGGCCATGTTCAAAAGGGGCTCTGGAGATGCACTAACTATGTGATTACAGGCCTGCCTGGAAGCCAAAGGTTGGCAGCTGATCTAAAAGGTAACAAGAGAAAACATGTGCTGTAGACCCATGCATTCTAACATGCTGGGAGAGCATGCAGAAATATGGGCTGCCACAGCGTGGAAGAGCGCACGGTGCAAAGAGCAGCAATTTTCAGAAAGCCCAGAAAAAAAGAGCTGGGGAAAGAGCATTTCTGAATGCTCTGAGTGAGAGAGAGCCCACGATGACCACAGGTCCAGGAACACCGCCCATCCCTCCGGGTTCTGTGCTAGAGTCACACAGCTGCCCTGATCCTGTTTTTCAGAAAGCCCCTCTCCCCACGCAGTGGCCACCTTGGGATTCTGACATTCTGACCTGGAGGGTGGAAGGTTCTGCTCCGCGCGGAAGGGACTGTGCCAAGTCACTGCACCTGCCCTAAAGCACCTCCTTCATCTCCCAGATACACAGACCTGAAACGTCCACTGAATTGGGGTGCCTGGCTGGCTAAGTCGGAAGGGCGAGCGACTCTCAATCTCAGGTCGTGAGTTCCAGCCCCACAGTGGATGTAGAGATCACAACAAAATGAAACAAAACTTGCAAAAAATCCACTGAAATCATTCTCATGCTCACCAAATCTGAATACTGACATTCTAAATTCTAAAGGGATTTGTTAAATAACTTCGGGGATTAAAAGTACTCAAAGTTCACAAACTGGTTAGTTATTCGTGGCTTTTTAAAAATAGGCTTTTGATGACTTTCAGAAATAATAACTCTACCCCCTTCTCCATCTCCCCAGATTGTACCAAAGAAATGATATGGTATTATTTCAGTAACCTACGGGGCTAGCGCCTGATTAGTGTTTTACTCCTTAAATGTGAAAATGTAAGAACAATACCTCTCTAAGTGATGTGGAGCCTAGTTTCACAGCAGCTTCTTTACTGTCAATAAATCCATTTTCTAATTACATACAAAGACATGTTTGTCTTTGACCCTGATTACATTAAAATACCAGAAGTATCATTGCTTTAATGTGCATTACAGAAACATGACTCCCTAAGTGAATCTGATCCATTAATAACATCTCTTTAACTACTAATGATTTTTGCAGACATGTAATAAAATGTTTTATGGCTGTTTTGAACCATCTGTCCTTCTTTCTCAATATGAATTTGCCAGAGATGTAGTGAAATTTCCTGTGCTTTGTGCCGTTACGTGTTCGTTAATACCAACACACCAATTAGACATAGTCATACTGTCGCACATGCTGTACATGGAGCTAGGCTCTGGGCACTGCTTGATGAACTCGAACCTTCTGTTTGCAAGATTTCCTTAGGCCATTCCTTGAGCTGGGAGGGGTTCTAACCTGTTGCAAATCGGCACATTCAGGTATGTACCCAAGATGTGCAGAGCTAATGAATCACGAGCTAATCACAAGTCACAGAACAAGAACAACCAGCTGCATTAAAGATGCCACACTTGAAAGAGTTAAATATGAGAGTTAAAACTGCAATCCTTTTTTTTTAAACTGACGATGATAACCTATATTAACATATTTGGCATGCCGTTAATTGTTATTGAAAACAGCACTTGAGTATGAGTATCACGAATACATTGTGTCACAGAATGTTAAGCTTTCTTCATTTACAAACTTACTCTTGCCTATTATGAGCTAGACACCTCTGATGGTCAAGTGCTCTGAGCGCAGACAGGGCTTGGGTTTAAATGCATATGCAGAAGAGAAATTCACTCTACAAAGAAGCAGGTCTTGGGCGCCTGGGTGGCTCAGTGGGTTAAAGCCACTGCCTTCGGCTCAGGTCATGATCCCAGGGTCCTGGGATCGAGGCCCACATCGGGCTCTCTGCTCAGCAGGGAGCCTGCTTCCTCCTCTCTCCTCTCTCTTTGCCTGCCTCTCTGCCTACTTGTAATCTCTCTCTCTGTGTCAAATGAATAAATAAAATCTTTAAAAAAAAAAAAAAAACAAAAAAACAAAGAAGCAGGTCTTAAAGTAATGAGCCAGCTTTCAAATGATGGTAACCTGCTTTGCGAGTTGCTTTGATGAGCGAGCTGTCCTAGAGCTGAGGGGCATATTCCTGCGGTACCTCTTGCTGTGGTAAAAGGAGGCTGTGAAGGGACACTGACAGCTACCAAAGGACCTATGTCAAGGCCTTGGGGAAAAGGTACTGGTGACCGTTAACGGGACTTCTGGTCCTGAGCTCCAGGGTGCTGTGACAAGAGAACCATGACCCAGTACACAGACTGCAGCAAACCACCTCCTCTATCAGCAGACCTGAGGGTTTCCACAGTATATGCTCAGGAAAGACTCCTGGCTCTGCAAGGATTCCCTGGTGCTCCCTCTCCCC